>CM076575.1:2003570673-2004005487 GCA_034641835.2 Pinus albicaulis | reverse complement strand
GGGTGGACTAAGATCTTATTGTACCCTGAATATCCATCAAGCAAAGAAATTCTTCTTGACCCTACTACCCTTTGTAAAATATGGTCCATCTTGGGCAAAGGGTGGTTGTCTTTCAATGAAGCTTTGTTTAAGTCTCTAAAGTCTATACAAAGCCTAATCTCTCCTGTTTTCTTCCTAACCGACACCAGATTAGACACCCACTCAGAATATCTAATAGGGACAATAATACCAGCATCGTACATTTTCATGATCTCCTTCTGAACCAAAGGCAACTGAACAGGGTTTATTCTGCACAGTTTCTATTTGAATGGCTTTTGGCTCTCCTTGAGAGGGATTTTGTGCTAGATTATTTCAGTGTCATAGGATTTCATATCTTCGTAACTCCACGCAAAAACATCAAAAAACTCTTTAAACAACTCTATATATTTGATTTTAATGTGAGCTAGTAGATTCTTAGACAATTTAATCATTTTTGTTTTTTTCTCACTGCCTATATTGCACTCTTATACTTCAGTCTCTATAGGTTCTAGTTTTGGCTTCTTGGCCACATCGTTAAAATCAAACAACTCTTCTAAAGGTGCCAGACCCTTTGGAAAACTTTCATCATTAGACTGCAGGGTTTCTAACTCCTCTATTTCTAACTCTACATTCATCTCTGTTTCATTTTCAAGTTTTCTAGATAACATGTTCACATTAGTAAGTTCAGGAGACCTTTCTTCTTCATCAAGAAAATTTTCTTCACTAGGGCAGTCGGTTTCATAATCTGAATCT
The DNA here is from genome assembly GCA_034641835.2 of Pinus albicaulis. Lineage (NCBI taxonomy): Eukaryota > Viridiplantae > Streptophyta > Pinopsida > Pinales > Pinaceae > Pinus > Pinus albicaulis. The sequence continues at coordinate 2,004,004,716 of CM076575.1, read as the reverse complement.
AAACTTGGTAGTTTGAATTCGTTTCTGAACTACATGAAGTCTTCTATTTGTTTGTCTCCGTCAAACACCTGCCAATATTTTTCGTTATCAGGAATGGCTGGTTTGAATTTTATCTGAGTTGTGTAGTCTTTAGTTTCATATGGCATTAAGAATGTTCTGGCTACAAAGGCTAAGCTGTGGGCTACAATATTTCTTTTTCTTGGTGTTAGGAATCTATAATTTTAGCAGATTGGTGAGACTAAAACTGCAGAATCAACATTATTTCAACCAACTTTGGGATTCTAGGATCTAGCCCTCCTGAATCCGGAGAGGGATCTCTCCAATAAGTGCAAAGATGGATTTTTCTTTGAAGTTTTGGGTAATGATATTAGGCTAGTTATGAAGGCCAAGGGTTTGTTTGTTTTTTGGATGGTTGAGCATGAATATTACTTGAGGGGAAATTTCTAAATGCAAAACAGTTTCAAAGGTGAGAAGTTGCAAGTGAATAAAACAGCTAGGCTAAAAAGATAGATATAACGCTAGTTTTAAGTCCATTTGCATAGCCCCTTGTAACTTAGGCACCCAAGATCTTGATAATAACATTCCATACTTTAGGGGTACATCAGCCACAACAATATCCATGACTAAACATTTGGCTGGAATTTGGGTTGAGTTAACATAGAGGTCTTTGATTAATCCTAAAAATTTTACTCTGCTGGAATCAAAGGAGTAAAGGTCTTTGTAAGGTCTGGTGATTTCTAAACCCAGGCTCTCCATTACAGCTTTTGGCATTAAATTATGAGAAGCCCTAGAATCATGCATAGCGTTGTGCAAAATTTTGTCATGAACGTTTAAACTTACATAAAAGGGAGGAACAGGTCCCTCTTGATATCTACCTTCAATCTTAGGACCAAAACTCAGCTCTAGTTGGTCATCATTAACATTGACTGTGTCCTCATTTTCTTCGATGTTTAAAGCCTTCAAAATTTGAGTTCTATATACATGTTGGGCAGCTAACTCAGTCAAGGTAACAAAGATTTTTATCTATGAAATTTCCTACTCCGGGCTGAAAGGAATTTGACTCTTTAAAGTGCTAGTTTCAGCCTTTATTAGCTGTTATTCTATCAACAATATCAGCTTGTTGATTTGTTTTATTTACACTTGACAAAATTGTTTTCACAGGAGTACTAGCTGAAGTGTTAGTAATGCTAATGTCTACACTCTGTTTTTCTTTGTTTTGAGTGTATTTTTCTTTATCATTACCAGAATTTACAACCACTATTTTGTCCTTTTGTTTGAAAACTCTAGGCTTGGTTGTAGTGTCGTTTTGTGAAGATTTGTCAGAGGTTTTGTTGTTGGGGGTTTGTTGACTGGTTTTTCTTCTAAGGTCATATTCTTTTTGAGGTTCTATGATGACATTTTCCATGTCTTGATAATAATTTTCATCATCATCTCTTCTATCATCATAAGGTGTGTATAGACCTTGTTTTCTGTCCTGATGAATCTCAAAGTCATCATCTTCCACCCCAAACATGTTGACATCATATTCCTCTGCTATTTAATCTGTTTCCTCAACCTCACTTACATAGTTTTTCTGAAAGGGAGGAATGATCTACTGATCATCTTCCCTAGGTATGTTTGGAGGTTGGTTTCTTCTAAAATTCTGGTTTTGGTTCTGGTTTCTATTTTGAGGAGCAATTTGGTTTTGGCTTGCTTGTGCTCTCTTAATTATGCTCATTTCTTTCATCATTTCTTCCATCATTTTTTCCATATTTGAGTTTGAAGTAGAAGGTGTGGATTCCTCTCTAAAAGATACTCTCTTTTCAGTTTTCATCCTTGCTCTCTTCTCCATTAAATTGACTTCCACAGAAAGAGCACCTTTTTGCATATCTTCAAGAGTTGCAAAATCTCTCTCTCTCAGCTGATAGGTCATGTCAGAGTCAAACCCTTCAAGAAACTTGTTTAAAGCTGAGCCTTGTGGAGATTTTAGTTCTGGGGAAAGTGCATTATACACACTATTGAATCTAGTGCAATAAGCTTGCACACTTTCCCCAGTGTTTCTATGGAGGTTCTTGTCGTCAGAAAGGACTTGGAGAGGGTTTTTATTTACTTCCCATTTTTTTAAGAATGTTTTATGGAAGGCTTGGAGATCATTAATCCTATGGGGGGTTAAACCTTTAAACCAATTTCTTACTTCTCCCCCTAAACTCTGAGCAAATAATCTAAGCTTGACATAATCATCATCAATTTCATTTCTGTCAAAGTAGTCATTCATTTTATCCACATTTTGTGATGCAGTTGTAGCATTGCTAGCATCATATAATGGAATTTTGGACTGATAGTCCTGTGGAAAATTGACTAATGGTGCATGAAGGAATAAGGGACCATACCATGTTGCCATGATATGTGGTGGGGGTGGATTTGAAAGAGGCGGATTAACAAGAGGGAAAGTGGGTTGAAGTGGAGTGGTTTGAATAGTGGATGTAGGGTGAGTAGAAGTGGATGGACCAGGAAACAATTACTGAGCTGATATTGGATGAGAGGCACCTAGGTTGTAAAGGAAATGTAAATCAGGAGGTGTTGTTTCTCTGCTACCAAGATGTTCACTTGTTTCAGGAGAAGAAAGTGAAGACTCAGAATCTAACTGATCTAAATCACCAAGAGACCTAGTTCTAAAAGGATTCACTAAGTCAACTTGTGATTTTTGTAGAGCTGAAAGATTTTCAGGAACTGAATTAGCTCTTAAGGGTGATCTAAAAATAGTTGATAATTTAATCCTAGGAGAGTTCCTAAGGGTAATTTCTGGGTTATCAACTAACTCAAGTGGATCAGGGTCAGGATAGGCTCTAGTGTGAATATTTCTAGGAGCCACTATGCTGAGTTTTTCAGACCCAAATAAACAAGAAAATTTCAACCAGGTATGACAATATTTGAGAGGTTAACTAATCTTTTTACACAAATTTTAATCCTACAGTCCTCTAACTAAGTTTGAAAGATATTACAATGATAAAGGGTTCTTCCCAGTGGAGTCTTAAGGTCTGTTAAGGGTTGTGGAGTTGCCAGGTGGAATTTTTTAGCTCTTTTCAGAGGTAAAAGGTTTTATGGTCCACCACCATGTTTATTGAATACCAATCTTAAATGTTTTTAGGTTTTTTGAGTTCTTTTTCAATTGTGTGGTTTGTAAGAATATCCTAACTTTGTTCAAAACTTTTCTACGTTTAAGAGACAAAGACAGTCTACTATTATGGCTAAGCCAGCTGATTTTTCAAGGTTAGATGAAGACTTGATAGAATCCTAGGCTTCACCTAGTTTTTCACTGATTCAAAAAAGTTTTATCATGATTACCATTCCTTGGAAGTGCTTGAAAAGGCTTCTTTTTACTCTCAAATTTTTATAAAAATGAAAAATATTCTAGGTTTCGTTCCCTAGCGGAGTCACCAGAAATGTTAGGAATCTATAATTTTAGCAGATTGGTGAGACTAAAACTGTAGAAGCAACATTATTTCAACCAACTTTGGGATTCTAGGATCTAGCCCTCCTGAATCTGGAGAGGGATCTCTCCAATAAGTGCAAAGATGGATTTGTCTTTGAAGTTTGGGGTAATGATATTAGGCTAGTTATGAAGGCCAAGGGTTTGTTTGTTTTTTGGATGGTTGAGCATGAATATTACTTGAGGGGAAAGTTCTAAATGCAAAATAGTTTCAAAGGTGATAAGTTGCAAGTGAATAGAACAAATAGGCTAAAAAGATAGATATAATGCTGGTTTTTAGTCCATTGGGCTATGGAGTCATAACAGGGCTTTAATTGAGAAACAACATCGAGAGTGATCCAAGGGGCAAGTCATCTATATCACAAGATTATTGAGATTAGATTGATGGAATGGGAACAATAAAGTGTTGGAGGGGTGGAAACTGATAATAATTTCACAAAGGATCTATATTCAGTCCAAACAAGAAAAGCCTCTTAAGTAACTGTTTAAAACCAACCAAGTGCAGGGCTAACCATTGAATTCTCGAGAAAGTTTGTATTAAAGCAGCTTAATTGACAAACAATCCAGTAATCCACATAATTACCTTTAGAAAGTATGAAAACATATAAGAGAAGACAGAGTGTAAACTTAAGATCAGATAAAGTAATTTTAAACCTAGTCTGCTTTCAGTCAACACCAAGGGAAACTTTCAGAATCTGATTTTGGAGAAAAACTAGGACCAGGGCACACCATATCTTCCATAGTCATCTTTAATAAGCAAATAAGGAAAAAAACTTTCAAGAAAAATGTTTAAAGAAAACAGTAGGACGAGGGAACTCCAGCATTCCTAACTGTTTAGACTGTATTAAATCATTCTTAAACAAACAAATTGGAGGAAAACATTGAGATAAAGCTTTTCAGTTAGAGAAGGCTACTGATATACAGCAGGTCATAACTCTATAAATTTTGTTCTTTATCAGAGAATAGTGAACAATATGACATACATAGAAGGAAAACAATAACAAAGAAAGGGGCACTTCACTAGTGATATAGACCAGGATCCCAAGAAACAACTTGTTTATTGATGTCAAACCAGTTACAGTACTCAGGTCCAATGTTTCAGTTGAGCAATCATCTTCACTATCTAGCCTAACTAATCTATCACAAGCAGAGCTCCAAGGGCCAGTGAACACTATTTACAATTAAAATTTTAATCTCAAGTGTATTTCAAAGTTCTGCAACCAACCCCTCACTCATCTTCTGCAGTAGTATATATAGAAGGAAGAGGAGGTGAGATCTGATAAAAGATCTCAATTACAATTAATACAGTCTTAATGGCTTCTTGGCCTTTAAGGGGCTCAATGAAGAAACTTACAATAGGTTTCTTCTGTATTAAATGATGTACATAAAGATTAAGCTTGGTGGGAGCTTTTGTTGACCTTTGAGGCTCTGTATGATGTCAGGGTTACTCTATCGATATCCTTTGCATTAATTTTCCTTGCAGAAGTAACTTCCTGGCTGTGCTGAGAAAAATACCTGATCCTGATCAATAAATTCAGCCTCTGGTTGAATACTTTGAGGTACATGTGGCATTTTAGTAGCTGGGAGGAATCAATTTGCCTCAGATGTGGTGGTGGAAGCGCTCCTGTTGATAAAACCCTTAATATCTTCTTTAAACTGTGTTTTAAATCGGGGATTAGGCTTTTGATAAGCATTCTTAGTCATGATCCCCACAAAATATGTCTTTAATCCTCTGTTCTGATAAATTTTGGTCTTCGTCACTAATACTCTCTGACTGCGCCCGATTCATGGTTTTTTGCTGGTATACAGGGCTGCGCAGGGTTATGTGGCATCAATGCTTCATGAATGATTGATGAAAACGTGGATTTAACCCCTATGATGATTTTCTTTGGTGAATCAAAGGCAGGAAAATCGTCATCCTCTGCCTTCGAATCTTCTTCAAAAATGGCGAGAAAACCATTTAAACACTGCAAAATACAAACAAATATTAAAAAATTCTGCATATATAGGTTTATTGTTGCAGAGGACATGTGGAGGAAGCGTGGTCATTGGATGGCATCATCCAATGGTTGGGATTGATTGGGAGAAGGCGTAGTGAAGGCGGAAGAAATGTTTAAATCAGAGCCGTCGATCGCGCAGAGATCAACGGTCGGGAGCAGAAATGGAAATTCAAAGCAAAAAACGTTGACTAGGAAATCAAATCAGTGCGATGGAATATGGACCGTCGTTTTGGAGATCAGATCGATGGCGGAGATTTATTGAATGCCACGCCATAGCCCGGTTAACTGTCGGGCATCTTTGGTGAGCGATAGCCGTTGGATGGCCCGCCCCAGGTCAGAGGGTGTACAGCGATATCGTGCTGGGTCCACATCCGAACGTTAACGCGCGATGGATGGTGGTTTTATGAACAATTCCCAGGACGCGTGTCAACCGATGAGTGGAATCGCTGGCGATCGAGAAAAAACCACCTTCACCCAAAGGTGGTGCGATGAATACCACGCGGTTTTTGAAATGGGTTAGTGTATGGCAGGGACCACCGGGGAGACAGACTCCGCTTACACTGGCGGAAAGTTAGAAAATAATTACAGACCCAAAGTTTCGAAAATAACCTAAGGTTTTTAATATTTTTGAGGCGGGATATGTATTTATGTGGCTAGGCACCCATCTGCGGGGCTGCGGGTTACATGGAGGAGGGGGCTTAAGACTTATCCCGAGGGGGTTTAAGACTTAGCCCGAGGGGGCTTAAGTCCACACCATAAAAATGTGATTTTTGAATGATTTTCCAAGGAAATTGAGGGTTCCGATAAGGCAAAGAAGGAGTCTTTAAACCTTATAAAAGTGATTTTGATGAAGGGGGAATGGGAAAAACATGAAAATGAGGGATTTTTATGGGAAATAGAGGGATAGAAAATGAGGTTAGCTTTGGAAAAGGGGAAAAGGGGAAAAGGGTCTTACAGCAGTATTCTGACTTGGAAATCAATAGGATTTCTGAGTTCTGAAGGGAAAAAACAGTGAAGTTTGGACAGAGGATAGGAATGGGGCCTTCAAGAGTCTTCAAGAGCCAACAATTTTTGCAATGAAATTTGTTCCTTGAAGGCTCAAAAAGTCTTAGCCACCTTTTGATATAACAAAGTTTATAGGTGGCTAACACTTGGGACAAAAATCAGTTGGGATTCCTCGAAAGTTTTTAAAAGGTCCACGACATCATTTCGGTAGTCCCTAAGTCTGGGATTATTTGCGTTATATTCCCCATTTAATTGCCTAATGACTAACTCTGAATCCCCATACACATTGATTCTTCTGGCTCCTAACTTTTTCAACAATCGTAAGCCTAAGAGAAGGGATTCATATTCCGTTATGTTATTCGAACACTGGAAGTTTAAACTACAGGAAAGGCTTTCTGTATGGTTATTCTTAGTGTTGTGAATCCAGACCCCTGCACCAACATTGTTCCTAGTGTGGGATCCGTCGAAGTTGATACTCCACAGAGGATTAGTTTCGGGTTCGATAGTTGGGTCACTATCCTCTTCAACAAGCGTGCTTTCGATTTGTTTTTGAATATCAGCGCTTAGTTGAATTTATTTTAATTCCTCTGGTTTCTCATTAAGCTAAGGAATTCTTTCTTGATCGTCAAGGTTAAAAAGCGATGGACACATGATTTGTAGTTCAAGACCTGTGTTTGCTTCGATAAAGTTCACGGGTTTAGCGAACTGTTTAGACATTTCTGTGGTGTTTACCTCCTCCTTTCTATTGGCCATTAACTCTGTTAAAGTGAATTTTTCATCCAATATTTCATCATTAAAAAGGATAAATGAGTCAAGGTCTGTGTTTACTGAATATAGGGGAGCGTTTTGTGGTCTGTCTTGACTGGTAACCATGTAATGCATATGGGACTCCCTGTAAAGTCTTCTTGATTGATTAAACACAGGGATGGTCGCATAGGTCATATCCATCAGCATAGTCCCCTGTACCTTAGCCCCCCAAGACCTTGATAACAAAATTCCATAATTTGGGGGCACATCAGCCACAACTATATCCATGACCAAAAATTTGGCTGGAATTTGGGCTAAGTTAACGCAGAGGGCTTTAATTAAACCCAAACATTTTACTCTACTAGAGTCAAAAGAGTACAGGTCTTTATAAGGTCTGGTGATTTCTAGACTCAGGCTCTCCATTATAGCCTTTGGAATTAAATTATGAGAAGCTCCTGAGTCGTGCATAGCATTGTGAAAGATCTTTTCATGAACGTTTAAACTTACATAAAAGGGAGGAACAGGCCCCTCTTGATATCTACCTTCAATCTTAGGACCAAAAATCAGCTCTGGTTGGTCATCGTTAAGATTGACAATGTCCTAATTTTAATCTATATTTAAAGCCTTCAAAATTTGGGTTCTATATACAATTTGGGCAGCTAACTCATTAAGGGGAACAAAGATTTTAATTTTGGAAATTTCCTGCTCCAGGCTGAAAGGAATTTGACTCTTTACAACACTTGTCTCAGCCTTATTAACTGCCATCCTGTCAGCAACTTGTGTTTGCTGATTTTTTCTATTTACATTTGACAAAAGTGTTTTAACAGGAGTACTAGCTGGAGTGTTAGTACTGCTAAGGTCCACACTCTATTTTGTAACGTTTTGAGTGGCTTTCTCTCTACCTTTATCAAAATTAACAGCCACTGTTTTGTCTTTTGGTTTCAAAATTTTGGGCTTACTTATAGTGTTTTTTTGTGAAAATTTTTCAGAGGTTTTGTTGTTGGGGTTTGTTGATTGGTTTTACTTCTAAGATCATATTCTCTTTGAGACTCTATGATAACATTTTCCATGTCTTGATAATAAATTTCATCATTATCTCTTTTGTCATCGTAAGGTGTGTACATACCTTGTTTTCTATCATAATGAACCTCAAAGTCATCATTATCTACTCCCAACATATTTATGTCCTCATCCTCTGCTTTCTCATCTATTTCTTCAACCTCACTCACATAGTTTTGATGAAAGGGGGGAGTGATCTATTGATCATCTTCCCTTGGTCTATTTCGAGGTTGGTTTCTTTTAAAATTCTAATTTTGGTTCTGATTTCTATTTTGAGGAGCATTTTGGTTTTGGCTTGCTTGTGCTCTCTTGATTATGCTCATCTCTTTCATCATCTCTTCCATCATTCTCTCCATCTTTGAGTTGGAAGTAGAAGGTGTGTTTTCTTCCCTGAAGGATACTCTCTTCTTATTTTTCATTCTTGCTCTTTTCTCCATCAAGTTGACTTCCACAGCAAGACCACCTTTTTGTATCTCTTCAAGAGTTGCAGGATCTCTCTCTCTCAGCTGATAGGCCATCTCAAGGTCAAACGCTTTAGGAAAATTGTTTAGATCTGAGCCTTGTGGAGGCTTTGATATGGGGAAAGTGCATTGTACACACTATTAAATCTATTGCAGTAAGCTTGCACACTTTCCCCAGTGTTTCTATAGAGGTTCTTGTAATCAGAAAGGACTTGGAGGGGATTCTTCTTCACTTCCCATTTGTTTAAGAAAGTCTGATGGAAGGCTTGGAGATCATTGATACTATGGGGGGTTAAGACTTTAAACCATTTTCTCACTTCTCCCCCTAAGCTCTGAGCAAATAGTCTAAGTTTGATAGAATCATCATCAATTTCATTTCTGTCAAAGTATTCATTCATCTTATCCACATGTTGTGATGCATTAGTATCATTACTAGCATCATATAATGGAATTTTGGACTGATAGTCCTGTGGAAGATTGATTACTTGTACAGCAAGGACTAAGGGAGCGTACCATGCTGCCATGATATGTGGAGGGGGTGGATTCCCAAGAGGTGGATTAACAAAAGGGAAAGTGGGTTGAAGTGGAGTGGTTTGGACAGTGAATGTAGGATGAACAGATGTGGATGGAACAACTGTAGATTGCTGAGTTGATCTTGGATGAGAGACACCTAATTTGTGAAGGAAGTTTAAATCAGGTGGTGTTGTTTCTCTACTGCCAGAATGTTCACTTGCTTCTGGGGATGAAAGTGAAGACTTAGATTTTAGCTGAATTATATCATAAAATGACCTAGTTCTAAAGGGATTTACTAAGTCAACTTGTGATTGTTGCAGAGCTGAAAGATTTTCAGAAACTGAATTAGCTATCAAGGATGATTTGAAAATAGTTGATAATTTAATCCTAGGAGACTCTCTAAGGATAATTTTTGGGTTATCAACTATCTCAGGTGGGTTCGGGTCAGGATAGGCTCTAGTATGAATCTTTCTAGGAGCCACAATGATGTTTTTTTAGACCCAATTTAAACAAGAAAAGTTCAACCAGTTATGACAGTCTTTAAAAGGTTAACTAATCTGTTTCACAAGTTCAAATCCAATAGTCCTCTAACTGAATTTTAAACAATGTTATAATGACAAAGGTTCTTCCCAATGGAGTCTTAAGGTTTGTTTGGATTGTGGAGTCACCAAGTGGAAGTTTTTAGCTCCTAAGGAGGTAAAAGGTTTTATGGTCCACCACCATGTTTACTGAATTCCAATATGAAATATTTTTTGGGGTTTTCAGAGTTATTTTTCTGTCCTATTGGTTGTTAAGAGTATGTTAAATTTGTTCCAAAACTTAGCTACAGTTATGAGATAAAGAAAGTGTACTCTTATGGCTAAGCCAGCTGATCTTTCAAGGTTAGATAAACTCTTATGAGAACCCTAGGGTTTGCCTAGTTTGTCACTGATTCAAACAAGTTTCATCATGATTACCATGTGTTGGTAGTGCTTGAAAAGGGCTTCTTTTACTCACTAAAAAAAATATTTCTGGCCAGATATGTTATGCCTAACAATTCAACCCGCTAACAGAACAAATTTCATTCAAAAGAAAGGAAATTATAATGTCTTATGATTATTTGAAATGAAAATCACCCAAACTTCTCCCCAGCAGAGTCGTCAGAAATGTTAGGAATCTGTAATTAGAAATATTGGCAAAGTCCAATCATAGAGACAACATTATTTCAACCACTTTGGGATTCTAGGATCTATCCCTCTTGAATCTGGAGAGGGATCTCTCCAATAAGTGTAAAGATGGATTTATCTTTAAGGTTTTCGGTAAGGATATTAGGCTAGTTATGAAGGCCGAGGGTTTGTTTTGTTTTTGGATGGTTGAGCATGATTATTGTTTGAGGGAAAGTCCTAAATGGAAAGAGTTTCAAAGGTGTGAAGTTTCAAGCGATCAAAACAAGATTTGGCTAAAAATATAGATATAACACTGGTTTATAGTCCATTGGGCTATGGAGTCATAATAGGGCTTTTAATTGTGCAACGATTCAAGAGTGATCCAAGGGGCAAGTCATCTATATCACAAGATGATTGAGATTAAAATGATAGAATGGAAATAATAAAGTGTTGGAGGGGTGGAAACTGATAATAATTTGAACAAGGATTTATAGTCAGTCCAAACAAGAAAAATCCTTTAAGCAACTATTTAAAACCAACCAAAGGGCAGGGCTCACCATAAACCTCTTTGGACAAGCTTGTATTAAAGATAACTCAAGATACAAAAAATCCAGTAATCTGCATAAGTACCTTCAAAAAGTATGAAAACACACTTAAGAGAAACAAAATGAAACTTAAGATCAGATAAGGTACTTTTAAACCTATTCTGCTTTCAGCAAACACTTAGGGAAACTTTCGGAATCTACCTTCGGAGAAAGAAGCTAGAAAACAGGGCTCACCATCACTTTTTTAGTCCAACTTTAATAAGAAAATAATGGAAATCACATTCAAGAACAATTTTTAAAGAAAACAGTAGGACAAGGGAATGCCATCGTTCCTAACTGCTTAGACTGTATTGAATCATTCTCAAATAAACAAATTGGAGGAAAAAATTGAGATAAAGATTATCAGACAGAGAAGGGTACTGGTAAACAATAAATCCTAACTCTATAATTATTGTTCTTTATCAGAGAATAATGGACAATGTGGCATACATAAAAGGGGAAAAAAAATAACAAAGAAAGAGGCACTTCACTAGTGACATAGACCAGGATCCCAAGAAATAGCTTGTATATTGAAGTCAAACCAGTTACATCTTCAAGTCCAATGTTTCAGTTCAACAATCATCTTCACTTCTCAGCCTAACTTATTAGATCACAAATAGAGCTTCAAAAGCCAGTGAACACTATTTACAAGTAGGAGTTTCGAGCTCAATTATATTTAAAAGTTCTGCAACCAACGATTTCTCATCTTCTACAGAAGTATTTATAGAAGAATGAGGAGTTGAGATCTAATAAAATATCTCCCTGGGAAATTAATACAGATTAAAGACTGCTCAGCCTTTGAGGGGCTCGATGGAGAATTTTACAGGTTTTCTATCTGTATTAATGTTTTACATTTAAGATTTAAGCTCGGTGGGAGATTTTGTTGACTTTTAGGCTCTATTTCAGGATGTAATAACTCTGCTGATTTTTTTTCGCATTAAGTTCCCTTAGCAGAATTAAACCTTTGGCTGCGCTGAGGCAAATATCTTCATTTGATCAATAAATTCGGCCTCTGTTCGAATGCTTGTGGCTACAGGTGGCACTGTGGTAGCTGAGAGGAATCAATTCGCCTCTGTTGAGGTGGTGGAGGCCTTTCTGTATGTTAACACTTATGATTTTCTTTTAACTGTGTTTTAATTTGGAGGATTAGGCTTTTGATAATCAATATTACCCATAATCTCCAAACTGTCTTCAATCTTCTGTTCTGGTATGTTTTGTCTTCGACACTGATACTCTTTGATTGTGATTTTACTCATTGTGTCTTGTTGATGTGTAGTGCTGCGTAGGGCTCTTATGGCATCAATTCCTCATGAAACATTGACAAGACATGGAGCTTGATTCTTGTGAATGGTTTCCTTTGATGAATAAAAGGTGCGGGAATCGTCATTCCCAGCCTTCGGCTTTCTCTTTAATATGACAGAAAAACATTCAAACACCTGCACAATACAAAACTATATTATAAAATCCTGCATTTTTTAGGGTTTTACTGCGGCAGAGGTTGTAGGGAGAAGCGTGGCCATTGGATGGCATCATCCAATGGTGGGGATTCGTGTGAAGTCAGATGGAAGTGGTTTGGATGAAAAAGTAGTGGAGAATTAAGTCAGATCTGTTGATCTTGGGAAGATCAATGGTTGGGAGCGATCCAGGAGGAAAACAAAGTGAAGCAGTCACTTTATATGGAAATGGTGAAAATATGATGAGATAAGGTTAAAAAAATTTTTTCAGAGGAAAATATGGTTTAAATTGAAGTTGGCGGTTCGGGATGATCGTGGGCCATCGAATGAGATCAGCCCAAAAGATAAATGGTGGAGAATAAATCGGGAATCGACGATGGGAGGGGGGCAAAGTAAAGTAATTAGACGCACCCAATGGAAAACTCCAATGCAATTAGATGAAGACAATCGATCTGCATATCAGATTGACAGTGGGAGATGTGTCAGGAGATTGCAATCGGTGGGGCAATGAACTTGGAGTGCGATGGATCGATTGAGTGTTGGCCATTTATTTGAGGATCAGATCAACAGTGGGGAGTGAATCGGAGGGATGTCAATCGGAGGTGGAGAAACGTAAAGGCGCAATAGACATCTCCGATGCGATTGGCCTGATCAGGGAAGGTCGATGCGATTGGCGCGATTGGGGAAGGCTGATGCAATTGCGCGATCAGGGAAGGCTGATGCAATTGTGCGATCAGGCCATCGCAATCGAAGTTTTTGGTTTAACGCAAACAACAGCGCTTTGTGATTTTCTCCGATGCGATAAGCGCTTGGGACCTTTAGCACTTGGTTCCAGCGCTGGGGCACATGGAGGGGAAGTGATTTAAGACTTAGCCCAAGGAGGCTTAAGCCTGTAATAAAAAATGGTTTTATTTATAGATTTTCAATGGTTTTCAAAGGAGTTTGAGGGTAAGGGATGAGGGGAAAATATGAAAATGAAGGATTTTTATGGAGAACAAAGGGGAAAAAATGAGGTTATTTTTTGAGTGGAGGGGAAAAAGGGTTTTTTTTTCTTTTTCTCAGTAGTATTTTCTCATGAAATCAACAGAATTTTAGAGTGTGAAATGGAAACAACAGTGAATATTTTGATAGAGGCATGAGGCCTTCAAGAGGCTTCAAGAGATAACATTTTTAGCAATAAAAGTGTTTCTTGAAGGCTTAAAAAATGTTTTGGCCACCTTGTGATATAAAAATTTTTATAGGTGGCCAACAGTCCCTTTGAGGAGTGGGATTTGAAATGTATTGGGAACTATAATTCCCATGTGGATCCTCCATCCCCAAGCTATCATCAATACAAGATGAGTTACCTCCCAACATGGCAACTCCTAAAAATCTTCCTCCACCTTGAGCTCCTGCAAAGTAGGTGGGTTGAAAATCTAATCATGGTAGACAAAATAGCCTACCCCACACTATCCTCCTCTCCACTTATGATAATTTTAGAGTGTCTGTTGATCTTAGGCTGCAATGAGTTTCCCTCAAGTGGCAAGAAAGAGACTAAGCCTCCAAATATCTCCTCTCCAACGTTGTGAATCAAGCTGGCCCAAACCATTCAAGATGGGATGGAAAGGAAATCATCACCATATGGAATCCAATCAACCTAATGACCCACCTCATGAAAAAACAAGTGTCTTACTATAGTAGCCATATCATCTCCCATGCTCCCCTTGGAACATGTAATGCAAAAAGTGTGGGAAATATCTTCCCCCAAGGACACATCCAACCAATGTGTCTCTCCCCCAATGATTCTCCCAATGAAAATAAGAACAAAATCAGCAAATGAAATCATGATTATCATCAAAATGAGGGAAATGTTGAAGGTTTTATGTGGTACTGGAAGGTACCAACAATTTCCCAAGTGGTCACAACACAGTTTTCCTAAATGTTGTTTCGAAAAATAACATGGAAAGTTGTCTTTTGATACATGGCTAATTTTGTATGTCATCACATCTACTAATGAATAGTAAATGGCTGAGTTTATTAACTGAACATACATGAAATTATAGAACAATTTCCCAGGGCCACACAAAATATGGTTGTCTCCATCACAATATTTGGCCAATTTCCCATAGAGCCCAATGAAAATCTTTCCCTCTTGTGGAGAAATGCACTGAATAAGAATGGTAAGAGTATGCAAATACTATGTTAGATGATTAATAGTTGCAAAAACAAAATTCTTACCTTGTACTAAAAGTAAGATGATTATAGGATCCATGAATAAGCCCTCAATAGTAGTATAACATCCTCTCATGAAGAGAAATGAATCATATGCTGCATGAGGATCCTCTTTCTTATGCTTGGAAATCCAAGTCAAGAAGAACATATCAGAGTAATAGATGTTTCCATCCACTACTTCATCACTCTCACCTCCTCCTTGTCCACTAAGTGCATCAACTATGAAGTGATCCTGGGGGCACTCCATCAATAAATCCAAGCTCCAAGGTGACACCATTGTTGGCCTATGCAAATAGGCTCCTCCCAACTCATAGCTCCATTATTTGACATGCTCATTGTCAAAGACATATCCCATAATGCTGCTACATATAGGAAATTACTTCCAAAGTGGAAGTACCTCCTGACCATCCAATGCTAATGAGTAGCCTCTTTGCACCATGATAGTGCCATCTCCTACTCCTGCAACATCATGAAAATCATGAGATCAAATCAGCCCATGCTCTCCCAAGAACAACACAAGAAACAAATTTTTTTTCTACCTCCTCATACCTCTATCATACAAATCATGTGATGAAAATAGAATGATTGATATGAAGGATTTCATATCAATACAATGCATCCATACTCCTTTCTTCCCTATGATGCAAGTATCCTACAAAACTCTCTCTTCCCACATACCCTTTGAAAGAGGATATGTCATATGATGGCCAAACTCCTTCAAGAGAAGCCAACGAAGCCAAGCCTCTTGCTGCCCAGTGTCATAAATTTGAAAGTATCTCTCCAGCCCCTTGCTCACCATCCACGCCCATTCATCCAAATGTGGGTGCCTCTCATCATGCTCCATCTTGGTACCCTTCCAATGAAGACTACCATCCTCCCAAATCATATTTTTCTTCTTGCATTTCATGATATGTTGAAATGCAACTCCTTGGAGATCTCCTAGAGAAGATCTCACATCAATGTCCTCCTTGAATCCATAGGGATCCAAGTGTGTTGGAGGAAAAACCTCCTCATTGCTATTGATTGACAGCGTTGTTAATCTCCTCCATGGTGTTTGAGCTATCTCATGTCCTAACTCAAAGATGAACATATGGTTTTGCATAAGTTTATTTGAGGCAAAGTTCATCCTATCCTCCAAGGATTCACACCCCAATCTCAAGTGTTGTGTGGAACTCATTAAAGGCACATGAGGATGATGGTTCATTTCTTCCTTGAACAAATCAAGGTTGCATAGTGTAGTGAAAATATGTTTCTCTACATTAGCAGTGTACAATGGTATACATTCCTCCATATAATTTTTTGAAACAATAGGAATTGGAAGCTTACGCATACCTTGGTGAAATTTGGAAGTATCTTGTATGGCTACAAGAGTTACTTCCTTCAATGTGTTGGCTCCCCCAACTATTGAAGATGATCGCTGCTCCTCCATGGTTGTGACAGCGCTAGTACAAGTCTCCATTAATGGTGGTGAGGACTTCTCCTCCTCTGATTTCTACTTATCAAATTTCTTAATCAACCTTTGAGTAAATTCTTCAAAAGTAAACACTCTTGCATGAATCAAATGGTTCAACCACCAAATGTTTGCTTCACCCTTAAGGTGCAACGCTGCAATATATACAACCTCTCTTTCTACCACTGGATGTAGTAGGAATAATGAATCAAGTTTCATTTCTCAAGCCCTTGCTATAGATGACCCATTCGAAGTAGACAATAGAAACCTATTGCCCTTGATTCTCCCTTTGCTGCAAGGTCTTCTTTCTTCCTCCAGCTAAATGAAATGTTGTAAAGCTAGAGTCTCCTTCAAGGCTCTAGGTTTAGACTTGTATTCAACAAGGTATTCACTTATAATCTCATGATCCAAGTGTCCTCCATCTCTATTCAATTTTCCCTCTTTTTCAAAAGGAAAGGGCATAGTCCCACTGCTTCTTTCTTCTTTTCTTTGTTTTACCTCCTTGTTGAGGTCCTTCCTGCTTCTGAAACGAGATGAGAGAAAACTCATTCTCTCCATAATTCTAATATTTCTCTTATTCTTCTTCTTCTCCTGATAGAATAATGGCTGATATCCACAAGCTGAGCCAATATTATGCTCTGATACCACTGTAATATCCCAAAAGGGAAAATTCAGCAATATTGACCATAAGAACATTATTTTCATAAAATTAGGCTATATTAGGGGAAAATAACACTTGGATCCCTTATAATATGCATTATGGCCCTCAAATACAAAATTATATCATAAAAAAATCCCTTTTACTAAGTTAAAAAGACCTCTTGGGACCAATATGGCCTAAAAGCACCCAAAACCCCATGACTTATACCATGTAGAATTTCTGAAGCACATGAATACATGATTTAAATAGGGTCTATGAAAAAATATGATTAAAAACCATAGATCTTGATTTTTATTAGGCAATATGCTGAGAAAACAAATATCTAGCCTCTTCAATACATGATTGAGATAACCCGGCAAGGGTTTCTTGAAAGAAAAAGTACAAAGGAGAAGATCTATACATCCAACTATGAAATAACATATTTTTACTGCAAATTAACATACATATAGCTAAATCATACAATAAATAGATTAGGATCCCATTTGGGAGCTTTCTAAAAGAAGGATTGACCCTTTCCTTAGGGAACAAGCTCAAAACCAAGGGGTTTAACCCTGAATACAAAAATGTCAGAGTTGCAGTCTCAAGACTGAGTAGCAGCTGCAAATCAAGAATTGGATGGATATGGATGTAGATGATGCACAAGCTGAAA
Source organism: Pinus albicaulis (assembly GCA_034641835.2). Classification (NCBI taxonomy): domain Eukaryota; kingdom Viridiplantae; phylum Streptophyta; class Pinopsida; order Pinales; family Pinaceae; genus Pinus; species Pinus albicaulis. Next base: position 2,003,987,308 of record CM076575.1, on the reverse strand, counting down.
AAATAAACCTCCTCCAATGAATCTTCCAAGTGAAATTTTGATCCTAACACTGAAGATCTCACCCTCCAAACAACCTGCAAACCCTCACTGCAAATGCTCATTGAAAATAACGCAGTCACTAAGGAATAATGCGTTGTAGGTGAAAGAATTATGTTTTCCAAGAGCTAAGATCTGAAATATGCTCAAAGGTATTCCTCACTGATCTCCCAAAGGAAGGAAAGCTTCCTCCTCTGAAAAATAAGCTTTGGAAGTGGTGTTGTGTAACCTCCACTACAACACAATGTTATACTACTATAGAAATAATGTTGTAGTTGAAGGAGGATGCTTGGCCTCAAGCCTGAATGTGTAGAAATGAAGTAAAAGCTCCTTCAAGAGGCCTATCTTTAAAGGAGAAGGAATTCCTAAACAAGAATGCCTTGTGCTAAGAAGCACACCAACTCTACTGAACAACAAGAGAATGCACAATAGTCTAACCAGACCATACAATCAATAATCAATAACATATCTTCATATGGTTGCCTTGCCCTCCTTTTCTACAAATGGAAGCCCTCTCATATTGTGTCATACTCATTAGGGTTTTCTTCAGCAAGGAATCTTCCTCCCACTATCTCTTCATTGTCTCTAAAAATGATCTCCACCTCCTATCCCAGTGTCGTTGACTTGGTCAAACTTGACCTTGTCCACATGCAAATTCCCCTTTTCACACATGAGGGTGTGAAATACAACTCCTATGTTGATCCATTTTCACATTATGAGGGTTTTTATTCATATTTTAACTATTCATGGGCCTCCTTACCCATTTATTCATCTGCTAGGTGATAAAAGCAAAAATCAATATTCCAATTAGTTGTATACTAATTTTGAAATATTACATATTTCCAAGCATAAGAAGGGTGATCTTCATGCAGCAAATGGCTCATTACTCTTCATGGGAGTATGTCATACCACTATGGAGGGCTTATGCATCATTTTACTTTCAACACATGGTAAGAATATTTTTTTTTCATCTATTGATTATCTAACAGAGTATTTGCATTCTCTTACCATTTCTATACAGTGCATTGCGCCACAAGAGGGAAAAATTCTTATTGAGCTCCATGGAAAATTTTTGGCCAACTATTATGATAGAGACAACCATATTTTTTATGACTTTAGGAAATTTTTTGGGTGCTTATTGTATGCTCAGTTGATACACTCAGCCATTTACTATTTACTAGTAGATGTGATGACTTACACAACTAGCCATTTGTTAAGAAACAACTTGTCATTCTATTTTCTGAAGCTGCAGTGGGTAAGACTATGCTGTGACCACTTGGGAGACTGTTGGTACTTTCCAACACTATATGAAACCTTCAGAAATATTCTCATTTGGATGACATATGATGATCATTTCCTATTCATCATATATGAGATGGTTTGGGCCAGTTTGATACACAACATTGGAGAGAAGATCTTTGGAGATCTAGTCTTCATCTTGCCACTTGAGGGAAATATTATTACATGCCAAGATCATAAAATAATCTACACTTTGTTAGTGTCCAGTGATTTGGCTGATTGGAAAGCCAAATGATAGTGTAACATCAACCAGTATTTGTAGCCCAAGGACCTAGCCTTCTTGGACTCAAAGAGGGCTCTTTCTATTTGTGTAAGGGATATCTATGTGTTTGCTTATTGTGTTTTGATTTTAGGCTAGTTATGAAGTAGGTTTTTGGTTTTGGTTTTTAGGTTGTGAGGGATGAACTGATCAAAGACATAAGATAGGTAAAAAGATGTCGAATCAACTGGGCTATGGGGTCGAAAATTTCAAAGAAGCTTTCAAATGGTGATACAAGGTTGTTTGAAGGGCCGATTTGATTCGAGGTAAAATCGATATTTGGGAAAAATGGAGTAAGATGGACATCAATTTTGTGAATAACAGAGGATTGCAAGCAAAGATAGTTTAATATCTGACATAAACATGGTAGGGAAAACCATTAATCATGAGAAATGTAACTATAAGCTGATCAATGCATAGAAATAAACATTCAAGCCATGCATAGAGATATATGACTCTCTAACTTTGGGAAATGGCTATCAGACTTTGGGAAAATACATTTAAGACATAAAAAAAACTCAAAATACTATGTCGGAACACCTAAACACAGTACTTCAAGCTATTGGGCACTTTGAAAACAAGATTGCATAGTCTTAGGCAAAGGGAAAGATCAGAATAAGACCTCCTTGGTTCAACAAATGACAATCTAATCAGTGAAAGAGAAATTTCATAGATGGAGCTATGGCTAGCCATGAGTAAGAAAAGCATACTATAAATCATACTTAGCATGCATAAAACCATGAATGAAACAATCAAACAATATTCTTAAGTTATTAAACAACAATCAAGAATTCTTTAATGTGACTAAAAATGAAGAAAACACGGAAGCTATGAAGGAAACACGAAATCTGAGGTGCCTCCAAGGGCATGTCTCAAATATGTTCTCTACTGTCCTATAGCAAGAAAGAAAATGTATTTATGAATGAAAACTAGAAAACAAAACAGAGAGAGAGAAACTATACCATTCTACCAAGTCATGGAATCCAACAACAATCCTCTTTCATCATCCAAGAACATCCAAGAAACTATCCAAAAGCATGAGACAAGTATTTATTCCAAAGCTTATATGACCATATATTTCTTCTATTCATCAAGTTCAACCTCTTTTTACAATGAAAGCCTTTGGAATATATAGGCCAAAGTGAGGAAAACCTCTTAGTTCAACTTGCAATCTCATTGGCCTATCCAAAATATCTGATTTTGTCCTTCAGGCTTTGCAAAGCCCAAGGCACAAAATATCTAATAAAATATCTAAAAAATGCTAAAAAAGGGAAATATATTGACTTTTCATAACTTATCATGTACAAAAATAGCTAAACGCACATGAGGAAAGGTCAATTTTGAAAGGTTCAATTTTTACAAAAATACTCAAAAAATACATCAGCAAAAGGTCCCCTGACTTGCCGGCAACCTTTGGAGGCCTTCCCGATGTCGAAATGATGCTCATGATATCTCGTTGGAAATATCTGAGTGTCTAATTTCTGAAAATGTTTAGTTTTCTCCCAACTGACCACTAGAAGTCCTCCAAAAATAGGCCTATGTGTAAAAACCCAAAAAATAAGCCTTGCTGATAAATGGGGCAGAGTGTAGAAAAAGCGAGAGTTTTTCGCCATTTTGGGGGAGAAAAAGATCTTCAATTATTCTGAAAATCACTGAGTATGTGCCCCTGAAAATATGGCATCCAATGATACCATTCGCATCCTTTGATGATGCCCCAAACTGAAATGGTGATGCCTGTGAGTTTTGGCCAAAAACCCAAAAATGACAAAAAACCAAAATATGTCGAATTTCGCCCAAAATTGGTGAGCATGACCTTCAAGGGTTTTCAGAAACATGTTGTGAAGCAGAGGCAAAAATTTGGAGTCTTGAGGTGTCTTTCCTCAATTTTTGTGCAGGGCACTTCCCTTTAGCCTCCTTGAGTTTTCCCTGAGCAGCCTTCAACTTCCGCTGGGCAAACTGATTGAGCTTTTTATAATGCCTGGTCATCCTTCGTTGAAGGTCCAAGTCCCTGTTTGCCTTCTCCAATTTCTTCTCCAAGTGATCATCAACTCTCTCAAGCCATGCTTCCCGATTTTTCTCTATCTCTTGTTCGAACAATGCAGTGAGAGGGGTAGATTGGAGAAGGGCATTTTCTTCTTCTTTTTGTTTCTCAAGGGCCTTTTTTAGCCCCATGGTTCTTGGCCTCTTTCGCCTAGGCTGATCTTCACCTTCACTTTCCTCGAACTCACCCATGATTTCTTCCAATCTCACCTATGCTTTGGAGGCCTCCTTTTTGTATCGGATGGCCCGTGTCTCACATACAGCCATATGGACACTCATTTGCTTGTTTTGGACTTGCAAAACATGATTGAAGTTCCTAGCTCTATGAAGATCAGCCCTACGGGCATCAATTTGGCTTTCTCTATGGATCAAGTGATTTTCTAGGATCTGGGCTTCATTATCACTATCATCACTTTGGATTTGGATGATTTCGAATTCCCTTTCCTGTTCATGACTACTTTCTTCCTTGTCCTTCCCTTTACTTTGGGTGGCTCTTCTAGTACTCTTCCTCTTGGGAAATTCGACCATCGGTTTCTTGGGAAATTTTCCCTTGCTTCAGAGGGCCCTAGTCACATTTGGAGTTATAACTCTAGGCACCCTTTTCTTTGTTGTACGGGGCTTGGAGACTTTCGGAGAAGAGAGCATGGCCCCTTGCCTAGGAGAGGCAGCTAGCACATGCTCCATGGGCTCTTTACCCTTGTCACTTTGCCCTTCATTTTTACCACTATCTTGGATTTCTTTATGGATGCCTTGGCTGTCCTTTTGCACTTCCCTTTGAGGGTTGTACTCCTCATTGTGCTGCAACTTTTTATCCTGCTGCCCCTTTTCTTCTTGAGGTTGTTTTTCCTCTTTAGGAGGTTGTTTTTCATCACCCTGAGGTTGCCTCTGCTCATATTGTTGTAGCTGCTATGTATCATGTTGTGGCTACCCCTGTTCAGCATCTTTTGGCTGCCCCTATTCATCACCTTCATGCTGCTCCTGTTCATCACCTTAATGCTTCTCCTGTTTATCATCTTTTGGTCGCCCTTGTTGTTCTGTCTCACTGTGATGCTGCTCATCAGCACTCTCTTCTTCATCCCCTTACTGCTACTCATCATCACTTTCCTCTTCCTACTCATGTCCTTATTCCTCATCATGGTCATGCTCTTCTTATTCTTTAGGCTCCTTTGTTTGTTCTGTGGTAAACTTGAGCTTTTTGGGAATAGGTCTGCTAGAAGAAGGCGAAGGACGGTGATTAGGAGGTGTAGGGGATGTATGAACTGGAGGGACAGTGGAGAAATCCGAATGGGTGATGAAATTATCCCAAGAGACGTATCTCTTTTCAAGCTGATGAAGAATGGTGACTTTGATGAGAGAGTGATGGAAGAGGCAGGCTATTTGTTGTGAAGGAGGCTTCTTCTGAATAGTGGAGGCCATTTTCTCAATGCTCTTGTGTAATAATAAAGGAATATTTAGCAATTTGGCCCTAGTGAAATGCATGAGCAGTTGAATGTGATAGGCATAGACTTGGGAGAATCTTCCCTCACAAGTGAAGTATTTCATGATGATCTTCATGAGGGGGGCGTAGCTAGTCAAAAGATATGAGAAGGGGAAAATGGCAGGACATGAATCTCTGTGCTCAGGCTTTAGAAAGGGCCTGTAATCTTTTGAGTCCAGTTGGATTTGTTTAAACCACTTCTCCCCAATATAAGGGATTTTAGTGGCCTTGGAGATGGACCTTGGAGAGAATTTGAAGTCTAGGCCTGCCAACTGGAAATGCTTGTCTTGAAACCTCAAAGTGCAAAGATGTGTCAAAGGAGAAAAGCTCTTCACCTCTTGCACTCTTTGACAAAAATCTAAACATCCGACCTCATGGAAATTGAACAAGACCGATGGGTGGGAATTCACTTCTTCAGTGGAAACATCCTCAAATCTCTTATGCAGGACACTCCTACTATCCTACCTAGGAGACATCTTGTTTTGAATTCTCTCTGCAACACCAAGCTTCCTCAAATGGCTTTTGAAATGCTTTCTCAAACACAACTCTATCTTCTTTGTTAGTCACTTTTTGATCAAGGAAAATTTTCCCCAAAGGTTGTTTGAAATGTTTCTTTAATATCAACTCTTTGCTCCTTCCAAATCACTGCTTGTCTTCCTTTGTATGCCAATCAAAAAATAGTTATAATAATAAGCACATAGACAAATAAAAAGGTACACACAGTCAAAAGATCGTTGTGTTGGGTAAGGTCACAAAGCTTTTCTATGTTTTTGGTATAAGCAAGACAGCCTTGTAGAAAACAAACACCCCTCCCAATAAAAAACACTTCTCTTGTACTTCACTATTTCACATACACCGGTAGACAAAACACCTTCAGACTGAGTTAAAATATTTTTCACCACAATTTCTTTTATGGGACCAAAAGAAGGCAGCAATTGTCTCACTATTTCACTTATTCAAAAGGAGACATTTTTTGAAGCTTACAAGGCATTCTAACTAAGACTACTGCTTTCAACATAGGCTCATTGATGTCACCTCACCATCACTGTGCTTTCCTTAAAACCACTGCTTTACCTTCTAACAATATTTTCACCATACACTTGGCTGACAGAGGTTAGCTTTGCCCTATCATAGTTAGGGCACCTTTAATGATTGAAAAAATCTCTAACACTTTTTTTACCTTTCAACAACTGCCTCCACCTTATAACACTATTTATACCTTACACTTGGCTGACAGAGGTAATGGTTTATCACTGTCTTGGTGGTGGCTTTAGGCCTATTGAAACTAATATGAATACTCTACTAGCCTCCCACCATAAAAAACTTTGTCAATATTTACAAAAACACATTGATTTATACCAAGAGCTTAATTTTTTCAATCACCATCTAGTAGCTCGACAATATGAAGGAGGTAAATGAGAATACGTTGAAGATGGTTGGCAGTCTTGGTTTGAATAGTTGAGCAGCTTCAAGACTTTTTGAAGGCATTTGTACTATTAAAACATGCGCGGCACATTGAAATGGGAAGGCGCCGCGCAATAGAAAAGGGCTCGGGTCGATGATGGGCGGTCGTGATCGGTGCCTATAGGCACACTACATGCCACTACAGGTGCACCACGCAGCAATAAAAATTGTTCGTAAACTGACTCCTAAATGCGCTGCGCACTTTTCCAAGTGCGCCGCGTGGTCTCAAAGCTTCAAAATTCTGCAAACTTGCTCAAAAATTCCTTGTTTCGGTCAGAGAGCAGCATAGGGGAGTATTGCCCGTGCTTTGAATTTGCAAAATAGCTTTTGCAATGGTCAATCTACCCCTTATATTTGAAAAAATCAATAACCCTTTGAAGTGCCTTATGAAGGTTTTGAAACCTTTTTGAAAGAAATGCATTGGTTGCAAAAAACAAAACATAAAACACTTTCCTTTGCAGTTTTATTATTTTGAAGCATTTCAAATTCCAATACTTGACCGGGATCACTAAAGTGTTGTAGATGACATCTTTGAAGATTTTCCGTAGATGTGACATTTTTCAAAGTGAAGAAATCATCCTAAAAGACACAATTTCTCTTATGTTCTCTCATCCAGAGAGGAAAAAATTTTCCTGTGTCCATATCTGTTTTGAAAAGGCAACTTTGCTCAATACCATCAACTGACCGTAGAAGCATTCTTTAAATGACATTTCTCTTTGGCATGTGGGTGAAACTTAGTTGTATTTCACCTAGGGCTTTACTATCATCTTTGACATATTTCCATAAGGAACAAACCTTTATTTGTAACAGTGGCATGCTTTATTTGCTTTGAGTGTTGTTTCTGTACTTGAAACACCTGCCATATCCCTCCTTACACATTTATGAACCTATGTGTCTATTTTCAAAGCCTCTTTGAGAAAACAAAGCTCAAGTGACATTTTTGTCTAGTATGATGAGTTATTGAAAGAAAAATCCTCATGAATCAGGAAGAACAGAACTTTCTTGAAAAGTAATCAACACTCTTTGGCCTGTGTCTAACCCATCTTTCAACCTCAACAAGGTTGTTTCTTTTTGGCTCCAGACTACTTTTGAAAGAAAAATCTGATAGGAGATAAAAACAACCTCTTGGATTATTATAGTACCCCTTCTTTCTCTTTGTTTTTAACATCGTTTCTCTTTTCAGAAGCTGTCAACTATCTCCTATTGTTCTTAAAACTTGTCTCTCAGTCAGAGAAAATCCTAAAATCAATCACTGCCCTGGCCCTCTGCTTATGAAGGAGGCCTATTTTGACAAATGCCTGGCTTCCTTTCAACCTCTGTCTCCACCAAATGAAGAATTTTTGATGAACATACTGATAGTGGTTTCTTTTATACATGATGGCAGAAGTTAGTTTGAGACCAAGATTGTTTGACTCCTTTTTCCATCTGCTTAATAATATTTCTTGATTGATGATCAACCCATTAGCTTCACATTGTAATTCAATAACAGTGAAACTCATGCAAACAATTTTTAAAAGCACCACTGCTTTGCCTCTGCCTTTAACCACATTTTTATTTAGAAACCTTCAATTGTCTTCCACTGTACCTAAAATTTGTCTTTACAGTTAGTGAAAAACTTAAAAACAAAATTTATCCCTGGCCCTCTGCTTATAGATGAAGGAGGCCTTCCCAGTCTTAAAACCTCTGCTTATAAAATGAAGGAGGTTTTCTCGGTCCTCAACCCTCTGCTTATAAAATGAAGGAGGTTTTTCTCAGTGATGCCATGTCATCATCTTTTAATAGTGTTATTTTTCCTTTCACTGCCTTTTCATGCTTGAGCAAATGAAGAATGACAAATTGATAATAGTCAAGAAGGGCACTTCTCTGAGACATGTAATTCTACTTTTAAAATATCTATGTTCCTCTTTAGACATCACAAGTAGTTTGGCTAGTATTTGCAAAGCACTTCTTGTCATTCATAATTTACTAACCTTTGACTGTGATCGCAGGAGCTTAATGAAACAACTCTCTGCCCTGTAGTTGCATCCCAGGCTTGAAATCACATGAGAAGCAGCTGACTTCTCATGTTGAGCTAAATACTATCTTTTGGGATGCTGGTACACTTCTTCTCTTGAAATATCCATTGAAACACTGTAAAACCACCTAATATCAGTTTGACCTAGGGCATGTGCATTGCTGAGACTTTAGGGCTTGTTAGTGGTGCGACTTAAGGGTGTAACCAACTTTATTTGTGTTACACCATTTTTTGGTCATCTAACCTATTATCATTAGATGGACCCAAGTACACCATGTAAGACCAGTTTTACCCTAAGTAAAACTGCTTTCACTATGTAAAAACAGGAAACCCCAAAAGGAAATATTAAACAAACCCATATTTGTTTGATTTTCCTCATGGAATAATTAATTAAACCATAATTTAATTATTATTCCCAGTCATGTTTAACCCGAAATCAAAGAAATTAATTAGATAAACCTTTATTTATCTTATTATTTTCTAGGAATAATCATTTAAACCTTATTTAGATGATATTCCTTGTTAAATATGACCAAATCACCCAAAAATAATTAAATAAATCACTATTTATTTAATTATCTTTCAACCACCTCCTTAAATAATTAAATAAATCATTATTTATTTGATTATCTTCTAACCGCTTCCTTAAAAAGATAAATAAATCATTTATTTATTTATTTTTGACAAATTAAAGGATTTGACCCAAGTCAAATACCTTTTCCCTCCAACAAATATAATAAAATATTCCATAAAAAGTGGATCTAGATCTGGTTAACCCATGCAACAAGATCTAGAATGACCCAATATTTTGTTATAAATAGGAGGGTTTTTCCTACCATTCTTCACCTTTTGTTGCCTATTAGATCACTCTGGATCTATACACTTGGTCACCATTTTCTTCCATTTGCTGCAAGAGCTCCCTTTGAGTTCCATTCTTTGTGTGGGTCTTCTACACCAACAAGAGAGAGAAATCTTAGATCTGAAGTGCTGAGGACTTCCAAGAACCCATCCCATTGAGTGGAATTGGATACACCTTCTTGTTTTCCTCCCAGGTGCCCCATTAATATAAAATTTCTTTCAAAAATTGTTCTTGTCTTGTCTATTGGTATATGGAGCAAACCCTTACTTTTTCTGCTTAATTTCTTTCCATGCATAGATCTGGTTTTTGCAGCTCTTTTATGTCTAACTAACCGCAGATCTGAAGATATTGGAAGCCACTTTTGTTGTTAGGGCTATTAGTTATGCGTAGCTAAAGTGATCCTTTTTCGTACACTTCGACAAAGGATTCATACTAACAATTTGCAAAATGGGAAGGTATGTTATGACTGGTCTATAGCAGATAGAGTTTCTTTGGCTTTAGGATAGTTTTCCAAGGGATAAATGCCTAAAGCGCCACTACCTAACTTAGGGGAGACTCCTTTGGACAGATTTGGATTGTTTTTTTTGGAGCTGATGGACAAGCTAGTATGGCTGAGGCTAGAGAGGGCTTGATAATGAGGTCTCATCTCGTCATGGGTGGATTGAAAAGGTAGGAGGGAAAAAAATGTTTATGGGTGTTTTCCAGCTGGAAAATTTGACAATTTTTTAGATCAGCTGCTAGAAAAATTGGTTGTTACAACTAGTCATCACCAACAAGTGAAAAATATTGATAACTAATAGTGGCTCCATTTGGGGAGGGCAGCTCCTTTTTAGGAGATGTCCAAAATTTTAGATCTTTGGCTTATGAAGACCAGTGCCTTATCCATTGGCGCAAATTTCATTCTTCCTTGATGTTATTTCTGAAAATTGACAGCATGATTAGCATCAATGAAATTTCTACCTACCCCACTATCTTTCCTAACATTTTTCTTCCTTTGGGTGCATTTGGACTAGCAACCCTTTGAGAATATATATCTTCTTTGAAAAATGAACCAATCTAGTTCTACACTTATATCTGCCGGGATTTCATATTTAGCTGATGAACTCCTTCATTACTCTACCTATGCTAGATCAACTATCAAGGTTAAGCTGTTTGACAGGATTTTGTTCTCTAATCTAAAACATGAAATTGAAAAATGATCAAATTAGTGTTAGACAGTCTAATTTGTCATGTACTTGTGGCATGAAAGACAAGCTGCACACAAATATTAGTTTTCATAAAATGAAAACTAGAAAAAAACGAGGCTAGGATACACAATTTGTTTTTCATCCCTGCTTCCCTCTTTGGTTCTGTTTTGAGCATTTGGAACCAGTATCTTTTCCTAATCTACTCTCTTTGATAAGTCAAGCTTACACAATGTTGACCATATTTTCAACTCACTAACCTACCAGCAAATAAATTTAAAACATGTTCAGCTATGATTAGGCTAGATAACTTAACAAGACATTTGAGCACTAGTAGCGGCATTTAGACTTGCACGCTTTCCGAATGACTATTTTTTGAACATGGGGCCTTCTTTATATTTTTCAAATCGCTCTATTTTTCTATTTTTCTATTGTTTTTGAATTTTCTTTTTTTATCTATTTTTCAAACAATGGTATATACAATGATTGAAAATGTTTTAAACTCAAAAATCTTGGAAATGGTGAAACTTAAGCATCTTATCCTCATAAGGATCTCCTACCACTCTTGGTCCACTCAGCTCTTGAAAAGAGAAACTTGGAAAATTTTCTGTTTCAAGCATGACATAAGGATTCATGCATGAATCTATGAAAAAACCTATATCTTCCCGCTGTACCTCTTGATACCTCTTATTTCCACTTCTTCCTTTACTGTACATATTTTTCAAGTACTGCATATATTCTTTGTCATTCTTGAAATATATAATGACATCATCAAGGTATGTCAACATGTAGAAATTTAGGACTGGAAAAATGGCTTTTAGGAGCATTATTTTTATATCTAGTGGTTTTGCATTTCTAAATTTGAAACTGGAACTACTTCCAGCATACTGGAAAAAATCTTTGAGCTGACTACTTTGTAATGTAACCAATTGGCTATACCCTGAAACATCATCTTGAAAAGACATATGATTAAAAGCACTCATCATTAGTATAGCATGGTCTTGGGTAGGAAGGATAAAATTTCTGTCACCAGGATGTGTATTAGTGTTTCTGAAATCAAAACAAATCCTATGACCAGCTATTTTATCTTTGACTATTACTGATTGGTTCAGATTTTTGTATTTTCTTTTGTCGAAGTCGTTTCTTGGAGTGATGGTAGTGGCATAGTGTTTATCACTATTTTCTCTGTATGAAGTAGTATTTTGAATGATATTGTCAATTATAGCAGTTCTAAGTCTTTGGTGGAGTGACAGAATTTTAGCCAGTTCAAGTAACTCAGGTATACTTGGACTGCAGTCATCATCTTTGCTCATAAAAAGTTTATCCGAGATTTTTTCTGGATTTGGAGTTGTTATGGCTACAATCAAGGTTTCATTTGCAATGGTAGAGTTATGTGATGGTAAATCCTTGAGGTATGGTAAGATCATTAAGCTTCCCTACCCCCTAGTTTCAAAAAGGTTTGTGATATGTAAGTCTTCTAATGCCTTTGTTCTGAAAAAGTTTCCTGATGTTACTGCTGATGTTTGACTAAGGTTTGAGCAATTCGCTTGATAGAGAATAATGGTTTGTGCTTCTTGCTCTATTTATATTTCAAAAGGAACACACTTACTTTCCTCAAGACATAGCTATTCATGATCAGGATAGTTTTGAGTGTCCAGTTCATCATAGAGAACTAGGGGCAGCTGATGTGGTGGATCTAAGTTTGTTTCAAATCCTTGTAACTATTTTTAAATGTCCTCATCAGTGTGTAGAATGAAAGAGTTCAGATCGAAATTCAAGGAATACATCAGGATGTTATCTGGCCTCTCTTGGCTACTGATCATGTATTTCATGTGTGACTCTCGATAGAGTATTCTAGTTTGGTCAAACACAGGAATAGTGGCATAGGACATATCAAGTTGAATATTTCCTTGGAGCTTGGCTCCCCAAGATCTGGATAGAAGCATTCCGTACTTGGAAGGGATGTCTTCTACCACTATGTCCATGATCAGATATTTTTCAGGTACTTGGGCCAAACTGAAACAAATATCTTTGATCAAACCTAGAAATTTGACTCTACTCAAATCAAATGATTATAAGTATTTGTATGGTCTTATGATTTCTAGGCCTAATCTTTCCATTACAACCTTCGGCATGAGATTATGCGAGGCTTCAAAGTCTAGCATGGCATTGTGAAGGATTTGGTCATGGATATTCAGACTGATGTAAAAGGGAAGAGTGGTTCCTTCTTGGAATTTTCCTTCTATTCTCGGACCAAACAACACTTCAGGACTATCATCAACTAGATTAAGGGTGTTTGCATCATTTCCTATATTCAGGACTTTTAACACTTGGCATTTATAAGAGCCTTGGTTGATAAGTTTAGTGAGAGGAATGGTAATCTTTATTTTGGTGATTTCTCCCTCAAAACTAAAAGGTACTTATATTTTAGACAAGTTCGCTTTAGCTTTTTCAGCCATGACTTTCTCTATGTTCTGAGTTTGTTGGCTTTGTTTTGGGACTTTGTTTGTCACATCCACCTTGGGAATATTTGTGGAAGTAATAGGAGCATATGAGCAAAGACTTGTTTGGGTAACTTTATCTTTGTTTTGGTTATTTTTCCTGACCATGATTTTGTTGCTGTCCACCACTTTTTTAAGGATGGTATCACGGGTTTTAGCAGTGTTTGAGCTGTCTTTCTTGGATTTGTCTTGGTTTTTTCTGCTTCTAAGGTCATACTGCCTGTGAGCTTCTACTATGGAATTCTTAAAATCTATGGCAGGATCCTCGGGATCTTCATAGTTGGTTTCATCCTGATTCGGCGAGAAGAATGCTTGTTCTTCTTTTGTGAGGTACACCTCACTCTCATTATCAGACTCTATGAGGTTCAAATGATTTTCGTCGATGGGTTCTGTATCCCTATCATCTTATTCCACATAATTTTAATTAAATGGTTGCTTAATTTGTTGGTCATTTTCCCTTGGTTTGTTTTGAGGCTGTCCCCTCCTAAAATTTTGGTTATGGTTTCTGTTTGGAGGGTTTGGCTAGTTGTCCCTAAGAGGGGTCTTTTCAATTATCTTTTCCCACACTTTGACCATGGACCTAACCAAGTCATGTATTCTAGGATATAAGAAAGGGGCTGAAGTGGAGACCTCATCCCGGTATGTGACTTTCCTTTATTATCTAGTCCTAGCTCTTTTTTCTGCTAAGTTGGCTTCTTCCCTTATGGCTACTTTTTTCATTTCCTCTAAGGTAAGGGGGTCCTTGTCTCTTAGCTGATAAGTCATGTCTGGGTCAAAAGCCTTAGGGAATTTCACCAAGGCTGAGCCAAGTGGAGGTTTGAAGTGAGGTGGGAGGGTGTTATACACACTATTGAACCTAGTGCAATATCCCTGGAAACTTTCCCCATTTTCCCGTTTTAGATTGTTATACTCTGACAGGCTTTGAATGGGGTTCTTTCGGATTTCCCACTTGTTTATGAAGGTTTGGTATAGTTCTGGGAGATTGTGGATCCTGTTTGGAGTTAAGCTTTTAAACCATTTTTTGGGTTCTTCGCCCAAGCTTTGGGCGAACATCCTCATTCTGATGGTCTCATCTTCTATTTCCATGTACTCAAAGGCATCGCTAATCCTATCTACATGTTGTTGAGTTGTGGTAGCCTCAACTCCAGTAAAGTGTGGTATTTTGGATTGATAGTCATTTTGTAAGGGAGCCAAAGGCTGTGGCAACACCAAAGGTGCATACCAGGCTGCCATAACGGGAGCTAATGGATGATGTACAAAATGAGGGCTTGTGGGATGAGCTGAGGTGGTTTGAACAATAGTGGTTTGGATAGGTGGGGCGGATGTACTTGGACTAGTGATCTAATTTTGAGCGGATTTGGGGTGGTAGGAGCCAAAGTGAAGGAAAAGCTGAAGGTCGAGAGGTGTAGTAGGCGAGGCTTCTCTACTAGGACTCTATGGCAGATCTAGGGACTCAAGATTTTCAAAGTCTATCTTACTTTGTGACTTGCTTCTAAAAAGGGTTTTTGCTGATTTTAAGTCAAAAGGGGAATCCTGTAAGGCTGTGAGATGTTCAGGTACTAATCTTGCTTTACGGATGGACCTATTGGTAGCTAAATTGCCAGTTTCAAAAGCTTGCCACAGAATATTCTCTAGGTCATCTACTATGATAGGGGGATTTGGGTCTGGATGAGATCTAGTGTTGATTCTTCGTGAAGCCAGATTTTGAGTCTAGATTTTAGAGAGGATGGTATTTGTGAATGTTTCAAATGAATGGCCTCTGTAGGGTTTTACTAATGTGAAGGATGGTCAAAACAAAAAGGATGGACTAATGGAGTCGCTATGTGGATTTCTATGAGAACTATGGTCCACCACCAACACTATCAAAGATGCTTATGGGAAAAAGTTTTATAGCAAACTTTGAGATGGAAACTTGCAAAGAAGAGTGATTCACTTGGTTTTAACAGTTTGTTAGGATGTATGGAAAATCTAATGGTTCTCTTGGCAAGAAGACTTTTGCTTATCTCCTATTTTTAGGTGAGGTCTTTTGAATCGCTAAGTTATACTTAGTCTGTCACTGATTACAGAGCTTCTACCCTAAGCTTAATTTTTTGGAAGGATGAGTTAGCAGAAAGGTATGGTTTATGAAATTTTGGTTTTTTATGGAGTTTTTTGGCCTACTAGAGGCTAGTGGAGTCACCAAGTGGAACTTGGTTGTTTTTGTAAAGATGTAGCTATGGTCCACCACCAGTAACTAGGGGAAAAGCCAATCTGGGAATGTTTTGGGGTTTTTCTGAGTTCTTTATGTAGTCCTAAGGTTTGTAAGAGTGTCCTACAACTGAGTCATTATTTTTCTAGGATGGTGAGACAACCAGATTCTACTCTTCTAAGTTTGACTGAGATTTTGAAATTTCCTAAGGGATACCTAGGATTTTTTGACTCAAATTCCCACCATGATCGACATTATGTTAGTGTGGCAATGAGGTGGCTAAATGGTAGGTATTCTTGAAGATAAGGGATTTCTAGAGTCCTAAGGTGTACTTAGATTGTCACTAACTTAGAGTCCCACCGTGATCGCCATTATGTTATTGTCCCATGATTTGGCTGATTGGTAAGCCAAATGACATTGTAACATCAACCAGTCTTTGGTGCCCAAGGACCTAGCCTTCCTAGACTCAGAGAGGGCTCTCTCTATTTGTGTAAGGGATATCTGTGTGTTTGCTTATTGTGTTCTGATTTTAGGCTAGTTATGAAGTAGGTTTTTGGTTTTTATTTTTAGGTTGTGAGGGATGAACTGATCAAAGACATAAGATAGGTAAAAAAATGTCGGATCAACTGGGCTATGGGGTCGAAAAGGTCAAAGAACCTTTCAGATGGTGATACAAGGTTGTTTGAAGGGTCGATTTGATTCAAGGTAAAATGGATCTTTGGGCAAAATGGAGTAAGATGGACATCAAGTTTGTGAATAACAGAGGATTGCAAGCACAGATAGTTTAATAGCTGACATAAACATGGTAGGGAAAACCATTAATCATGAGAAGTGTAACTATAAGCTGATCAATGCATAGAAATAAACATTCAAGCCATGCATAGAGATATATGACTCTCTAACTTTGGGAAATGGCTATCAGAATTTTGGGAAATACATTTAAGACATACAAACAACTCAAAATACTATGTCGGAATGCCTAAACACAGTACTTCAAGCTATTGGGCACTTTGAAAACAATATTGCATAGTCTTAGGCAAAGGGAAAGATTAGAACAAGACCTCCTTGGTTCAACAAATGATAATCTAATCAGTCAAAGAGAAATTTCATAGATGGAGATATGGTTAGCCATGAGTAAGCAGGGCATACCTTAAATCATACTTAGCATGCATAAAACCATTAATGAAACAAGCAAACAATATTCTTAAGTTATTAAACAACAATCAAGAATTCTTTAATGTGACTAAGAATGAAGAAAACATGGAAGGTATGAAGGAAACAGGAAATCTGAGGTGCCTCCAAGGGCATGTCTCAAATTTGTTCTCTATTGTCCTATAGCAAGCAAGAACATGGATTTATGACTGAAAACTAGGAAACAAAACAGAGAGAGAGACACTATACCATTCTACCAAGTCATGGAATCCAACAACAATCCTCTTTCATCATCCAAGAACATCCAAGAAACTATCCAAAAGCATGAGACAAGTATTTATTCCAAAGCTTATATGACCATATATTGCTTCTATTCATCAATTTCAGCCTTGTTTACAATGAAAGCCTTTGGAATATATAGGCCAAAGTGAGGAAAACCTCTTAGTTCAACTTGCAATCTCATTGGCCTATTCAAAATATCTTATTTTGTCCTTGAATCTTTGCAAAGCCCAAGGCACAAAATATTTAATAAAATATCTCAAAAATGATAAAAAAGGGAAATAAATTGACTTTTCATAACTTATCATGTACAAAAATTGGTAAACGCACATGAGGAAAAGTCAGTTTTGAAAGGTTCAATTTTTACAAAAATACTCAAAAAATACATCAACAAAAGGTCCCTTGACTTTCCGGCAACCTTCGGAGGCCTTCCCGGTGTCGAAATGAGGCTCATGATAGCTCTTTGGAAAGATTTGAGTGTCTAATTTCTGAAAATGTTTATTTTTCTCTCAAATGCCCACTGGAAGTCCTCCAAAAATAGGCCTATTTGTAAAAACCCAAAAAATAAGCCTTGCTGATAAACAAGGCAGAGTGTAGAAAAAGCGAGTGTTTTTCACCATTTTTGGGGAGAAAAAGATCTTCAATTGTTCTGAAAATCACTGAGTATGTGGCCCTGAAATTATGGCATCCAATGATACCATTTTCATCCTTTGATTATGTCCCAAAATGAAATGGCGATGCCCATGAGTTTTGGCCAAAAACCCAAAAATGACAAAAAACCAAAATATGTCGAATTTCAGCCAAAATTGGTGAGCATGACCCTCAAGGGTTTTCAGCAACATGTTGTGAAGCAGAGGCCAAAATTTGGAGCCTTGAGGTGTCTTTCCTCATTTTTTGTGCCGGGTGCTTCCCTTTAACCTCCTTGAGTTTTTCTTGAGCAACCTTCAACTTCCGTCGGGCAAACTGATTGAGATTTTTATAATTCCTAGTCATCCTCCATTGAAGGGCCAAGTCAATGTTTTCATTCTCCAATTTCTTCTCCAAGTGATCATTAAGTCTCTCAAGCCATGCTTCCTGATTGTTCTCTATCTCTTGTTCGAACAATGCAGTGAGAGGGGTAGATTGGAGAAGGGCGTCTTCTTCTTCTTTTTGTTTCTCAAGGGCCTTTTTTAGCCCCATGGTTCTTGGCCTCTTTCGCCTAGGCTGATCTTCACCTTCACTTTCCTCGAACTCACCCATGAGTTCTTCCAATCTCACCTATGCTTTGGAGGCCTCCTTTTTGTATCGGATGGCCCGTGTCTCATATACAGCCATATGGACACTCATTTGCCTGTTTTGGACTTGCAAAACGTGATTGAAGTTCCTAGCTCTATGAAGATCAGCCCTACGAGCATCAATTTGGATTTCTCTATGGATCAAGTGATTTTCTAGGATCTGGGCTTCATTATCACTATCATCACTTTGGATTTGGATGATTTCGAATTCCCTCTCCTGTTCATGACTACTTTCTTCCTTGTCCTTCCCTTTACTTTGGGTGGCTCTTCTAGTACTCTTCCTCTTGGGAAATTCGACCATCGGTTTCTTGGGAAATTTTCCCTTGCTTCAGAGGGCCCTAGTCACATTTGGAGTTACAACTATAGGCGCCCTTTTCTTTGCTGTCTGGGGCTTGGTGACTTTCGAAGAAGAGAGCATGGCCCCTTGCCTAGGAGAGGCAACTAGCACATGCTCCATGGGCTCTTTACCCTTGTCACTTTTCCCTTCATTTTTTCCACTATCTTGGATTTCTTTATGGATGCCTTGGCTGTCCTTTTTCACTTCCCTTTGAGGGATGTCCTCCTCACTGTGCTGAAACTTTTTATCATGTTTCCCCTTTTCTTCTTGAGGTTGTTGTTCCTCTTTAGGAGGCGATTGTTCATCACCTTGAGGTTTCCTCTGCTCATATTGCTATAGATGCTATGTATCATGTTGTGGCTACCCCTATTCAGCATGTTTTGGCTTCCCCTGTTCATCACCTTCATGCTGCTCCTGTTCATCACCTTCCTGCTGCTCCTGTTAAGCATCTTTTGGCTGCCCTTTCTGTTTTGTCTCACTGTGATGCTGCTCATCAGCACTTTCTTCTTCATCCCCTTGCTGCTGCTCATCATCATTTTCCTCTTCCTGCTCATGTCCTTCTTCCTCATCATGGTCATGCTCTTCTCCTTCTTCAGGCTCCTTTGTTTTTTCTGTGGTAAACTTGAGCTTTTTGGGAATAGGTCTGCTAGAAGATGGCGAAGGATGGTGAGTAGGAGGTGTAGGGGATGTATGAACTGGAGGGATAGTGGAGAAATCCGGATGGGTGATGAAAGTATCCCAAGAGACCTCCCTCTTTTCAAGTTGATGAAGAATGATGACTTTGATGAGAGAGTGATGGAAGAGGCGGGTTGTTTGCTGTGAAGGAGGCTTCTTCTGAACAGTGGTGGCCGTTTTCTCAATGCTCCTGTGTAAGAAGAAAGGAAGATTCAGAATTTTTTCCCTAGTGAAATGCATGAGAAGTCGAACGTGATAGGCATAGACTCGAGAGAAACTTCCCTCAGAAGTGAAGTATTTTATGATGATCTTCATGAGGGGGGCATAGCTAGTCAAAAGATATGAGAAGGGGAAAATGGCAGGACATGAATCTCAATGCTCAGGCTTTAGAAAGGGCTTGTAATCTTCTGAGTCCAGATGGCTTTGTTTAAACAACTTCTCCCCAATATAAGGGATTTTAGTGGCCTTGGAAATGGACTTTGGAGAGAATTTGAAGTCTAGACCTGCCAACTAGAAATGCTTGTCTTGAAACCTCAAAGCGCAAAGATGTGTCAAAGGAGAAAAGTCCTTCACCTCTTGCACTCTTTGACAAAAATATAGACATCCAACCTCATGGAAATTGAAAAAGACCGATGGGTGGGCATTCACTTCTTCAGTGGAAACAGACTCAAATCTCTTATGCAAGCCACTCCTACTATCCTGCCTAGGAGGCATCGTGTTTTGAATGCTCTCTGCAACACCAAGCTACCTCAAATGGCTTTTGAAATTCTTTCTCAAACAAAACTCTGTCCTCTTTGTTAGTCACTATTTGATCAAGGGAAATTTGCCCCAAAGGCTGTTTGAAATGTTTCTTTAATATCAGCTCTCTGCTCCTTCCAAATCACTGTTTGTCTTCCTTTGTATGCCAATCAACAAATAGTTATAATAAAAAGCACACAGACAAACAAAAAGGTACACACAGTCAAAATATCACTATGTTGGGTAAGGTCACAAAGCTTTTCTGTGTTTTTGGTATAAGCAAGACATCCTTGTAGAAAAAAAACACCCCTCCTAATCAAAAACACTTTTCTTGTACTTCATTGTTTCACATACACAGGTAGACAAAACACCTTCAGACTGACTTAAAAGATTTTTCACCACAATTTGTTTTATGGGACCAAAAGAAGGCAACAATAGTCTCACTATTTCATATATTCAAAAGGAGACATTCTTTGAAGGTGACAAAGCATTCGAACTAAGACTACTGCTTTTAACATAGGCTCATTGATGTCACCTCACCATCACTGTGCTTTCCTTAAAACCACTGCTTTACCTTCTAACAATGTTTTCACCATACACTTCGCTGATAGAGGCTAGCTTTTCCCTATCATAGTTAGGGCACCTTTAATGATTGAAAAAAGCTCTAACACTGTTTTTACCTTTCAACAACTGCCTCCACCTTATAACACTATTTTTACCTTACACTTGGCTGACAGAGGTAATGGTTTATCACTGTCTTGGTGGTGGCTTTAGGCCTGTTGAAACTAATATGAATACTCTACTAGCCTCCCACCATAAAACACTTTGTCAATATTTACCAAAACACATTGATTTATACCAAGAGCTTCTTTTTTTCAATCAACATCTAGTAGCTCGAAAATATGAAGGAGGTAAATGAGAATACCTTGAAGATGGTTGGCAGTCTTGGTTTGAAGAGTTGAGCAGCTTCAAGAATTTCTGAAGGCATTTGGACTATTAAAACATGTGCGGCACGTTGAAATGGGAAGGCGTTGCGCAATAGAAAAGGTGTTTGGTCGATGATGGGCGGTCGTGACTGGCACCTACAGGCGCGCCCCGTGCCGCTACAAGCGCGCTGTGCAGCAATACAAACTATTCGTAAACTTACTCCTGAGCATGCCACGCGCTTTTCCAGGCGCACTGCACAGTCTCAAAGCTTCAAACTTCTGAAAACTTGCTAGAAAATTCCTTGTTTCAGTCAGAGAGCATCATAGGGGAGTATTGCCCATGCTTTGAATTTGCAAAATAGATTTTGCAATGGTCAAACCACCCCTTATATTTGAAAAAATCAATAACCCTTTGAAGTGCCTTATGAAGGTTTTGAAACCTTTTTGAAAGAAAGGCATTGGTTGCAAAAAACAAAACATAAAACACTTGCCTTTGCAGTTTTATTATTTTTAAACATTTCAAATTTCAATACTTGACCGAGATCACTAAAGTGCTGTAGATGACACCTTTGAAGATTTTCTGTAGATGTGACATTTTTCAAAGTGAAGAAATCATCCTCAAAGACATAATTTATCTTATGTTCTCTCATCCAGGGAGGAAAAATGTTTCCTGTGTCCATATCTGTTTTGAAAAGGAAACTTTGCTCAAGACCATCAACTTATCGTAGAAGCATTCTTTAAATGACATTTCTCTTTGGCATGTGGGTGAAACTTAGTTGTATTTCACCTAGAGATTTACTATCATCTTTGACATATTTCCATAAGGAACAGGCCTTTATTTGTAACAATGGAATGATGTATTTTCTTTTAGTGTTGTTTCTATACTTGAAGCACCTACCATATCCCTCCTTACACATTTATGAACCTATGTGCCTATTTGCAAAGCCTCTTTGAGAAAAAAAAGCTCAAGTTACCTTTTTGTCCACTATGATGAGTTATTGAAAGAAAACTCCTCATCAATCAGGAAGAACAGAAATTTCTTGAAAAGTAATCAACACTTTTTGGCCTGTGTCTATCCCATCTTTCAACCTCAGCAAGGTTGTTTCATTTTGGCTCCAGACTGCTTTTGAAAGCAAACTATGATAGGAGATAAAAACAACCTCTTGTATTATTATAGTACCCCTTCTTTCTCTTTGTTTTTAACATCATTTCTCTATTTAGAAGCCTTCAACTATCTCGATTGTTCTTAAAACTGTTATCTCAGTCAAAGAAAATCCTAAAATCAATCACTGCCCTGGCCCTCTGCTTATGAAGGAGGCCTATTTTGACAAATTCCTGGTTTCCTTTCAACCTCTGTCTCCACCAAATGAAGAATGTTTGATGAACATATTGATAGTGGTTTCTTTTATACATGATGGCAGAAGTTAGTTTGAGACCAAGACTGTTTGACTCCTTTGGCCATCTTCTTAATAATATTTCCTCATTGATGATCAACCCATTAGCTTCACATTGTAATTCAATAACAGTGAAACTCATGCAAACAATTTTTAAAAGCACCACTATTTTGCCTCTACCTTTAACCTCATTTTTATTTGTAAACCTTCAATTGTCTTCCACTATACCTAAAATTTGTCTTTACAATTAGTGAAAAACTTAAAAACAAACTTTATCCCTAGCCCTATGCTTATAGATGAAGGAGGCCTTCTCAGTCTTCAACCCTCTGCTTATAAAATGAAGGAGGTTTTCTCAGTCCTCAACCCTCTGCTTATAAAATGAAGGAGGTTTTTCTCAGTGGTGCCATTTCATCAGCTTTTAACAGTGTTATTTTTCCTTTCACTGCCTTTTCATGCTTGAGCAAATGAAGAATGACAAATTGATAGTAGTCAAGATGGGCACTTCTCTGAGACATGTAATTCTGCTTTTCAAATATCTCTGTGCCTCTTTAGACATCACAAGCAATTTGGCTAGTATTTGCAAAGCACTTCTTGTCATTCATAATTTACTAACCTTTGACTATGATCGCAGGAGCTTAATGAAACAACTCTCTGCCCTGTCGCTGCATCCCAGGCTCAAAATCACATGAGAAGTTGTTTTCTTCTCATGTTGAGCCAAATACTGTCTTCTAGGATGCTATTACACTTCTGCTCTTGAAAGATCCATTGAAACACTGTAAAACCACCTAATATCAGTTTGACCTAGGGCATGTGCATTGCTGAGACTTTAGGGCTTGTTAGTGGCACAAATTAAGGGTGTAACCAACTTTATTTTTAGAATGGGAAGGTCTGTTATGACTAGTCTGTAGCAGATATATTTTCTTTGGCTTTAGGATAGTTTGCCAAGGGAGAAATGCCAAAAGCACCACTACCTAAATTAGGGGTGACTTCTTTGGAAATATTTGGATTGTTTTCTTTGGAGCTGATGGAAAAGCTAGTATGGATGAGGCTAGATAGGGCTTGATAATGAAGTTTCATCTCGTCATGGGTGGATTGGAAAGGTAGGAGGGCAAAAAATGTTTATGGGTGTTTTCCAGCTGGCAAATTTGACAATTTTTTAGATCAGCTGCTAGAAAACTTGGCTGTTACAACTAGTTATCACCAACAAGTGAAAAATAATAATGACTAACACACTTATCATGAGTGGAGAGGAGGACAGCATAGGGTAGGCTACTTTGTCTACCATGTTCAGATTTTCAGCCCACCTACTTTGCAGGAGCCAAAGGTGCAGAGGAATTTTCAGGAGTTGCCATGTTGGGAGGTGACTCATTTTGTATGGATGATATCTTGGGGATGGAAGATTCATACGAGGATGATAGATCCTAATATATATCATATCTCATGCCTCAATAAGGCCTTTATATAGCCCATTTTTTCCTCCATGGATATTTTACTTTTACATGATGATAGCTATTTGGGATGCTCACCAAAAGCTAGCTTGCATACTTGGGAGGGGAAACTTGGAGATGTATTCATGAGAAAGTATCTTGATCCTTAGAGGATTTTGTCATATGAGGAAGCTACAGGGGAAGAATAGGAGGATGTTCAGTTCTATCCTTGCAGTTTCTTGAGGACAAGCAACATTTGGGAGGGGAATACTGTGATATTCCAAGTTTAGCATGTAGCTAATTGGAAAAATTATTTTTGTCTTTTACACTTAGGAGATGAATAAATGGTTAAGGAGGCCCTTACATTTAAGAAATAGGAACAAAATCCCTTATGATGTGAAAATGGATCATTATTATGGCTGGATTTCACACCCTCATGTGTGAAAAAGGACATTTTATTGTGGACAAAGTCAAGTTTGACCAAGTCAATAACATAAATGTAGGAGGAGTGGATCATCAATAAAAATAGCTCAATATGAATGAGGATCAGTCTAGAAAATTATATGTGAGCTGGATTGAAGACCCTTATGTGTGAAAGGGGCTGAATTAGGTTGAACAGGTCAACCTTGACCAAATCAAATAGCGTTGTCATGGTGGAGTGGCCTTGATGAAGGTACAACGCAGTTTTGTAAGGAGATTGATTATGTGATGGTGGAGACCCTAAAGAGTGGAACCCAAGGTGAGAAGGCTCAATTAGTTTATAAGGAAGAGGATGGCAGCCATTTGAGGTTAGCTTATGAATTATAATTTGATATGTCTGCTTAGACTTTTTCTCTCTTCAGTTGTTTAGCTAAGATTGATGGTGTTGTTTAGTACTAAGGTATTCTTCTTTAGGAATTCCATCTCTTCCCATTGAGTAGCTCTTGGGAGAGACTTGATATATCATTCCACACATCTAGAATTATTTCCAAGCTTCAGTCTTCAGTTTTTGTGCAAATTCTGTAGGAGGTTGTGTTGAGTTGCAGGGTGTTGCAGTGGAGGGCTGAGAAACCCACTTTCTGAGTTGGTTTTTCATAGGAGGAAGGATTCCTTCTATTGGGAGATCAGTTTGGAGGGTTATTGGGATTATTTCAGATCTTTGGCAGTAGGCCAATATATTTCCATCACCTACAGTGTTATTCCAATCTGGAATTGTGTTATTTTTGGAGGGCAGTTTCAATAGTGCATCTGGTGGTTCTTTTTGGGAGCTTTCCGGTGATTGAGAGGTTCATCCTTTAATGGGAGAAGACCTTTGATCAAATATGCATCAGATATACATTATTTTAGCCTTCTATACTCCTCTACTTTAGCTTGTATTGATTATTCAATATTAGTGCTGAAGATCACCATTTTTATGCGGGTGTATTCCTAGAAACCCCTTCCCGAGTTCTCTAGATTTTGTATAAAGGAGACTAGATCTCAGTTCACGGGCCATATTTTTTAATATAATATCAGATCTATTTGTATCAGATATTTTTTTCATAAACTATCATTAGATTGCGTTGTCTCTTTATGAATAAATTTCATGTTGCAATAGTTTTGGGGTTTTAGCAATTTTGAGATATACTAGGTGTGGGAGGTCTATTTACCTCATCTTGTTTGATTTGTTTCTGATCTATTCTTGGATTTAGATGGTATGTTGTCTGATATAAGGGATCCAAGTGTTGATTTCATTTTCTGTAGCATATATTTCTAAGAATGCATATTTTAAGCATGCATTGCTGAGCAGTCCCATTTTTGGATTACACTATGATGGTATCTGCCTTCAGGCGGGCAGCTTTTTCTAAAGACAAGTTGGCATTGTTCATGATGTCTGAAATTTTCTATTCATAATACGTTAGCTTGGAGAGTGCGGATGCTTCTGGGTACCAACATGATGGGAGGCCTGCCTCCACTAACTTATTCCACTCTCGGTCGAACTTTTCAACTCTAATTGAAAGCAATTTCAAACAATCCAACGCGTTCGTGCAAGCAGTCTCCCTCTCGATTACTCTTCTAATCTCCATTACCCTTATAAATCGATCACTGATTCCTTGTGCTTGAAATTCCTCTAGGCCCAGTTCATTTAGATATCAAATATACCTGATAGCCATTACGGCCTTTTCTTCTCCTTCCGCACTCCCTTCCTGCAACTGTACTTCAAATAAGTGAACTGCAAGTTTCCTATCATCAATCAGGGTGAGTTAATTCCAATGTTGTCTGACCTCTACTATTATATCAGTCCAAATTAGGCATCTGGCTTCTAGGAGAGTCATGTTACCCTTCAACTGAGCAGTCAAGTCTCTGATAGACTTATCCTACACATGTTTTTCTCTTTTTAACTTCTCGACCTCATTCTGTAGGGACATTACCACCTTCTGATTCGTAGCCAGCGTAGCTTCCATCTCCTTTAGTATTTGGTGAGTTGTACATGCTTCAATTTTCGAAACCTTTAATTCTAAAAGGGCCTTAGTCAGTTGTTCTGGGGTGGTTCCGGGCTCATTGGATGTTGGGGCTATGCGTACATGTTGGTCCCATTTTTCCTGTAAGTCAAAAAATCCCTGTTTTAGACTTACAATATCTGTGATCTTTTGATTATTATCGTCCTTCTCCTTAGCCAGTGAATTAGTAAGAGCTGATTTCTCCCTTTCCACTTGGATCAATTCGTACGTTTGCACATGCTCCCCTCTAGGTATATTCAACTTCTTCTTCAGCTCATATATCTCTGCTTCTAGATCAACCCTTATATTTTCTCGTGTGGTCATGTTCCTTGTGTTTATCTCCTCTCTCACTTCTATCCTGTCAACTGAGATTGCCCGCGAAAGCCTAGAAGGGCCCGATGAAGAGGCACCATCAAAAGAAACCATGAAACCTGCCCCGTTTTTATCACGCAATCCATATCAAGAAAACTCTTCCTGAGATGGATCCTCCCATACATTCTCTATCCCTTATGTTCTCTGTTTCTTATAGGGATGAGATCCCTCATCAATTTTCATGCCCTCTTGACTTCCTGAGGAGTCTAAATCATTTTCTTGTCCCTTCTTTTCTGTCTCCACGAGCGCATTGTTGCCCCTCCCTTCTACGGCTAAAGACTCGGCCTCCATATATGCATCCAAAGGCCATGTATCAAGGTTAGATCTCCACTCAATGAGGGGACTAGTCTCATGTATATAAGCAGTCGACTTTATTTTCCTTTTCCTATTGGAAAGGACTCCTTTCAGGTCATAGGGCCAGAATTTTCCTTGTAGCAGTTCCATCCCTTGCAGTAATGTTTCCATAGTGGAGAGGGTGTGTCTCGAATTTATGGTGAAGGGACCGACAAAAGTTGGGATCTTGAGAATATATCCTTTCTTCGTAGGCACGAAGTGGATTTGGTCAGCCTTCAAGTTTGTCGAATAAATTCGAGGGCTAAAATCCGCATGGCTAGAAAAACTGGCAAAGGGTAGGGAGGTACTTTCGAGCCATAGACTCTGATCTCGATGTAATCATCGTATAGTTACCAGTCCCCTGTGCTATATTCCTCGTCAAACTGTAGTCATTCCTTCTACTCAGGAAATATTCTAGGAGGAGGATTGTCATGTATTATGACATAGGCTATGGACATGAACTCATTTAAGAATCTAGTATACCCCTTCCCCCCAGGCTACTGACAAATTGAAACGTTCCACTCAAAGACAGTTCTTGGTTGGGCATTTTCCCTCGAGAGCTTCTCTAGGCCTAGGCTCTCAAACTTATCAGCATGCTCAAACAATAATAGGTAAAACACTAAAGAAAAAAACCTGAAAGACCGAGTAGAAGGGAATTCTTGAAACTGTGTTTGAATAGTTGAAGCTAGGAAAACGGGAATATTTAAAAGCATACCCTTTTGCATCATGAGCCATAGAAGAGCTATACATTCTTTTGACACCTTCTTCACCTACTGAAGCCCTAACAACCCTGAAATAAGAGCTAGGACTGACTTCACATTATCTATGAAGGTAGACAAGGGAACAACGTTCGAAGGCAGGAGAGCTGTTAGGCAAGAATCTGAGAGGAGGCTGAGGAAGTCACTCTTTTATTCCCAGGGTAACTTTTAAAATTGAAAAGAAATGGAAATATAAATGTACTCGACATAATTTTGACTGTGAGGAAAATGAAGGGCTTTCTTTATGAGTTTAGGAGATATTCGGAAAATATTATTGCCTTGAGTAGACAAGAACAAGTCCCTACGCTCGTCATAAGCTTCACCGAGCCAACTAATGAATTCTAGAACCGGGTATGTGGTTGGGGCAACTTGGTAGTACAGACCCGACTCAATGGCTCTGAACCTATCTTGACCCTTTAAATTACCATCGAAAAACTCAGGTCTGACGCGGGCTACACTGAAAGGGTAGAATGGGTCATGAATTCATGCATTGGCGTCGATAAGAGGTTCAGGTCTAGGGACAACCCTGACCTCACAGGCTTGTGGGGTTTTAGGTTTAGACTTTCTGGACTTTTTTTTCCCCATGACCATTTGAACAGAAAAAATAGAAGGAAAATGGTGGGATGAAGGAATGAAAAATACCTATGAACGGTGAGGAAGCCTGAGGGGAAAGTGACGCGGGGTTGAAAACAACCTGGCACTGGAGATTTAACCTTCACTGCACGACAAACCCATGAAAAAAAATAATTTACCGGGTCTGGGAGTAAAAAAATATTATATCAAGCCGAGTTTTGCAGAATGTGAGGTGAGGATGACAACTGTAGGGATGGTGTCATAAGGATGTCGATAGTGGGACGCATGGCAACAGGTTATTGGCTTTCGGGAGCCGAGTGGGTGAGAGCCACGTGCCGGGTTAAAGCATGTATCAGTTTTGTATCGCCTTCCCTAGAATTACCTTACCTTTACATACTTGAGCTAGATGCCCTTCTTGATGGGCCCATGTTAGAATTCCGGTGGGGGTTCACAAAGGCCTTGTGCTCCATTCCATCACCCCATGGAACATTTGCACTTAGTCCGTAACCAAGTGGCATCAGCTTCTCCGGGGGGTGAACCTTCCTGACCTTCTGCCTTCTCTTGATGCCCCTGGAATATCCTGCTCATGCTCCATTTGCTGGTGTCTCTGCCATATGGAACGTGCCTTTCTCATTAGGTTTTTTCACACCTCAAGTCTCTCTTCCACGCTTGTGCCTTAAGGAAATTTCCTGTCAAGGTATCTTTCAACTTACTCACCCAGTTGTTATCACCCTAGTAATTCTTAGGTCAAGGGATTTTGGTTTATAGTTAAAGAAAACGAGGGGTAACTAAGAATGTTTTTTAGAATTCAGGATCTAGCCTTCCTGAGTTCGGGAGAGGGATCTCTCCTTAAGATTTAGCTTTGTTTTGTAATGGATTTTAGGCTAGCTATGAGTGGACAATTTGGTTTGATTTTTTTAATGTTGGTAGGAATAAAGGACTACAAGGGAAACCATAGAAATATCTACCTAACAATTGGGAAATGGAGTCAATTTTATAGCAAACAAGACTAGAAAACTAAGGTCAAAAGAACAAATATACTAAGGGCAAGATAGATGATCTTCAGAGGTTTTTAAAAAGGCTATTTTGATGAAGTGGTATGATCTGGAATAAGGGCAATTAAGAATCCTTAGATCACAGAAAAGGAAGAGGGAAATTTAGGTCAAATGAGACTAGAGAGGAATTTAGAAATCTAAAGTCTGGAAATCAGCAGAAAACATAAAAATGAAAACTAGTAATAACAGAGAGCTTTTTACATTGATTCTGTAATATATTTCCTAGTTATTCATTTAAGATAGAAATAAACACAAGATGTATGAATGAAACTTAAAGAGATACACAATGAAAACTTGAAAAGACTGTACTCATCTGGTCATCACATGAATCCTTAGCTATGATGTATATTTTCTTCAGTTTCCAGCCTGCTGCTTCAACTTGACTCACATAAAATCCTAATGTTTTCAACAAAAAATTCTATAGTAGTCTTGATAATTTTATTCCACCCTGAATACCTCGAAAGATGAAGTATTTATACAAATAAACTGCTTACAAAATACCTCAAAATTTTGAGAGAATATATCAAGAAAAATAGGAATTACTACATAAGAATAGGGATGGCTGCAAAACATATGGGCAAGCTGTCCTCTTTTACAAGAAAAATAGAACATTTTAACTAAAACTGATTTTTTGTTTAGCTGGGAGCATTTCTGGCACTTGGGGCATTATCTTGTGGAAGATGACTTGTAGTGCACGTTTCCTCTTTTACGTTCTGCTCTGATACTCTTTTATCTCTGCTTTTCACTATTTCACTACTGTAATTGAAAAATAACTACCAGTAAAAATTTTCTTTTACTGATACTCTTTGACCACTGACACACTTTGACTATTGATTTTTCACCTTGATATACTTTAACTGCAAACTTTCATAGTAAATCAATGAATTCTTGCCATTGCTCTACGTCGGGAATTTTCATGTTCTTTAGCTTCCTATAAATTTCATCTGCCTCTGTATATTTTGCAAAATTGGGCTTAACCACAAAAATATGATTGATCTCATTTTGCAAAAAGAATAAGTTTTCAAATATTCCAAAATGATTTTACCAGTAGGGGACGCTTGAGGTAAAGGTTTATTGACCTGCTCTTTGGCATATGCCCTGATTTTGTTGTCATAATATTTTTGTGGCATTAACTTCTCATTTAATGCATGAATATCTCGTAAACCTGCTTGTGACAGTACTCTATATTTGGCCTCAAATCTAGTGATAGCTAAGTTCATACCTTTGCACCTATCCTCCAAACTATTCATCATGTTTCTTTTATTCAGGACCTTTTTGCTTTGGAGTATACTTTCATTTATATCCTGAATTTTTAACTCTTCAAGTTCCTCTTTGTGTTTACTATTCAAAAATGTGATAAGCCTCAAGGCTTGAGCAGGCTTATCAGCCAGTTCTTCTTTGGTCTTCTATATTTCTATCTGTGCTTCTTTAAGTAATTATTTTTGTTCATAAATTATCTAGATTGAGGGCCATTGCAAATGTATGCCCTGAATGATGTTATTCCACAGATAATTCTTAATGTAGGATACCCGGTCAGTGAGATTTACCTGTTGTTGAAGAATCTTAACCTGTTCCTGCAATCTGTTGGCCCTCTGTTCATGTCCTTTTGAAGTGATTAAGGAATATCTGTTAGATGTTTCCAAATTTGTGATGGTTCCTTTTAAACTGATTATCTCTTTATCTTTTATGGACATATCTTCCATAGCCTTGATTATGGCAATTGTTTCTCCTGTTGTATTTACCTGTGATGTTGATGAAGAAGTGGCAGAGATGTCTTTAGAAGTAATTGACACCATAGTTGCCAATACTCCTTTCGGTGCCAAATGTTCTGCCAATGTTGAGGGAATAGTTGTACTTACAGTTGGAATAACTATAGGAATGGAAACTTGCTGAGTTTTCTTCAAATTTTCATTTTCTTGCATAAGAACTTCTATTTCAGTTTCCATATTTTTTATATGGGCTGTCATTTTCAAAACAAGTTACATATTTTCCTCTTTCTCTATCTTTTCCTGAAGAACTTCTTTTGCTTGAGGGTGCTCACTCTGTGGTAATTTGAGCTGCTTTCTTAAGGCTGTAATATCATCATTCTTCTGTCTTATTGACTTCTTAGCAGCTTCAATATTAGAGGGATCTTCTCTAGACTCAATTACAAAATCTTCTAAGGATTTTATTCTCAAATCCTTGGCATGTAAAGATGCTTTATCCAACTTCATTTGAGTTTGCAAGTTGGATACAGTATTTTGGAGCATAGTGGCACTCATTCTTTTGCTTACTACTTTTGAATATAAAATTTCTGATGCACTCTTGTGAAATTCTATCTGATCTAGCTCATGAATAGTATCAGCATTTACTGCAAATTTTGTCTTTTTGTAGTCTGAAGTTGATTTTGGATGTGCTACCACTGGTTGGAGAAAAGACATGATCATTTGGTTGGTTGAGTAATCAAATGCAGTTACTAATTTGTCCTTATTTCCTGGTTTTTCCTTGAGAAGTTTAGAATAAACTTCATTTTTTATTTCTTCATTTTTCTCCCTGATTAGCTTAAACCTCTTCTAAATATCAGAATCAGTTTCTTTAGTTTTTTTAGAAGAAGAAGAGGGAGCTTCTATATCCATTTCCATTTCAACCATCTCTTTGCCTTTACCCTGTGCTTGTACCTGTTCATTTTGAATTTCTTTGTGAGTAATCAAATGCAGTTAATAATCTATCCTTATTTCCTATTTTTTCCTTGAGAATTTTAGAATAAAATTCATTTTTGATTTCTTCATTTTTCTCCCTGATTAGCTTAAACCTCTTCTGAATATCAAAATCAGTTTCTTCAGTTTTTTTAGAAGAAGAAGAGGGAGATTCTGTATCCATTTCCATTTCAACCATCTCTTTTCCTTTACCCTGTGCTTGTACCTGTTCATTTTGAATTTCTTTGAGTGTCTGCTACTCATTAATATCATCCACATCTATGATTCCTTGTTTTTCTAAAGAATTCATTTTGGACTTTTTGATGTATATTGTTTTGAACTTGTTTTCAATGATTTTTTTGGCCAAATATCCTTCTTCCTTCCTTGGTCTTTTATTTGATGCCTCTGCTGGTTGGTTAGCTATAACCACCTATACATTTTTCACCCATGTTCCCTGTGTATTGTGCATCATCATCAATCAAAGTATTTGGTTCCCATTCCAATTGATTGGCATATTTTTCAATTATTGGCTTTGATTCATGGAGGAATGGGGGAAATTTACATTGGACCCTGAGATTATTTATAATACCATGGAGGTCATAGCTCCAGTAAAAACTTTCCTAAAACTTTAATGCTGATAATTTGTTGGTTGCTTCCTTCAAAGCATCTCTATTGTTTACAATGAAAGAGCCAATTTGACTTTTCAATTTAAATTGTACCTTATTTTTAGATGCTATGAAATTTATTGCATCGGCATTCAAAATCTGCCTTATGTACTCCAGAGCAAAGATCCTGGTGGTCAGAAACTTTGGAAATTTGTATGGGGCCAAAATTGCACCATATATTCTGATCTCAGCGTGATTTTTGTATAAATACCAATCACCCACTTTACAGTTTTTAGACAACTGTAAAATCCTTTTGATATCTTCATTTATTCTTGGTGGTTCTGCTTTATCTAACAAACTGATGGAAGGTCTGATAAATAAGTCATTGAAATCATTGTAACTGTACTCACTGTTGTTTTTTCTAAGAAGAGAGGTCCAAAATATTACTAAAATTGGTTTTCCCTCCATATCCATCTTCTGTACTGCAAAGGGAAAATTATCTGCTTGAAAGAACAAGAAGATATGTAACAGATATGAGGTATATCTGAACACTCCTTCATCGGGCAATTTTATCAGCTGATAATGAATATTGTCAGCAATAAACCTAGCAAAATTGAAGACCAAATCTAGTTGTTGTCCAGGAGACAAGGTGGAGAGGAAGACTAAGATGGAAGCATCTCTAAATTCATCATTGACATAACCTAAAATAAATGATAGCATGTAAATGACCTGTCTGGAGCCTTCAGGAAAATCAAAGGTATCATAAGGAGGATTCACCTTGGGAAGATTGACATGATTGGGCATGAAGATTTGAAGGATTTAAAACTTCCTAGGGAAATCTAGGTCCAAATACATCTGGGTCAGGTATTCAATTTATAATAACACTGCTTGTGGGTGATGGTTTTGCTGAAGCATGTTATTAATTGATTCAGCAGTTACGTAAAATAAAACCTCACTATTTTTATTAACCATGCACCTTTGATTAGGAATATAATGCATCTAACACAACCTGATGAAATCCTGAGTAGGATGAGTGATGGGAACCACATACTTGGGCAAATGGGACTCCCATACAGGTATGTCATTGGCCTCTTTCTTTTCAAATTTCTCTTGACACCAGTTATGCACTTCTAGAAGATCAAATTCTAGAGTGGCATCAACAATTCTATAATCTAATTCAATCAAGGGATTGCTTTCTTCAGTGGTGACATGAGGCTGTAAAGGTCTAACAATTTCAGTAGAATCAGCAGTTATGACAAGAGTAGGTTTATCAATTTTGGGAGGTTTAGGATTTGGAGGCTTGCTGGAGGTAGGTTTCTGAGATTTAGGACCTATATTTTTAGGGGTGACCTATTTCTTGGTCATTTTAAATGAAAAAATCAAGATTATATAGTTTGTTAAGTTTTCTTGAGAAACAAAAGGTCAACTAAGCGGATTTGGGAAGAATTCGGAATCTGGGTGAGGGTTAATGAGAAAAAAATATCTTTTACAGTGCAGAAGGTCTTCTAGATCAAATTTAGCAGTGAAAATGATCTTGGAACAGATTAAAACCTTAAAAATGGAAACAGTGAATTCTGGAGAAATTTTGACAGGGTTTCCCTTGTATTTTGAAGGTTTCTAGACTTTCTTAGAAGGGTAATTCATATTTCTTTAGTAAGAGGTAGTTTAATTGGAATTTGAATATTATTATAGGTTGGAATGGCGAAACATACCTGTGAAAGGTATGATTTGCAGTCACAAGGAGTTACTAGTCTGCAATAGTCTTCAATTCTGTTGAATTTGGCTGGCGGAGGTTGTGGAGATTCTCGAGAACAACTTTCAGAGTAAAAATGATTTACAGGTTCAAAGGATACTCGAAAATGGCATCGAGAGGCTCTGCAAAGGGTTCTCAATGGTTTCAAAGGTTAATGCATGAAATGTTTTATGAAAATAATGAAAAAACTAAGGCCAAGCCTTAAGTCAAATCATGATAAATCATATTAATTGCAGGCTTAATGGAGGGAGCAGTTTGTGCGCTTGAAGGAGAAACCGGAAATGGTTTTCACATTATTTTTTAGCAGTAAGTGGTCTTAAGCTTGAGAAATGTGATCCAATATAATTTGGACACGTAGCGGGCAGCAATTTCTCAAAACTACTTTTTTTTCGCAAATTTTTTTGGCAAATTTATTTGATCATTTTAAAAATGCGAAATGGAATCTGCATCGTCGGATCTAGTGGAGTGGAGAAAACAGTCGGGATTTGATGCGAAGTTGCAGGGTAAATGCAATGGGGTCGGGGCTTTGAATTCTAGCCATAGATCTAACAAGGGGAGATCAACGGTTTAAATTTAATCTGATAGGAAATGGTGGGGTAGGAAAGGATTTATCGGATTTGTTTATGACCATCAGATTAAAAAGGAGAAGGATGATCGGATGATTAGGATTGAGTCTGATGGTGCTGAGGGATTTGTGAAGATTAATATGTAAATGGATTTTATACAATGGAGTAAAGTGGTCAAGAGGTATGAAAAATGGGGATTTACCCAAGGTTATAACTGTGGTGATGGATATATATCGGGAAAGTATAAAAGGTTAAGGTTTTAACCTTGGGGTTAAGGGTAATCGGGGAAAGGGATGTATAAACAGGGGATGATTTTCTTTGAAGTTTAGTTTAAATTAAACATCGGGAATTATATATATATTTTTTAAACACATAAAAACATGTTTAAATACTTTTTGAGTATTTTTTATTATACAGTTAATTAAATCATGTTGATTTAATAGCCATAGAGGGCGGGATTTTTACATAAGGCTATTTTAGCCAAAGGGGGTATAATGTGGATTTTTATTTAAACATGTGGGGATAAATAACTTTGGCTAAAGTTATATAAATGTGTTTTTAGGGGATATTTTATAAAAGGGAGTTATATAAAATTGGAAAAGGTTATTCTATAGGGAGTTATTAAATAAGTAAAGGTTAATATGAGAAGGGGACAATGTATACTCAAAACACATCAACATAACTAAGAAAAGTGAAGTTTAAAGGTAAATTTGGATTATAATAACTTCATCACTTCAATCTTAGGATAAAATGGGATTTTGAGGGTTTAATGCTTTCATGTGATGTGGGAAGTTAATCAAATGGGAATTAGAGTATCTTTAAGTAAAATGAGGTTTTTACTTAGGATTATTCAGGGAAATGAATGCATGAATGGAATAATGATGTGATTTAGGGATTAATATAGACATTTAAAACTTTCAATTAATCAACCATTGAGCCTTGGGTCTAGTCCCAACAGAAGTCAAGGAAATGCCTTGAGCCTTTCTGACTGATAGTTTAGAATGATAAATGGCTATGGGGAAGGGAAGTTAGATATTTGCAGCCCTGGTGAATAATATTTACAATGATGCTTCTCAATTTCTTCTACCTACCCAATTTTAACCACTAACATTTTTTCTTCCATTTTGATGAGGTGAATTTGTGCTAGCAACCTTTACAAAATTTATTTTTTCTGAAAGCAATAAAACTATCTAATTCTACACTTATCTCATCCAAGAATCCAGATTAAACTATTGGATTCTCTTTATTTCTCTAGCTAACTACTGAATTGTCATGATTAAACTATATGACAATTCTTTATTCTCTATCTACAACATTTGAAATTGAAAAGTGACAAGTCAAGATTAAATTGTTCAACTCATCACATATTATGGCATTTATTGACACTCTGCCATAATTAACTGCAAAAGGTAAAAGTAGTGGCATTTATACTTGCACACTTTGATGTTTTATTGATCTTTTTTCTTTTGGGGTATATTATTTTTCTAAGTCCTTAGATTGTTCTTTTAGGACTTTTTACCCTCTTTTTGATTTTTTTTATTTTTGATTTTTTACAAAATATGTGAATACAACTTGCAGAATGCAAAGTATGTATAGATTTACAAAATTATCATCATTCAAGTCAAAATTATGAATCCTGTATTTATAGGTCACTAACACCAGCCATCCTCTATAATCTCTTCTTTTTATCTCGGTTGCTCCTTTTTCTTGGTGTAGGAGGTGGCTAAATAACACACAATAGGAAAGCTCCAACTCACAAAGTATACCTCCATACCATGCTACATGAAGTAAAGAGAGGCTTTTCATGCCTCCATCCTTAGTCCCATTGGCCTTGTTGGATCTAAGCATCATCCCAACATTATACAAAATAAGAATGTAATATTCCAAACTAGGAAAATCTACACTATTGGGAATATCTCAAGATATTACCAATGTGGAGATCCAGCAATACATAAACATGACTGGAAATAGAAGTGAATAATATCAATTTCAGAAAATGCAATAAGATCTCATAGCCATCTTATTAATAATATGGTAGCAATAAGTGTACAAGATCTTGAGGAAATGATCACTCAAGCTTAGGCAAAATCCTCATCATATACACAAGTACAATAATCATGAAATATACTACTACATATGATGATCCAAGCTATGTCTGCGCAGTCTATGAAGGAGGACTGCTACAAAATAGAGTAAATACACAAATATGATAATACATAGCTCAAATAAAAGAGGGGGAGAAAGATCTCAACCCCAAGAAACAACAATACACAATCCTTAAAAAGATTGGCTAAAATATACACAAAATGGAAATTCTGCATAAATGTCGGAGTTGTTGGGCAGCAGCTACAACTTAGAAAATAGAAATGGATGGAGATAGCTAATAATGCTGCAAATGGTGGCTGAATCTCATCCAAAGGATCTCTCAGGTGAAAGGCTGATCCAATCCTTTAAGATCTCACCCTCCAAAATAGTGGAGCAAGTCCCCACTACAATTACACTTAGAAATAACGCAATCTAGAGAAGGGACTGTGATGATGGTGAAGGGAAGTGCTTGGCATGATGCCAATGATCTGAAATATGCTCAGGAATATCCCTCACTAACCTCCTAGAGGAATAGAAGCTCCCTCCTCTAAAAGATGAGCCAAGGAAATGGTGTTGTGGTGTCTCCATTGCAACACCCAACAACACTATGTTATACTTCAGCAGAAATAACGCAGTGACTGAAAGGAGTAGCTTTGTCCTTGAGCCAAGAAATGTAGAGGAAGAAGAAAAATCCCTAAAGAGGCCTCTCAAGAAGTTGAATAAATCCTAAACAACAATTCCCCTAGCAACTTTTCTAAACAGCAAAAGAATGCACAATGTCTGCATAAACAATGAAAGCAATAATCCAATTCATGAGTAACAATGGTTGCCTTGCCCTCCTTTTAAACAAGTGAAATATCTCTCTCTATGGGCCCCACTCATTAGGGTTTCCTCCACCAAATATCCTCTTCCACATTCACACTGCACTGTCTTCCAAAGTGAGCCACTCCTCGTATGGCAGCGTTATTGACTTGGTCAAACCTAACCTTGTCTTCATGCATTTGCCCCTTTTCATACTTGAGGGTGAAAAATAAAGATATTCTAATGATACATTTCACATTAGGAGGGATTTTATTCATGTATTCAATAAGAATGGGTTCCCTTACCCATTTATTAAGCTGCTAGGTGATAAAGACAAAATTTTAATATTTCGTTTAGCTATGTGCTAAAACGGGAATATTACAGTCCTCCCCTCCCAGATGTTTCTTTTCCTCAAAAAGATACAAGAATAGAACTGAGAAATCTCCACTCAAGGCATGGAGTCTGAAATATGTTGTGGAACATCTTCCCCATGTGGATCCTCCATCTCCAATCAATCATCCATACAACGTGAGTTACCTCCCAACATGGCAACTCATGAAAATCATCTTCCACCTTTGGCTCCAGCAATATAGGTGGGCTGAAAATATGACCTTATTAGAAAAAATAGCCTACCCCATGTTGTCCTCCTCTCCACTTAGGATAAGTGCAAAGTATATGCTAATCTTGGGCTGCAATACTATTGCCCTCAAGTGGCAAGATGAAGACTAGACCTCCAAGGATCTTTTCTCCAACGTTATGAAACATGCTGCCGCAAATCATCTCATATGTGATGAGTTGGAAGTCACCATCATATGGCATCCAATCAATCATATGGCTCACCTCAAATGGAAACAAATGTTTTGTTTTAGTGGCCACATGTGCTCTCATGCTCCCTTTAGAACATGCAATGAAAATAATGTGGGAGATCTCTCCCCAAAGGGACACATCCTATACATATATGGTTAAGGGATGAGTATACAAATCATCATGCAAATAAATAATACCCTTATCATAATTTTTGCTTATGAAAATGGAGTGGATCAAAATTTAGTTCCCTCTTAGCCTCAAAGAGAAAAGAGGTGGTTGTGCTAACTCCTCCAAAGAGTTATGTATCTCCTCCATCTACACATGATCTATGCATCTCCTCATATGCCAATTTGTCAATGTCATGCAAGCAAGATGATCCTGGGAATACTGCACCAACAACCTGAAGCTCCAACATGGATCTATCCTCCATAGTGACAGTGTTGATGATTCCTCATGAAGGATATCTGTCACATGGTCATATTCTTCTTTGACATCTCCCATGCCAAAGTTGCAAGTTAGAAGGTTGCTATCCTTCCCCCGCTACTTCTGCCACAGCGCAAAATTTGAAATGAGAGTGGGTGAAAATGATGGTGAGAGAATGGCTCTCTCCTCCTTGAGTTTACCCAAGAGTCTCAACGTTGTGATGTTATCTCCCAAGGTCTCCACTCCTCTGAAATCAATGATTGGTGCCTCAACATGTGAAGCATCTCTCATCATCTGCTGGTCTAGTGGTCTCCCCAGAAAAATGCCTCCATGAAATGAGACATCCTCAACAAGATATGATTAAATATATGAATGGAGAAAACTCCCCATGCTTCCACTGTGAAATCCAATCACCTTCTTAGGTGTATCATCCTCATAAAATATATAGGGATGCGTGCTTCTCATCACATCATGATGGTCATCCTCCCTATCTTCTCCTTGTGTTTCCAAGGTTCCACACCTCCTAAAAAATGGCAAATGAATTGTGCCTTGATCTTCATCCATGAGATTATAGGGACTTCCTTGCAACGATGCAATAATCCCTCTATCTAGAGCAAGATCTCCTCCTTCCTCTGCATGAGGCACTAGATAATATCTAGGTGGCACAGCGATGTTGCCCTCAGCTTCCTCAACATAGATGGGCAACCCTCCAATAATGTTGCTGCAAATATGGAACCTCTCCCAAGGTGGAAGTAATTCCAAATCATCAAAGGTCAAGGAGTATCCCCTTTGTACCATGATAGTTCCATATCCTACTCCTACAACATCATACAAGAAATGAGAGCAAATATGATCTTGCTTTCCAAAGAATAACCCCAACAAAAATGGTTTTTTCTCCTTCCCCATGCTCTCATCATACAAGATATGTGATGAGGACATAGTATATGATATGAATGTTGCATCATCACTATGCATCCATACTCTTTGCTGCTCCATGATGCCAGCATCCTGCCACATCTTCTCCACCCTTATACCATTGGAAGGAATGTATGCCCAGTGATGGCCAAAATCCTTCAAGAGTAACTAGTGCATCCAAGCCTCCTACTGCCCGGTATCATAAATCTGCAAGTAGCTCAACAAATTTTTTCTTTTCATCCACATCCACTCAATCAAATGTGGATTTCTCCTTCCATCCTTCATCTTGGTACTCCTCACATGAGGGATACCATCATCCCAAACCAGATCCCTGCATTTCATGGGATCTTGAAATGCAATCTTCCCGAGGATCAATTTGACCCTATGAGGATCCAAATAGGTGGTAGGAAAAAACCTCCCATCATGATGTGCACGGCACAAGGAATTTCCAACACAGTCATGAGAGATGTTATCCATCCGAAGATGTCCTCCATCTTCTATCTGTTCCTGTGAGAAGGAAATAACCTCCTCAAACTTTTGAAGAATATTGCACTCCATGATGTGTGGGAGTGCACCTCCATTGAAATCTCTCCTTGAGATATCCTCCTCATGCATGGTCCTCCAAAACTAGAGAGGCCTTGGATCTGCTGCTAGTAGAAGTCTCTCTTTGAGCTGTGGCATGCTCATTGAGAGACTGTCATCTATATAGGAGAAAGAGTTTATCATCTCGAGATGTCTACTCCTTCTCATTTCTTCCTCCATGGCTTCGTGAATGAAGCTGCTCTTTGAGTGCTCATATGAGGAATGGTTCCTCTTCTCTCCTTCACTTCTTTTGTACATCACAGTGCTATTCTGAAGCTCTAGGTCAACGGCATGCAATGATGTAGACCCATCCAAAGTGTTTTTTGAAATGACAAGAAATTGATTTTTAATCATACCTCGGTGAAATGTGGAAGTTCTTTGCAGGGCTACAAGAGTTTCCTCCTCGTAAGTGTTGGCCTCAAAAACTGTTGAAGATGAAGGCTGCTCCTCCATGGTCTCAACAGTGTTGGTACATGCCTCATCAACTAGTGGTGAGGGCTCCTCCTTCTCCTAGCCAAATATCCTAATCAATCTCTGCGAAAACTCAACAAGAGTAGAAACCCTTGTATGGCTTAGATGGCGGATTCACCAATTCTTTGCTTCACCTCCAAGGTGCAACACTGTAATTTCTACAGCCTCTGTCTACTACAGGATGTAGCAGGAATAAAGCCTCTAGATTCTTCACCCAAACCTCTGTTGCACATGTGAGTGATCCATCAAATGTGGACAATAGTAATCTATTTCCTCTCATCATCCCATTGTTGTGGGGTCTTCTTTCTTCTTTCTGTTGAATAAATTGTGGAAAAGCTAGAGTCTTTTGGAAGGATCTAGGTTTAGCTTCGTATTCATCAAGGTAATCACTTAGAATTTCAAATTCCAAGTGTTCTTCATGCTTCTGGTCTACTTCTTTGTGAGAGTCGGAAGTGCATGGTCCTTCCTCTTCTCCTTCTTCAATCTTCTAGACCTCCAAGGAGAGTTCTCCTCTGGATCTGAAAATAGATGAGAGTAAACTCATCTTGATCTTCTTTGGCTGATACTTAAAGTTTGAGCCAGATATCATGCTTTGATATCACTATAATATTCCAAATTAGGAACATCTACACTATTGGGAATATCTCAAGATATTACCAATGTGGAGATCCAGCAATACATAAACATGACTGGAAATAGCAGTGAATAACATCAACTTCAGAAAATGCAATAAGATCTCATAGCCATCTTATTAATAATATGGTAGCAATAAGTGTACAATATCTTGAGGAAATTATCACTCAAGCTTAGGAAAAATCCTCATCAAAGACACAAGTATAATAATCATGAAATATATTGCAACATATGATGAGCCAAGCTATGACAACACAGTCTAAGAAGGAGGACTGCTGCAAAATAGTGTCAATACACAAATATAATAATATATAGCTCAAATAAAATATAGGGAGCAAGATCTCAACCCCAGGAAACAAAAGTACACAATCCTCAAAAGGATTGGTTGAAATATATACAAAATGGAAATTCTGCAAAATTGTTGGAATTATTAGGCAGCAGCTGCAACTCAGAAAATAGAGATGGATGGATATGGATAATAATGCTACAAATTATGGCTGAATATCATCCAAATGATCTCTTAGGTGCAAGGCTGATCCATCCCTGAAGATCTCACCCTCCAAAATAGTGGAGCAAGTCCCCACTGCAATTACACTCAGAAATAACGCAGTCTAGAGGAGGGATTGCGCTGATGGTGAAGGGAAGTGCTTGGAATGATGCCAATGATTTGCAATATGATCAGGAATCTCCCTCACTAACCTCCCAGAGGAATAGAAGCTCCCTCCTCTGAAATATGAGCCAGGGAAATGGTGTTGTGGAGTCTCCATTGCAACACCCAACAACACTACGTTATACTTCAGCAGAAATAACGCAGTGACTGAAAGGAATAGCTTTGGCCTTGAGCCAAGAAATGTGGAGAATGAATAAAAATCCCTCAAGAGGCTTCTCAAGAAGGTGAAGAAATCCTAAACAAGAATTACCCCGGCAACTTTTCTAAACATCAAAAGAATGCACAATGTCTGCATAGACAATGAAAGCAATAATCTAATTCATGAGTAACAATGGCTGCCTTGCCCTCCTTTCACACTAGTGAAAGATCTCTCTCCATGGGCCCCACTCGTTATGGTTTCCTCCACCAAATATCCTCTTCCTCATTCACACTGTGTTTTCTTCCAAAGTGAGCCACTCCTCCTATGGCAGCATTGTTGACTTGGTCAAACCTGACCTTGTCTTCATGCATTTGCCCCTTTTCACACTTGAGGGTGCAAAATAAAGATATTCTAATGATCCCTTTCACATTATGAGGGATTTTATTCATGTATTCAATAATAATGGGTTCCATCAACCATTTATTAAGCTACTAGGTGATAAAGACAAAATTTTAATATTCCATTTAGCTATGTGCTAAAATGGGAATATTACAAAGAAGTAGGGATATATGGGTAGATAGAAATGTCAAACCATATTCTCCCAGTAGTATCCAATGTAGAAATTATCCCTACTACCACACCACACCATCAATATACCAAGTATGGTGTCCATACTCTCCAAGTAAGAGCCATTGAAGGAGTGCCTTTGGCTTCCATCCTCCAACACTATCATGAAAAGTAGGGGAGTATGTAGGACCAAATCCCCCCAATAAAAGCCACAGCAACAAGATCTGTTGCTCCCTATTCACACCATCATATGAGTCATGGAATAACAACATATTGAAGGACATATGAAATTTCATATAAGCCCAATACAAACAAACTCCATCATCACATATCATGAGAGTATTATGCCATATTAAAAACAATACAAAACACATAAAAATGGGAGATGTTATGTGATGGCAAAAATATCTCAATCAAAAGAAACATTCCTTCCTTTGCTTCATTATGTCAAGGATACACAAGGCATGAGTTAAAGAAATATGAGCTATTGGGTGGTAAACATAGTCACCCAAGAGCAGCAGTGCAACCATGCCTCCTTCATTTCATGAGTGGTTTTCAAGGCATGGGTAAAAGAAATAGGAGCCTTTAGGTAGTGACAAAACTCTCCCAAGAGAAACCAACATAACCAAGCTTGATAGCCCATGTCATATATCTGCCAGTGATCATGCAACCCCTTACTTGTCATCCTTACCCACTCATCCCAATATGGATGATGAATGATGTACTGCATAATCATGGTATCCTCCCTTTGTAGAATACCATCCTCCCCAAGCTGATGAAGAAATTTTCACTCCATGAAATAGCGAAGTGAACCTCCAATGAGATCTCTCAATGAGATTCTATTTTCACCAAAGGCCCTCCAAAGCCAAAGAGGTTATGGATCTGTTTCAGGTAGAAGTTTCTCTTTGAGCTATGAGATGCTCATTGAGAAAGTGTCATCTAGAAAAGAGAAAAGATTCCTTATCTCAAGATGTCTACCATTTATCATCTTAACTTCCATTAAATCATGATTGAAGCTACCTTCAAAATGCTCCAAGAATAATGGG
This sequence comes from Pinus albicaulis, assembly GCA_034641835.2. Taxonomy (NCBI): domain Eukaryota; kingdom Viridiplantae; phylum Streptophyta; class Pinopsida; order Pinales; family Pinaceae; genus Pinus; species Pinus albicaulis. The sequence goes on along the minus strand of CM076575.1, from coordinate 2,003,943,497 downwards.
GCTCCTTATTTATCACTGCTACTAAGTGACAACGTTATATATCTTCATGGTAATACATGTGCTGTCTCAAAGAAAGGAACAATTTTGATCTCATAACTAGTCATTGTACATAGGATTATGCTCATCCCCTTTTCTAAAACTCTACACTTCAACTCAAAGGGTTGAATTTAGTTCATCAATGAAAAATTGGGACAACTTTTCATCTCCTCCTTGATTAGATCAAGGGCCCTCTGCGTTGTGATATGTTGCTGCTTAAAATCAAAATTTTATTCTAACCCTTGGTTATGCATTGGCCCTGATGTCTTGTCCTCATAAGTTCCAATAAGATCTATTGAAACAATATGTGATAGAATTTCATGCATACCTTGGATCAACTGATGTGTGGGAACCTCTTGCCAGAACACAAGAGTTCCTCTAACCGGGACAATGGTGTCTCCAACTGCTGGTAAGAGATATGGCTACTCTTTTACCAATGTACCAACACTGGAATCTTCCTCCTCTTCCTCACACATCTCCTGAATCATGCATGGGACTCTATGTGTCAAGATCTCAAGAATATCTTGCAAGGTTGCAAGTGTCTCTTCTCTAGATGCAAGTACTTCTACAGTTGGTGGTGAATGTAGTGACTCCTTGTCCAGAGTGACAAGGTTGACATCCTCCTTTGTTTCCTTAGGAAATATCTCTTTGTGGCACATCTCTGTCTTCCTCACATCAAAATTCTTCCTCAACTTGTGAAAGAAATTTGAATATTTAGTCACCTTTGCATGCTCCACGTGACTAAACCACCAATCATTGGCTTCACCTAGAATATGAAGTGCTACAATTTGGATAGCCTCTTTTTCAGCCACAGGATGTAGCATGAAAAATGTATCTAAATATTTCCTCCAAGCCTTAACAGTGCTTGAGGAAGATCTATCAAATCTAGGCAAACAAAATCTATTGTGCCTCTTTCTTCTATTAATGTTATAGGATCTTCTTTCTTCTTTGAGTTCAAAGAATTCTTGGAGAGTTAGACTCTCTTTGAAGGCTCTAGACTGTGCTTTGTACTCTTCCAGATATAGACTAAGAGTCTCATGAGTCTCAGGTTCTCTTATTTCTTCATTTCTATACCTCTCACCTTCTTCAAAGAAAGTGGCCATAGTAGATCTATGAGGAGATCTATGATTCTCCGGTCTTATTTTCTGCTGATAGGAAGTGCTTGGACCTTCCTCCTCAAATATTCTTCTTGGATATTATTTTCTCCTTTCCTTCTTAATTTGATTGAACTCCTTGGAGAGATCTTGCATGGATCTAAAGAGAGGAGTGGCAAGGCTATAATCCTCCTTCATGATAGATCTTATCTATCTACTTCTTCTTTTGATGCAAAAGATGAAGTGTCCACAAGTTGAGCTAAAGATCATGCTCTGATACCACTGTAATATCCCAAAAGGGAGAATGCAGTAATACTGAAAAACAATATAAGAACTACAGCAAAGTAAATAATAAATCTATATACACATCACAATGCACAAAAATAGCTGAGCCATTTTATTATATTGGAGGTGAAAAATCAAGTACAAAAGTGCTCAAAATATGAGACACTCAAGCCAATAGGATGGCCTAGAGTGACCCTGCAATGATCCCATAAGAGGAACTGCGTAACTGCTAAACTGCTAGAAGGTAAACTACATTGTCCCTGTTGCAACTGTTGGACTGCAACTTCCTGAAAGATAGAAATTCAGATCTAGGCAGAATGGGAGCTCTGATGATGCTGAAAATGTAGATCAGGGCTCAATGATGGATTCCCAAGATAACCCAAAAATGGTTTCTCATATTTTTCAATCTAAGAAAACCACCCTCTTAGGGCTTCACATATACGCTGCTAGGAATGCAGATATGAAGCTACATATGATGATATGATGGCTGTAATGATGCATAATCAGATCTATGCAAGAAGGGTTGATCCCTTTACTAGATCCTTGGGCTAAAAGCTCAAGACCTAGCTCCTCTAATCTGCTCCACTGAAAATAGTTGTTGGATGGACAACAACTTCAAAAAACTGCATTGTAAGAGAGGGAGGCTCAATAGCCTATTTCTAGATGTGTCAAGTAAGCTCCTGTATGATGAAAAAAATAGATCTAATGTGAGGGGGTGATCCCTCACAAAATTTCCAACTGAAATACTGGAAAATTCCTTCCTCTAATAGATCTACAGGACTGGACTGCACAATCCTTGAAGGGACTATTGCTGCATTGAGGTAAAACCCAATGGCCTGAATGCTAGATATAGATCTGATGCTCTTGGAATATTGAATGTGAAGGAAAAAGTGGTAGGATTAATCCTCCACCGGTTTCCTATCTGAATGCTAGAAACAACCTCCTGAAGATGGCACCAATGCTTGATAAGGAATGTAGTACATTCCTGTTCCTTAGAGATCACTCAAAGAAAGAGGTGGGATTCCTTCTTGGGAACACCCTATGCTAAAAAACACTACAAAATATACTAAATATGCCAAGCCTGCATAGAAATATGCTCAGACAAATCTAGATCTAAACATATCAAGAAATGAATAATCCAAATCATGCTCTCCAATGTGCCTTCATCTTCATTATATAGATATGAGCCTTCCATAGTCTAGGCCCACTCCAAAACTGTGTTGTACATGTGTACAAAAGTCTCCATGGTTGATTGTGTTGTTGATCCATGTCCTCCATCATGTTCACATGGAGTGATTACCCTCTCCATTATGTGTGCATTAAATGCATCACTTCCTCCACTATCTTATCATAAGTGCTTTATAATCTTCTTTGAATGCACTATTATCTCAGTTGACCTTATCAAATATCCTCATGATTTTTCATTTAATATCCATGACCTTATTTGACTATTTCATCCTCCATAATATATCTCATAAATGAGACATGATCTCCATTAATGGAGTTTCTCCACTACTCCATTATTTTAGATCTAGATCTAAAATATCTACATACACACATAAAAGGTGGATTTTATTCATTTTTGAGGATTATGGATCCCTCCACCCTTTTATTTACTTAATTAATTAATTTTATTAAAAAATCTAATACTCCAAATATCATGAGAAAATTTGGGAATATTACATGGGTTGAGTTACTAGTTCCTGGAATCTTTGGTTGGAAAAACACTCTGGAAACCCTAAAATAGCTTGGGTTGTATAATAATTTACAGGGTAAGTTCCTTAGATCAAAAACCAAAGGCCACTACTTACAAACAGATCATAGATCAATACACCAGTATTTGATGCGGTTAAAACCCTCAAAGAGGGAAAAATTCCATGTCTTGAGCCAATGCGGCCACTTCAAGCAATTTATTAATGTAAAGAAATAAAATTTACATAAGCTTCTCTCATAAACGGTCACCGGAAAAATGACACTCCATTCTCTTTAAATAGATATCATGGAGAAATCAAGTGTTAAGCCACAAATCAAGTGTTGGTAATATCAAGGAGAGAATGAATCGTTGGATCACTACATATCATGACCGTCGGATTATAAGTTACTTAAGTACATACTAAAGAAACACTTTACCTAACTTTACGCTAGACCAAATTATACTTAATTATTTCCTATGTGTCAGAATATCCAAACATCCCCCCTTAAGAACAACTTGGGATAGGATTGAAGGATTTACAAAGGTGACACAATAGGAGAAGGAAGGAAACATTAGAGCCTATCCCCCATTAATGATAACTTTCCTGAACTCCAAGCATAGATTAAAGTTTGGTAAACTTTGCTTCTGTGAGATCCTTTATAAAGATATCAACAACTTGATCACTGTTTAAACAATATTTCACTTTAAGAACATGATCATGAATAAGATTTGTGATGAATTTTATGTGTAGCTCAATTTGTTTACTGCTCTAATGTTTAACTGGATCTTTGCATAGCTGAATGACACTCTGATTATCATACCAATGTGTAGTTGGATGTTGCTGATGAAGACCAAATTTGAAAAGGATACTAGGGGAATTTTGAGGTCTAAAATGGGCCTCCTAAGGAATTATAAAATAATAGTGGAAATAATAAAATAATATTATATCACATCATCAAATTTTAGAGGAAAAGATGAAAAAAATACCTTTTCAAATCGCATTTTCAACTTAGCTCCCTATTAGTTTACCCAAATTTCAAGCGGGAACACTCAGATGCAAAATTTGATTCCTCATATAAGGATTACTTGTTCTAAAAAATTTTGATAGACACTACTACATGAAAAATGATAAATACATGAAAAAAGTGGTTGCAATCACGTTTTTTCATGTATTTCTCATTTTTCATGTATGCCACATGGGTACTCTATGGGTGAGGAATTAAAATTTCCATCCAATGAGTACTCCCACTTGAAATTTGAGTAAATCATTAGGGATATAAGTTGAAAATATGAGTTGAAAAAGTAGTTTTATTATTTTATTATTTTTTAGTCTTTTTACTTTTTTACTCCAAAAATGGTGAATCATCCCCCATGGTTGACATCATCATCTTGAATCCTATTGGTTCTTATAAATTTTATTTTGGATGTACATTTTTCTTAGGAGGCCCATTTTAGACCTCAAAAGTCCTCTAATGTCGAACGAAGCCATAGGGCTTCATTTTTGGCTTCAACAGCACCACAATACTCAACTTCTATCGAATAAAGAGAGATGGAAATGTGTTTCTTATGAGACCATGTAATAGGTCTTGAACCAAGAGTGAATACATAACCTGTAGTAGACTTTCGACCATCAATGTCACCATCCCACTCAAAATCAGTGAAACTAACCAACAATGGAGATGCTCCTCCACTGTAATGAATCCTGAACTTAAATGTACCTCGAACATATCCAAGTATTCTTTTAGCTTCTTTCCAATGAATTTCACGAGGTTTGTGCATAAATCGAGCAATAAGACCAACAACAAAGAAAAGGTCAGGATATGTATGGGTTAGATACTGTTACCCCCTATAAATTTTTACAAGAAAACAGGGAGCTAAAATGTTTTTGAGTCTTCAAGGAATGCATTTCCTCTGAAAACACATCATCCTTGAAGCCTCCTTGTACCTTTGTCCTTTGCTAAAATCCTCTCTGCTATATCCATCCAAAAAGCCTCTCTGATTGTGACAAATTGTGTTCCTAAAGGCCTACATTTATCCCTTGTATCCCTGCAAAGTGTCCCTTTTCAACCCCTTTCTCCCCTTTGTTAAAGTCCCCCTTTTCACCCCAAAATCCCTCCCTTAATCCTTCTAAAATTTCACAAAAATCCCCTCTAAACCATACACACATCCCTGGTGTGGTTTAAATTCCCCTTCTTTCCCCTATCATTACCCTTTATTGGCCTAAAAATGCACTAAAATGGGCCAAGTAACCATATTTTTCATGTCTATGGGTTTAGCACCTTTCGGCCAGCCCCCTTAACCTTCTCCACCACGTGACCCGGGTGCTGAAATCATGCGCTAGCCCAAAAAGGGGCTTAGTGCAAATATGTATCAGGCGCATTTTGAACCGTCAATCTGTATAGATCGGACAGTCGTCGCATTCCCCATAGCAATCATCACCCACCTCCTGTCACCACTCGATCGCATCATCCACCATTCATTTACCCGCAGATCCGACGGCCCGGAGTTTATCCACCCGGTGGTCCCCACGCCATCGCGCCCATTCAAAAACCAACTGGTTTTTATCGCACCATTATCTGAGGGCTGGCGGTATTTTTTTATTTCGCGGAAATTCCACTCACTGCCTGACACGTGCCACCGACACTATTTGAAAACCACCCCCCCCATTGTGCGTTATCGTTCGGCAGAAAACTTGGCGCGATATGCACGTGCACCATCTGATCCAAAGCTGCCCATCCAACGGTGATTTCTCCACGAAGTTGCATGGGGGACAGCCCAAGGCAATTGTACCCCTGGCCCACCATCCATCGCCCTCTGACGCATTTTCAGCCGTAGATCTCCTCCTGAGATCGGACGTTCCAGATTTAAATTCAGCCCCGCCATCACCCGGTCCCGCCACGTCACCAGTCCATGTGTTTTCAACACTTTTCATCCATCCCCCTATATAATTCATTCAAAGGGAAAAATTTAATGTTTTGTGTTAAAATTCCACCTCGTCATCCTCTAAAGCATTCCCCACTAATCCACTGTGTTCCTCCATGAAATCCTCTACATTCATCATGCCACGTCACCATTCTTTACAGTCACCCACGCCACCCTCCCCATGCATGTTTGTCCTTAACATTTGTTTTCGTGTTTTTCAAGGTTACAGGCGGTAAAAAATTGCCATGATTCATATTCACTATTATGGTGGCACAGTGCACAAAGGAAGCCGAATTTAGAGCCTGATCTTACAGGAAAATGTCTGCAAAGGTGTCTGCAACATAAATTTCATCAAAGGACAGATTTCAAACTCTGCAGAACCTCTCCGACACCATTAAATCTCAGATTTCATAAGCAAAGACAGTACTGTAGAAACAAAGAGTTCAAGGCATGTAATAGAAGATTTTTGAGCCTTTTTCAGGGATTTACAAGGAAAAGGTACCAGTTCAAAGACATCATGGATCGCATGGAAGGCCCAGCGTGCAGAAAACAATACTATCAGAGTTTCACATCAGCAGTATGTCCTTACCACAAAGGATGAAGTGCCCCTACTATCTCCATTCTATACCGTGTTCCTGAGGAAATCGCAGCCCTGACAATAGTCCTATGCAATCAGAAGCGTTTGTTACACAGTATGGCAGACCTTAGCATCATTATTCTACCTTTTTGCTTATTTCACCAGAGTGTTACAAAAATTACACCAGAGACATACCTGGAGTAAAAGGAAGCCTGACAAAGACCACTCTTTCATCCAAAGAGTACCAGAGATAAATGCTCAGAATTTAAAACAGAACGAGGCCTCGGTTCTTTTCCTCTTCTGAGTCTTAATGCTGCATTTAGTTTTCCATCTACCTTCTCTGCTCCACTTGAGCTATAAATTTCATGAAGAAAATCATTGTAAGGTTTTTGATCAGTTATCAGAGAAATTACAAGCTGTTTCTTTTGAGACATAGTCTCTGTGTAAAGTTGTAAGATAGGCTGGAGAAGATGTTTTCAAACTGAATGTTAAACTATAAGTAATGTTGTACTTGACTGGTGTTTCTTTTTTAATATGACAAGCACATTTATTTGGATCATGATCTAAAGCAGCAGTGATGTTTTTCTATCTCTGTATTTTTTTTTAACTTGCATTTCATTTCATTTCATTTCTACTGGCTCGCATTAGAAATCTGGCATAGGATTTACCCTTGTTAGGTACCCTATGTTTCTGCTCTCCTTGCCTTTGATGTTTTCTACTAAATGTGTTATCTAAGGGTTGATTTCAGTTAATTTAACCATTGTAGTGGATTTCATTTCCTGCTATCTGATGTATGAATTAAATGAATCTGGTCTTAGATGTTCTTGTTAGGATTTAATTGAATGAATTGGGAACATTGGGAGGTCTAGAACTCTGTCTTTATCTCACTAGGATCCTTTTCAATTAATTGAACCTTTCTAAGATCCCTCAAGCTGGAGGCCGAAGCATTGATAGTTCAAAGTCTCTCTCTGATCTCAGGTCTTTAATTTTGTGTTCTAAATCTTTATTGTTTCCTCCTCTCTTACCATTTCATGCCACACTATCATCTTTAAGATCTAATGCTTTAGATGACTAGCCCAACTGCAAGCCTGCACATTGAATAGCAAGTAAACCTTTTCCTGACTCCATTTCCCAATGGTCTTGAATGTTCCCTGGAATATCTCTCCTTTGCCTAAAATCCTCTTTGCTCATCCTTGTCTTATATTGAACCCTTCTTTCCTAATTCCAAACAACCAAACAAACAATCAAAAAAACAAAATTTGAGCCTTATAACTAGCCTAACATCTAAATTTGGAGCTTCAAAGACATAAAACCTTTTCTTATATTGAGAGATCCCTCTCTGGACCCAGGAGGGCTAGATCCTGAGGTTCGAAAGTGGTTCTGATGTTGTCTCATCTTTTGGTCTTGCCAATCTGGCCAAAACATGGGAAATCCAACATAGTGGAGACTCCGCTGGGGAATATGAGAGCCTATAAATGATAACATTTTTCTGTATCCCATTGTCATCACCAACATAGTGGCAACTCTGCTGGGGAATCTGAGAGCCTATAACTGATAACATTTTTCTGTCTCCCATTATCGTCATCAACATAGTGGTAACTCTGCTGGGGAATCTAAGAGCCTATAACTGATAACATTTTTCTGTATCCCATTGTCGTCACCAACATAGTGGAGAATCCACTGGGGAAAATATGAGAACCTATAACTGATAACATTTGTATGTCTCCCATTGTCATCACCAACATAGTGGCGACTCCGCTGGGGAAGTTCTGAGTATTTTTCACCTTACCACATCATAAGAACCTTAGAAACCCATAATCTCTAGTTAGGTTGGAATTTAAACACTCCTATTCACAGATCAACCTCTATACCATTTGTTTTGTGTCTCCCACACTCTTAGACAGAGTCTGGAAAGAGCCAGGTAGCCTCCAGATCTCACACTCTTTCAGAGGTGACATATTTGGTAAAATCCCTCCCAGTCAATCTCTGGTTAAAGTTTGTTGTGTTTGGAAGATATCCTTGAAAAGGGACATCTCATAAGCATTGTGGTGGACAGTGTACCCTCTAGAAGCATCCTAAACCCTCCACCTGGTGACTCTATAGCTCCTTAAATATCAAAGACTCCACTGGTGATAAGTAGGCCTGCTGATTGTCTTGGTTCACATAAGACTCCACTAGGAGACCAACCTTCATTACAACATTAGTCATAATAGAAGTAACAATTAGGGTTAAGCTTATTGGTTGGAAAACAACATTTTGGCTTCAAGAACCATTCACACAAGAGCTTATCCCAATCCAAACTCACCTGAAATAGTTGACAACCCTAAGAGCATCCTTAAGAGATCTCCTACACCTATAAGACCAACTATTTCCAGCCACATCCATAGAGCTAACTCTACACCAGAAGACTTTACAACTCTATTAGTCCCACCTTTTGAACTAGACCTACCAAACAGATTACTAAGAACTAGGTCATTTAGTGCCCTAGACTAGCCAGACCTTGAGCTCCTTGGTTCACCACCTCAAAGTGGTAAACACCTTGGGGATACACAGACCCCTCCGTCTACACCTCGTGATATTCACTTCATTCAAAACTTAGGGCTCTACCACCCTAAATCTTCCCAGCAAGCTTTTGTTGGTACTAGTATCCCTGTCATCCATATGCCAGCTGCTCAAGTCAACCCTTTACCTCATCAAAACATCATCATGGCAGCCTGGTATGCACCTCTGGTATTACCTCAGCCTCTAGTGCCCTTACCCAATGATTATCAATTGAAGATCCCACACTTCACTGCAAAGGAGTCCACCACAACTCAACACCATGTAGATAGGATGGAAGATTCTTTTGACTACATGGAAATAGATGATGATACAGTCAAAATTATAATCTTTGCCCAGAGCTTAGGAGGTGATGTGAAGAAATGGTTCAAAATCCTACCTCCTAACAATATCCAAGACCTCCCAACTTTATATCAGACCTTCATAAAAAAATGGGAAGTTAAGACCAACCCTCTCCAAATCTTAGTAGAATACAAGAACCTGAAAAGAAATGTAGGAGAGAGTGTCCAAGACTACTCTACAAGGTTTAACGACATTTATAATGCTCTTTCTCCTCACATGAAACCTCCCCAAGGTATGGTTCTAGTGAAATACCCTGAAGGCTTAGATGCTGACATGGCCTACCAGCTTAGGGAGAGGGATTACAACACATTGGAAGACAAGCAAAAGGAAGCAGTGAGTGTAGAGGAAAATCTGATTGAGAAAAAAGCAAGATTGAGAGCTGAGAAAAGGGTAACATATAGAGATGACAATGTAGCTTCCACATCTGACCCCAATTATGACCACATATCTAAATGCATGGAAAAGCTACAAAAAATGATGGAAAAAATGGTTGTCACAGTTAGTAACCAAAAAAGAAATCAAAATCATAACCAGAGCCAGAACTTTAGAAGAAACAACACCACTCCCAACAGACAAAGAGAATCAGATCAGCAAGTTATTCCCCCATTCCAAGAGAAATTTCTCGATGAAGATGAGGGAATCATAGAAGAGTCTGAGGGGAACAAAATAAACATGTTTGAAGTAGAAAACTCAATCCACAACTGTTCCACAGAAGAATATCAGCCCTCATCCTCATATTGGGATGAAGAAAGGTTAGAATCTGAGGACTACAGGGTAGGATTTGAAGATTCCATCATGCAGGTCAAAGAAAAATATGAACTTAGAAGCAAAAAGAGCCCAAACACTTCAAAACCAAAGGCTTCTGAGGTTACCATCAAGAAAAGGCCTGAGAAAACTTCTAAAGTAACTGCTGAAAGTAGAAAATCAGGAGCTGAGAGTTCTGGGAAAAACAAAGAGAAGGGCAACCAAAACACTGATACACAAGGTCCACCATCTAGCAGCACTAGCACTACAGTTAGTGCTCTTGATAAAACAGTTTCCAATACTGTGCATAGTGAGAATCAGCCCACTGATTCTGCCACCAAGGTGGTGGCTAACAAAACAGAGTTGAACATTCCAAAGAGTCAGTCCACTTTCAATTTGGAGAGTGAGATTGCAAAAATTAAAATCTCTGTCCCACTCTCTGAGTTGGCCACTCAAGATGTATATAAGGGCCAAATTTTGAAAGCATTAAATTTAGGTGGGAACAGTGACACTGTAAATCTGAATGATGATCAACCAGCCCTTCTGTTTGGTCCAAAGATAGAAGGAAAGTTTCAGGAAGGAGTAGTGCCACCTTTTTATATCAGTCTTAACGTCCATGAAAAGATCCTTCACAATGAAATGTATGATTCTGGGGAATCTCACAACTTAATGCCTAAGGTGGTTATGGAAAAGCTAGGCCTACAGATAACCTGCCCCTATAAAGATTTATATTCATTTGACTCTAGCAGAGTAAAATGTTTGGGCCTAATCAAAGACCTGTGTGTAAACCTTACTCAGATTCCAGTAAAATGTACGGTCATGGATGTTATGGTGGAAGATGTGCCACCTAAGTATGGTATGTTACTGTCAAGGTCATGGGGAGCCAAGATGTAAGGAACAATGAAGATGGATGGGGCTTATGCCACAATTCCTGTTTTTAGCCAACTTAGAAGACTGTACAGGGAGGCACAAATGAAATTCCTAGTCAGTAGCCCTGAAAAACCCGAAAATTCACCTTTATACTCTATACACATGGATCTTGACTCCTTCATCCTTTGCAATGATGAATCTTTAGAGGAGTCATGATTAAAAAATAGAGATACACACAATGAAACAGGGCCCATGGACTTTAACATAATGGCTACTCTAGACTCGGAGAAAAATGATGTATAAAACCTTGAACAGTGCACTGAAACAAAAACTCAGAGTGAACCAGAAACAGAATGCAGTCAGCCGATTAGTCACCCTTCACAAGTTCATACACCACGTCAAGAACAAAACAATGATAAACCCGAGAGCAAACCTTTATGGGAAATGAATTTTGATGTGTCATGCACCAAGAGAACTGCAGGAGTAGGAGTGTGGGTGCATAACACAGAGAGTGACTATGCAGAAAGCCATGCATGTAACCTTCACTTCAAATGTACAAACAATATTGCAGATTATGAGGCTCTTATCCTAGGCTTGAGTTTGTTGAAAACACTAGGAGCCCGTAGGATAGCCGTGCATGGGGACTCTGAGTTGATCATTAAACAAGTGAATGGTGAATACATAGCGAAACATCCTAGGTTGAGGGCATACAGGAATGACACTCTGGATTTATTGAAAACCTTTGTAGAATATGAACTGGTTTTTGTCCCTAGGAGTCAGAACGCAATTGCAAATGGATTAGCCTGCATGGCTAGTTCATATCATAAACCTCCCAGTGACCAAAAAATCATCATTCAGACCAAATTCAGACCTGCAGTGCCAGATAACCAAAAATATTGGTAGGTCTTTGAGGGTAATAAACAGATTGAATATTTCCTGGTAGGCAGAGATGAGTTTGAATTTTCTGATTTAGATTCTAAATCTAAAAATAGCTGCCTAAGTGAAGAGTCCTCGGATGAGGGAGAACCACCCTGTAACATAGAAATAAACACTTTAAACGAATAGATTGGAAATCCAAACGAAAAATGTAAAAACACAGATAGTGAAGAAGTAGAGGTGCTGCAGACCAAAGATAATAACATACCTTGAGGTCTGGCACCTTTAGAGGACATTTTTTACTTTGATGATGTAGCAAAAAAGCCCACTATATAACATGCAGACTCTGATGTCGAGGAATGCAACATAGGCACTGAAGACAAACCCAAGATGATTAAACTAGCTAAGTCCCTTCCTACAAACATGAAAAAGAAATACATTGACCTATTCAAGGAATTCATTGATGTGTTTGCCTGGAGCTATGAGGACTTAAAGGCCTATGACACGAACATTATACAGCACAAAATACCTTTGAAAGAGAATCAGAAACCCTTCAAACAAAAACTGCACAGAATAAACCCAAAACAATTTCCAGCAGTGGAAAAAGAGATTAAGAAGATGTACGAGGCATGCATAATTGTGCCTGTGAGGTTCTCTGATTGGATATCAAAATTAGTGGCTGTGAGAAAGAAAACAAGGGAGGTCAGGCTGTGTATTGATTTCAGGAATCTTAATAGTGCTTCACTCAAAGACAATTACCCTTTGCCAAAAATGGAACACATCCTTCAAAGGGTAGTAGGCTCAAAAAGGATCTCCCTACTAGATGGTTTTTCAGGTTACAACCAAGTTTTAGTAATCCCAGAAGACCAACTCAAGACAACCTTTACCACTCCATGGGGCACTTTTATGTATGTAAAGATGCCCTTTGGATTGATGAACGCTGGTGCAACCTTCCAAAGAGAAATGGACATAGATTTTTAGGATGAAATAGGACACTTCATTGTCATCTATCTAGATGACATAACAGTATACTCCAAGACTGATGAAGAACACCTAAAACGTCTGAGGAAAGTGTTTGAAAAATGTAGAAGGTTTGGTCTGTCATTGAATCCCAAAAATACTGTATTTGGGCTGCAAGAAGGAAAACTTCTTGGCCACATCATATATGAGAAGGGGATTAGAATAGACCCACAGAGAGTTAAGGGAATACTACAAATCACACACCCAAGAAACATCAAGGATTTATAGTCCTTCATTGGGAAAATCAATTTCCTCAGGAGGTTTATTCCCAACTTAGCTGAACACCTTAGGAATATAGCTAACATGTTGAAAAAGGGTGTAGGAGTTAAATGGATTGTTGAGGCCAAGAAATATTTTGAGTCATTTAAACTTGCACTCATCTAGACTCCTGTCCTGATCAACCCAGATTTCTCAAAAGACTTCCTAATTTTTTCATTTTCCTCCAAGCATACAGTAGCTGCAGTTCTGCTGCAGAAAAATCCAGAGGGAATGGACTAGCCCATTTCTTTCTTCAGCAAAGCACTGAAGGATGCACCCTTGAAATACAACATTATGGAAAAACAGGCCTATGCCTTCATAAAGGCCTTGAAATACTTTAGGGTGTACATACTGCATTCCCACACCATAGCCTATGTGCAAAATATAGTGGTTAAAGACATCTTGTCCCAAGACCCAGATGGGAAGAGGGGCAAATGTATTTTTGTGATCTTAGAGTAAAACCTTGAGATAAAACCCACCAAACTGATCAAAGGTCAGGGCTTAGATCAACTAATGGCTGAATCAAATCTACAATCCCTTGACATTAACATGGTAGATGCCTTGGATGAGCAGTAGGGATTTCCATATCCCACTATTGAGGAGAAGTTTTGAAGCTCTCCTTAGTATTCGGACATTCTGTATGTGCTTACACACCTCAATGCCCCTCTTGAACTATCAAAGACCAAGGCTAGATTCTTAAAGCTAAAATCCATAAGCTATTTCATAATGAATGAAGGATTATACTACAAAAATGTGAATGGCCTATTGCTTAAATGTTTTCCTGAGTCTGAAGCAGAAAGGATTAAACAACAATTCCATGCAAGGGAGTTTGGAGGCCACCTGAACTAGAAAGCCACTGAAAACAAAATACTCAGAGTTGGCTACTATTGGCCTACACTCTTCAATGATATCCATCAGATGATAATTGCCTACCACAAATGCCAAATTTTTGAAGGCAAAATAAAGCTCCTCCCCTTACCTCTACAACCCATCACTGTTGAAGGTCCCTTTACGCAATGGGGCCTAGATTTCATAGGAGAAATTCACCCTTCTTCTTCTGCACAACACAAATGGATCTTAACAGCCACAGAGTACTTCACTAAGTGGATAGAGGCCATACCTACTAGGAATGCCACAGATGCAGTCATCATTAGGTTCCTAGAAGGTCATATCCTCTCTCAGTTTGGCTGCCCAAGGAAAATAATCACTGATAATGCTGCTGCTTTTGGATCCAAGAAAATGGTTGATTTTTGTCACAGGTATCAAATAGCACTCGGACATTCAAATTCCTATTACTCATAAGGTAATGGCTTAGTTGAATCATCAAACAAGAGCCTGGTGACCATCATCAAAACGCTGCTGGAAGAGAACAAAAAGTCATGACATAAAAAGTTAGTGCATGCCCTGTGGGCTGACAAGCTTACAACAAAGAATTCCATTGGCATGTCACCATATCAGCTTGTCTACAGAACAGAAGCAGTGTTTCCAACCAGTCTTGGATTACTAGTGATTAAACTTGTCCAAGAGATTCAGATAGAAGAAGACGACATGTTAAGGATAATAAACCAAACAATCCATCTCCAGCAAACAAGGGAAGAGGTCTATAACGGAGCTATGAAGGTTCAAAAAAAATATAAAGATGTTGTTTGAAAAAAGAACCAAAGCTGCTGATTTCAAAATTGGAGATAAATTTCTGAAGTGGGACTCAAGAAGAGAGGAAAAAGGAAAGCACGGCAAGTTTGATAGTTTGTGGTAAGGTCCCTACATCATCCAGGCCACAGTGGGTCCAAATGCCTTTTTTCTACAAGAGTCATATGGTACAGAGCTGTTTGGGGGTCCTGTCAATGGCAGGATGCTCAAACACTACTTCTGCTGATTTCCAGTTTCTAGTTTCCATTTCCATTGTAAATACCATTGTTGTGTTATGTTTTCAAGAAAAAAGAGAAAATGTTCCAAAAAAAAAAAAAAACAGAAAAAAAGGAGAGGTTCAGACTTTCTCAAAACATGAACCTCAAAAATGCAAAGGATTGGCTCTAATATGATCAAAACCTGAGCCGAAGAAGGAAAATAGTTGGTTCTAACATGTTCAAAATATGAACCAGCAACTAAGGAAGAAGAATCAGCTCTAACATGCCCAAAAACAGAGCTAAATGAAGAAGAATCAGCTCTAACATGCCCAAAACTAGAGCTGAATGAAGAAGAGAAAGTGACTCTAACAAGCTCAAAACTCGAGTCACAAAAGCAAGAAGGATGCTTCAAAATTTCAAATTTCAAGCCTTCAAGATTTTGTTTCTAGTTTTTTGCAAGTTTTTGTCCATGTGCAACTATCTTTATGCATTGGATCCACAACAAACTAGATTGTCTAATCCTAGTTTGGTTGTTTTTAAATTTCTGTTGTAGAATATAGAGAAGGAATATGCTGGACAGTTTAATCCCAGCAGATATTAGATTAGGTAGAGAAACATATTAGACCAACAGTTTAATCTGGTCTAATGGAGCAATAAGGGTAGAAATATAATAGGTTTACTTTCTTGTTGTAAAAAATAAAATGATGAAAAGGGTCTGCTAGCTCAAATGCACCCTAGAAGAGAAAATGGTAGGATTGTAGGATGGGTAGGTAGCTTTTTGGGGTAATTTTTCTGCTAATTGATGTCTTCACAATTGTGGCAGCTGAAAATCAAAGAAGAAAGGTGGCTCTAGCAGTAGGCATCTGGCGTACACCAAAGATCATTTTCTAAATTCTTGACTCCTTCAAGAAGAAGCCATCCCCATGTGGAGCCACTGTTAGCCCCCTATAAATGTTTGACAAGCAAACAGGGGGCTAAAATGTTTTTGAGTGTTCAAGGAATGCATTTCCTCTGAAAACACATCATCCTTGAAGCCTCCTTGTACCTTTGTCCTTTGGTAAAATCCTCTCTTCTATATCCATCCAAAAAGCCTCTCTGATTGTGACAAATTGTGTTCCTAAAGGCCTACATTTATCCCTCGTATCCCTGCAAAGTGTCCCTTTTCAACCCTTTTTTCCCCTTTTTTAAAGTCCCCCTTTTCACCCCAAAATCCCTCTCGTAATCCTTCTAAAATTTCCCAAAAATCCCCTCTAAACCATACACACATCCCTGGTGTGGTTTAAATTCCCCTTATTTCCCCTATTGTTACCCTTTATTGGCCTGAAAATGCACTAAAATGGGCCAAGTAACCATATTTTTCATGTCTATGGGTTCAGCACCTTTCAGCTAGCCCCCTTAACCTTCTCCACCATGTGACCAGGGCGCCGAAACCACACGCTAGCCAGAAAAGGCGCTTAGCGCAAATATGTATCGGGCACATTTTGAACTGTCGATCTGTATAGATCGGACGGTCGTCGCATTCCCCATAGCGCTCATCACCCACCTCCTGTCACCACCCGATCACATCATCCATTGTTCATTTACCCGTAGATCCGATAGCCCGAAGTTTATCCGCCCAATGGTCCCCACGCCAGCACGCCCATTCAAAAACTGGCTGGTTTTTATCGCACCGCCGTCTGAGGGCTGGCGATATTTTTTTTATTTCACGGCGATTCCACTCATAGCCTGACTCATGGCACCAGCAGTGTTTGAAAACCACCCCCCCCCCCCATCGCGCATTATCTTTCGACCGAAAACTCGGCATGATATGCACATGCACCGTCCGATCCAGAGCTGCCCATCCAACGATGATCACTCCACAAAGTTGCATGGGGGATAGCCCAAGGCAATCATATCCCTGGCCCACCGTCCATCGCCCTCCAACACATTTTTTAGCCATCGATCTCCTCCTAAGATCAGACGGTCCAGATTTAAAGTCAGCCCCACCATCGCCCAGTCCTGCCACGTCACCAGTCCACATGTTTTCGTCACTTTTCGTTCGTCCCCCTATATAATTCATTCAAAGGGAAAAATTTAATGTTTTGCATTAAAATTCCACCTCGCCATCCTCTAAATCATTCCCTGTTGATCCACTGTGTTGCTCCACGAAATCCTCTGCATTCATCATGCCACGTCGCCATTCTTTACAGTCATCCACGCCACCCTCCCCATGCATGTTTTTCCTTAACGTTTGTTTTCGTGTTTTGCAGGGTTACAAGCAGCAAAAAACTGCCATGATTCATATTCACTATTATGGTAGCACAATGCACAAAGGAAGCTAAATTTAGAGCCTAATCTTACAGGAAAATGTCCGCAAAGGTGTCTGCAACATAAATTTCATCAAAGGACAGATTTCAAACTCTGCAGAACCTCTCCGGTGCCATTAAAGCTCAGATTGCATAAACAAAGATAGTACTGGAGCAACAGAGAGTTCAAGGCACGTAATAAAATATTTTTGAGCCTTTTTCAAGGATTTAGAAGGAAAAGGTACCAGTTCAAAGACATCATGGATCGCATGGAAGGCCCAGCGCGCAGAAAACAATACTATCAGGGTTTCACATCAGCAATATGTCCTTACCACAAAGGACGAAGTGCCCCTACTATCTCCATTCTATACCATGTTCCTGAGGAAATGCCAGCCCTGAAAATAGTCCTATGCAATCAGAAGCATTTGTTACACAGTATGGCAGACCTTAGCATCATTATTCTACCTTTTTGTTTAGTTCACCAGAGTGTTACAACAAGTACACCAGAGACATACCTGGAGTAAATGGAATCCTGACGAAGACCACTCTTTCATCCAAAGATTACCAGAGATAAATGCTCAGAATTTAAAACAGAATGAGGCCTCACTTCTTTTCCTCTTCTGAGTTTTAATGCTGCATTTAGTTTTCCATCTACCTTCTCTGCTCCACTTGAGCTATAAATTTCATGAAGAAACTCATTGTAAGGTTTTTGATCGGTTATCAGAGAAATTACAAGTTGTTTCTTTTGAGACATAGTCTCTGTGTAAAGTTGTAAGATATGTTGGAGAAGATGTTTTCAGATTGAATGTTCAGCTATTGGTAATGTTGTACTTGACTGGTGTTTCTTTTTTAATATGACAAGCACATTTCTTTGGATCCTGATCTAAAGCAGCAGTGATGTTTTTCTATCTTTGTATTTGTTTTTAACTTGCAGTTCATTTCATTTCATTTCTATTGGCTCGCATCAGAAATCTGGCATAGGATTTACCCTTGTTAGGTACCCTATGTTTCTGCTCTCCTTGCCTTTGATTTTTTCTAATAAATGTATTATCTAAGGGTTGATTTCAGTTAATTTAACCAGTGTAGTGGATGTCATTTCCTGCTAGCTGATGTATGAATTAAATGAATCTGGTCTTAGATGTTCTTGTTAGGATTTAATTGAATGAATTGGGAACACTGGGAGGTCTAGAACTCCATCTTTATCTCACTAGGATCCTTTTCGATTAATTGAACCTTTCTAATATCCCTCAAGCTAGAGGCCGAAGCATTGAGAGTTCAAAGTCTCTCTCTGATCTTAGGTCATTAACTTTGTGTTCTAAATATTTATTGTTTCCTCCTCTCTTACCATTTGATGCCACACTATCATATTTAAGATCCAATGCTTTAGATGACTAGCCCAACTGAAAGCCTGCACATTGAATAGCAAGTAAACCCTTTCCTAACTCCATTGCCCAATGGTCTTGAATGTTCCTTGGAATATCTCTCCTTTGCCTAAAATCCTCTTTGCTCATCCTTGTCTTATATTGAACCCTTCTTTCCTGATTCCCAACAACCAACCAAACAATCAAACAAACAAACTCTGAGCCTTATAACTATCCTAACATCTAAATTTGGAGCTTCAAAGACATAAAACCTTTGCTTATATAGAGAGATCCCTCTCTGGACCCAAGAGGGCTAGATCCTGAGGTTCGAAAGTAGTTCTGATGTTGTCTCATCTTTTGGTCTTGCAAATCTGGCCAAAACATGGGAACTCCAACAGATACAAAAGTTTACCAATGAGTTGAAAATATAAGGTAGGATCAACCTCAGGGGAAGTACAAGTGAATGAAATATTGACTCCAGACTGAAAAGGATAAGGGCTTGTATTATAATATTCCATGTGAAATTGGTGTAGAATATCACAGGCATAAATTGGAATAAGAAAGGGTAATACCTTCTTTGAATTGCAAGACTTGAAGAAGAAGGAAATAATGCAAGTGTCCTAAGTATGTCATTTCAAAATTATTTTTGAGGCTATACTTCACATGGTTTATATAGTTGGGATCATTACCAATAAGGATAAGATCATCGAAATAAAGAATAAGGATTATTAAGGACTTACTCACTTTCTTGATGTAGATAGTGTTGTCGAAATGACATGCAGAAAAGCCAGTATCTAATAGAAAGCTATACATTTTTCGTACCAAGCTCGAGGGGATTGTTTGAGACCATAGAGAGACTTCCTAAGGCAACAAACAAGGCTAGAGTATTTTTCGATAAATTCATGGGGTTTATTCCATGTAGATTTCTTTATGCAATTCCTCATGTAAGAAGGTGTATTTAACATCCATCCAATGGACTTCTCATTTAAAGGATGCAGCAAGGGAAAGAAAAAGGCAGATAGAATTAATTTTGGAAACAGGGGAGAAGGTTTCAATATAGTCAATGCCTTCAAATTGTGAAAATCCTTTAGCAACAAAATGAGCTTTATGTTTATCTACTTTTCCTTCTGGTCCAAAATTGGTTTTGTAAACCCATTTGCATTTGACAAGTTTTCATCCCTTTGGAAGAGGAAAAAGATCCCAACTATAATTTTTGAATAAGGAATGGTATTATTCATACATAGTTGCATCCCAATCTAGATGACTTGAAGCTTCTTCAAAGGTATCTGGATCATAATTTTCTGGAACTTGAGCCAATAAAGAAAATGCTTTGTCGAACTAAGAACGTGTACGATGTTGATCTGCAAGATCACCTGCAAGGGAACCTATTGCATCCTGAGTAGAGCGGACCCATTTTGGAAGTTGTGGAGCTGAAGGAAGAACCTTAGGAGGTGGAGGAGGATTTTCATCCTCGTTGTCATCATCCGAAGTAGAAGGAATTTTATCAAAAGTAGCAGAGATAGAGAGAGGTGGCACATATGACGAATCAGGCTCGCAGGCCAAAGGTGGAACACCTACCGAACTAGGCTCGCAAGTTGACATATTTTCATCAAATTTTGCATCTCTTCTAATTGTTACACTTTTGGATTTGGGTTGAATAAGTATATATCCTTTGACATCTTCGAAATATCCAAGCATTAGCCACCCATATTTTTCAACTATGACAGTGGTGGATAAATGTTCTTTGCAGCCTTCAAGAAACAAGTTTAAAATCCTGAAAATTGTTGGTACTTGAAGTCTGTTGATAAAAGTCCAAACTACTGTTGGTTCTACATACTCTCCCTCCTCTCTGCCTCTGATATGCCATGAAAATCCTAATCAAAATTTGCTGCATCCTCCTCCTTGTCCTCTCCCCTTCTTCCACCTTTCCTCCGTTTCTTCAACTCCCTTCTCGACCATAAAAACCTCATCAAACCCTTTTATTTCCCTTATTCCTCCATTAATCTCATTTCCTAAGGTCGAAAACCCCACTTTTTGACATATCGGAACTTTTCTCCTTTTGCAAAAAACAGTTAAAAACCATAGAAAACATGCGTTTATATGTGTTAAGCTTCAGCCCCTCAAGCTAAGCCCCTTTCTGTTTCTCCTTCCATATGTCCCCACGCCGGAACCGCGTGCTAAGCCCGCCAGGCGCTTAACCCTCAGAAATAATTCATCGCCCGAAAACGTTAAAACCTTTGTTAAAAGTAAAGTTGGGCTTGTTTTATTTTTCCTCCAAAGAAAATCAAAATTAAAGCTCCGCCGTCGATCTATCCCACGGATCAACGGTGCGGAGTGTCCCGTCATCTGGTGGACCCCTCCCCCCTTTCCGCTGCGATGTTTTCCTTTCCCACCGGTTTGCGCCCGCACCACCTTTCGTCCGGACACGGTTTTGTGCCGTCGGCCAGCGATTCCACGCGCCGGCCGACACGTGTTCTCCACCTCACCCCCAAAACCGCCGTTCCGTGCCATCTCCCGCGCGTTAAACATGGTCCCATGGCCCCGTAGCGGGATTCACTCGAGCCGTCGGATCTGGGCCCTCCCATCCGACGGTCCTCGATCATCTTTCCCGCTCGTCCTTTAACCGATTCGCTCGCCCGTTAATCTTGCCCCGGCGCGTTTAAAATCCAATCCCCGCCGTCGATCTCTGTAGATCGACGGTCTGCATCTCCTCTCCCGATTCCATTATACGGTCCACTTTCCTCTTCGTTGACCGTTTGATTTGCTCCCAACCGTTGATCGCAATACGATCAACGGTCCCGATCTCTCCATCCACCCGCACGCCCTCCGATGCAGTCTGTCCATATAACGCAGGATTTCCTCATTTTTCTTGTTTTTTGCAGGTTTTCAAAGGTTTTTCTTCGTATTCTACGAAATCTGAAGGATGAGAGTGACGACTCCAATCCTCCCGGTTTGTCCAGGGAATTGATCATACGGAGAAGAACGGAGATATTTACAAAGTTTCATGAGCTTTGGATTGCCGCACGTCCCTGTAAAGCTTGAAGAAGGCCGCCAATATCAGAGCAGAGAAAGAGTATCGGATTAAAGATAAAATGAACCAGAGCAGTGGTTTTGTGAGAAGATTGGCGGGGATTACGGCTAAGACGGTTATCAAAAGCCTGATCCCCGGTTCAGAACACGGATTAAAGCAAAACCTAAAAGTGTTCGGCAGACAGATCGCCTCCACCGCCATACTTCGAGGCGAATTGATTCCTCAACCACCACAGTGCCACCTATTGCCTCAGAAAGCTCAAACAGAGGATGAATTTATTGAACAGGATCAG
This sequence comes from Pinus albicaulis, assembly GCA_034641835.2. Classification (NCBI taxonomy): domain Eukaryota; kingdom Viridiplantae; phylum Streptophyta; class Pinopsida; order Pinales; family Pinaceae; genus Pinus; species Pinus albicaulis. Next base: position 2,003,921,405 of record CM076575.1, on the reverse strand, counting down.
ATATTATGCCTCGAACAACCAAAGAATTTATTACTGCACTGGATTTCAACGACAAAATATCTGCAGAGCAACCCTAACAGTACGCAGAGCCTCAAAGGTCAATATAAGCTCTCTTCGAGCTTACTTCTTAAGTATAAACACATTAATGCAATGTAACACCTGTAGAATTTCTTCATCAAACCTCTCGGGGTCAGGAAGTCATTAATTCTGCATTGATTGTGTTTGAGATCTTTTAAACGGATCTCACCTCCTCATCCTTCTATAAATACTTCAATAGAAGATGAGTGAGGGGTTGGATTAGTTGGTTGTCAATGTAATTGCTGAAGCGCTGTAGCTATTTCTGAGTGGAAAACTCTTGACTGTAAATAGTGGTTTCATGGGCTCTTGGAGCTCTGCTTGTAACATATAGGTTAGATTGTGAAAAGAGATGGATTAAAACATTGGATTTGAAGATTGTAATCGGTTTGAAGCAATCAATACAAGCTGATTTATGGGATCCTGGTCTATGCTGATGGTGATGTTATTCTCACTGTAACTTGTTATTTTATTTTTGTTTTCAATTTGTTTCATTTTCTACTATAAAGAACAGTTTAAACATTGTTAGAGTTTGCTGTACACCAGTGACCTTCTCTGGCTGAAAAATCTTTATCCCAATTTTTTCTTCTTATTGTGTTATTTAGAAATGATTTAATTCAGTCTAAGCACAGAGATGCTGGCGTTCCCTCATCTTTTCGTCACTGCTGAATGTTGTTTTTAAATGTTACTTTCATATATGTTGTGTAAGGAATGAATTGAGGAAATCAAAAGTTAGCCCTGAGTCCCTTTCTTGTTTGCTCAACTATTTGTCTGTTTCCCTTAGGATGTGTCAAAAGCTGACTAGTTTCAAAGTACTTATCAGATCTTGGGCCATTCTGTGTTATCTTGGTGATTGTCTTGGAAGTAACTAAGTAAAGGAGAACTAAGATGAGGAGAAAGGTGAGCCATGCCCACTAGTTTCTGCTCCAAAGGTTGCCTTCAAGTTTCCCTTTGTTTTTAATCTATTTCTATTAGAAGTGTATCAAAGGCTGGCTAGTTTCAAAGTACTTACCAGATCCTAGTTTTCTTCTATGTTTTTCTTAAGTGCCTGGTCAAAGGCTGGCTAGTTTCAAAGTACTTACCAGATCCTGGGCTGCTCTTCGTTCTGCATCTGTTGATTCCCTTTCTTGTTGTATCACCCCATTCCATAAATCAAACTTCAAAGAGATCCTTAGGCCTAGATGACTTGCCCCATAGATTACTCTTGAACCTGGATGCTTCAATTAAATTCTCTTACGACTCCATAGCCCAATGGATTGAAAACTTGCCATCATCTTTCTTTAGAATCAAAGCTTATTTTGTTCACTTGCAACTTCTCACCTTTGAACCTATTTGCATATAGATCTTTCTGTCTCAGACAGCAACTATGTTCAACCATCTGAGAAAACCAAAAAAAACCCTTGGCCTTCATAACTAGCCTAATACCATCACCCTAAACTTCAAAGACAATATCCATCTTTGTACATATTGGAGAGATCCCTCTCCGGATTCAGGAGGGCTAGATCCTAGAATCCCAAAGTTGGTTGAAATGATGTTAACTCTGTGATCGGACTTTTCCAATCTTGCTTGTTACAGAGACCTAGAATTTCTGGCGACTCCGCTGGGGACTCTTACCTCAGAATCCTCATATAAACATTTTGAGAGTAAAAAGCAGCCTTTCCAAGCACCACCAAAGAATGGTAATCACGATAAAACTTGTTTGGATCAGTGACAAACTAGGTCAATCCTAGGGTTCTTTTAAGTCTTTATCTAACCTTGGAAAATCAGCTAGCTTAGCCACAAGGATAGACTGTCTTTGTTTCTTAACCGTAGCTAAGTTTTGAGGCAAAGCTAGGACATTCTTTCAAGAAACCACAAATATAAACAATTCCGAAAATACCAAAAACATTGCAGATTGGTAGTGAAACACTAGTTTTGATACCTGTATACAACTTTGATGTGTTTTACTCTATACTCTTAGACAGAGTCTGGAAAGGGCCAAGTAGCCTCTGGATCTCATCCTCTTTTAAGGGGTGACACATCTAGTGAATGCCCTCCCAGTCAATCTCTGGTTAGAGTTTGTTGTGTTTTGAGATATCCTTGAAGAAGAATGTTTCACAAACACTGTGGTGGACAGTGCATTCCTTTGAAAACACTCTGAACCTTCCACCTGGCGACTCCACCATCCTGAACAGACCTTAAGACTCCACTGGAAAGAACCCTTATCATTATAAAATCATTTCAAACTCAGTTAAAGGCCTGTAGGATTCGAATTGAGTAAACAGATTAGTTAACCGTCTAAAGATTGTCATATCTGGTTGAACTTTTGTTGTTTAGATTGGGTCTAATCCCTTAAACATTGTGGCTCCTAAAAAGATTCATACTAGAGCCCATCCTGACCCGGATCCTCCTGAAATAGTTGACAACCCTGAAAGAATTCTTAGGAAGTCTCCTAGGATACAATCCTCAAATATCTTCAGATCCCTCATAAGAGCCAATTCAGTCCCTGAAAAACTTTCAGCTCTTCATGAATCACAAATTGACTTGTTAAACCCATTCAGAACTAGGTCATTTGGTGATTTAGGTCAGTTAGATTCTGAGCCTACCCTTTCATCTCCCGAAACCAGTGGGACTCTTGGGAATAGAGAATCAACACCTCCTGATTTACATTTCATACATAATCTAGGTGCCTCTCACCCCAGGTCGACTCAGAGATTTACTGCTGTTCCATCCACTTCTGTTCATCCTTCATCCACTGTTCAAACCACTCCACTTCAACCCACACCTCCACTTGTAAACCCACCCCCACCACATATCATGGCAGCATGGTATGCTCCCTTAGTCCTTCCTGTACCATTAGTAAATCTTCCACAGGACTATCAGTCCAAAATTCCATTATATGATGCTAATAATACCACAACAGCATCTCAACATGTGGACAAGATGAATGACTACTTTGACAGAAATGAAATTGATAATGAGTCTGTCAAAATCAGATTGTTTGCTCAAAGTTTGGGGGGAGATGTGAGAAAATGGTTTAAAGGTTTAACCCCCCATAGTATCAACGACCTTCAAGCCTTCCATCAAACTTTTTTAAACAAATGGGAAGTAAGGAAAAACCCTCTCCAAGTCCTTGCTGACTATAACAATCTCCATAGGAACCCTGGGGAAAGTGTACAAGCTTATTGTACTAGATTCAACAGTGTGTATAATGCACTTTCCCCTGAACTGAAACCTCCTCAGGGATCAGCCTTAAACAAATTTCCTGAAGGGTTTGATCTAGACATGACATATTCACTCAGAGAAAGAGTCTTTGCAACCCTTGAAGATATGCAAAGAGGTGCCCTTTCCGTAGAGGTGAACCTTATGGAGAAAAGAGCAAGGATGAAAGCTGAAAAGAAAGTGTCTTTTAGAGAGGAATCCACCCCTTCCACTTCAAGCTCAAAGATGGAAAGAATGATGGAAGAAATGATGAAGAAAATGAGCATTCTAGAGAGGGCGCAAGCGAGTATAAATCAAAATGCTCCTCAAAACAGAAATCAAAACCAGAATCAGAATTTTAGACGAAATCAGCCTCCTAACAGACCCAGGGAAGATGATCAGCAGATCATCCCTCCCTTCCATCAGAATTTTTTAAGTGAGGTTGAGGAAACAAATGAAATAACAGAGGAAGATGATATAAACTTATTTGGGGTAGGTGATGATGACTTTGAGGTTCATTATGATAATAAACAAGGTCTTTATACACCTTATGATGACAGAAGAGATGATGCTGAAAACAACTACCAAAACATGGAGAACGTTGTCATAGAACCTTTAAGGGAATATGAACTCAGAAGTAGGTCTAATCAACAAACACCCAACAATAAAACCTCTGACAAACCTTCTCAAAACAGCGCTACACCCAAGGCTAAGACAATCAAACAAAAGGACAAAACGGTGGCTGTTGATTCTGGTAAAGATAAAGAGAAAGACACTCAAAACATCGAAAAACAGAGTGCAAACATTAGTAGTACTAACACCTCAGTTAGTACTCCTGCAAAAGTAATTGTTTCAACTGTAGATGAACCGAATCAGCAAGCTGTTTTTGCCGATAAAGTGGCAGTAAACAAGGCTGAAGTCAGTACTCTGAAAAATCAAAACCTTTTTAGCCTGGAACAGGAAATCTCAAAGATCAAAATCTCTGTTCCTTTGACTGAGTTAGCTGCCCAGCATGTATATAGGTCCAAAATTTTGAAGGCTTTGAACTTAGAAAATAATGAAGATACCCTCAATCTTAATGATGACCAACCAGAGCTTATTTTCGGTCCAAAGATTGAAGGAAAATTCCAAGAAGGCCCTGTGCCTCCATTTTATGTAAGCTTAAACATTCATGACAAAATCCTGCATAATGCTATGCATGATTCAGGTGCTTCCCATAATTTAATGCCAAAAGCTGTAATGGAGAGCCTGGGTCTTGAAATTACCAGACCTTATAAAGACCTGTACTCCTTTGACTCAAGTAGAGTTAAGTGTCTAGGATTGATTAAAGATCTCTGTGTTAATCTAGCCCAAATTCCAGCCAAATGTTTAGTCATGGATGTTGTTGTGGCTGATGTTCCCCCAAAGTATGGAATGCTGTTATCAAGATCTTGGGGGGCTAAGTTACAGGGGACTATGCAAATGGACATGGCCTATGCAACCATCCTTGTCTTCAATCAAACTAGGAGGCTTTATAGGGAATCTCACATGCAATACACAGTAACAAGCCAGGAGCGGCCTCAAAACTCCCCACTCTATGCTATAAACACGAGCCTTGATTCTTTTATCATGTTCAATAATGAAACACTCACCGAACAAATTGTTTCGAAAGAATCCATGGCTGGAGTAAAAGAAGAAGAAAACGATGCCGAATTGACAAAACAATCTACTGTGTCTGAAGGTCCTAGCAAATTTAACACGGATCTGGAAATCCAAGTTATCAATCCTGTGAGCTCAAAACTTGACGGTCAGAAAGACAGTCCTCAACCCGATGAAAAACTTGGGGAATCAAATGATACAAAGTCCATTCATCAAACTGAAAATCTGCCTCTCTGGACTATGTATTTTGATGGGTCATGCACCAAAACAAATGCAGGTGCAGGTGTCTGGATCACTAACACTGAAAATAATCATACAGAATGTATCTCATGTAAATTAAACTTTCAGTGTTCCAACAACATAGCAGAATATGAATCCCTTCTCTTGGGCTTGCATCTTTTGAAAAAACTAGGTGCCAAGAAAATCGATGTATATGGGGATTCTGAATTAATCATTAGGCAAGTCAATGGGGAGTACAATGCAAATCACCCCAGACTTAGGGCCTATAGGAATGATGTCATTGATCTTTTGAAAACATTTGAGGAGTACACCTTATCTTTTGTCCCAAGGAAGAAAAACATTGCAGCCCACAATTTAGCCTTTGCTGCTAGAACCTGCCCAATGTTGTATGATGACACCTCTCAGATAAAATTCAGACCAGCTATCCCAGATAACAAAAAATATTGGCAGGTATTTGATGGAGATAAACAAATAGAAGACTTCATGCAATTCAGAAATGAGTTTGAACCCCATAGTTCAGACTCAGACTATGATACAGACTGCAGTGAAGAAAATTTTCTTGGTGAAGAAGAGCCATCTCCACAGCTGGTAGATATAAACCTTCAGACTATCGCATCCACACACCAAACAGAATTAAGTCCAAAACCTGAAACAGAAGAAATGGAAACTCTGCATTCTAATAAGGATAGTCTGCCCAAGGGTTTGGCCCCCCTAGAAGAACTGTTTGATTTTGATGATGTGGCCAACAAACCAAAACTGGAACCTGTGGAAACTGAAGTGGAAGAATGTAATATAGGCAATGAGGAGAAACCGAGATTGATTAAACTGTCTAAAACTTTACCGGCTCACATTAAACTTAGATATTTGGAGCTGTTTAAAGAATTTTCTGATGTTTTTGCATGGAGTTACGAAGATCTCAAGTCCTATGACACTGAAATAATACAGCACAAAATCCCTCTTAAAGAAAACCAAAAACCATTCAAACAAAAACTACGCAGAATAAACCCTGTCCAGTTGCCATTGGTTAAGAAGGAAATTATGAAAATGCATGATGCTGGTATTATTGTCCCTATTAGATATTCTGAGTGGGTATCTAATCTGGTGTCGGTTAGGAAAAAGACTGGAGAAATCAGGCTTTGTATAGACTTCAGGAATTTAAACAAAGCTTCATTAAAGGATAACTACCCTTTGCCCAAGATGGATCATATTTTGCAAAGGGTGGTAGGGTCTAAAAGAATCTCTTTGCTGGATGGCTATTCAGGGTATAACCAAGTCCTAGTCCACCCTGATGATCAATTAAAGACAGCTTTTACTACACCCTGGGGCACTTTCATGTATGTGGAAATGCCTTTTGGTTTAATGAATGCTGGAGCAACCTTTCAGAGAGCCATGGACATAGCATTCTCGGAAGAATTAGGCTTCTTCATCATTATCTATCTTGATGATGTAACTGTGTTTTCAAAAACAGATGAAGAACACTTAGAACATTTAAGAAAATTTTTCGAGAAGTGCAGAAGATTTGGGATATCTTTGAACCCCAAGAAAACCTTATTCGGACTCCAAGAAGGTAAGCTTCTTGGACATATCATTTCAGAAGAGGGCATAAAGATAGATCCCATGAGGATTGAGGCCATATTGCAAATCGCTCATCCTCGAAATATCAAAGAGTTGCAGTCTTTCATAGGAAAGATTAACTTTTTAAGAAGGTTCATCCCAAACTTGGCTGAGCTCCTTAGGAATATCACAAACATGTTGAAAAGGGAGCAAGGGGTAAAATGGACCGCGGAGGCAAAGACATCCTTTGAACTGGTTAAACAAGCGTTAACCAAAACACCAGTTCTCATAAGTCCCGATTTCTCAAAATATTTTTATATCTTCTCATTTGCATCAGAACATACTATAGCTGCTGTCCTTTTACAGAAAAATCCGCAAGGACAAGAGCAGCCCATTGCATTCTTTAGCAAGGCATTGAGGGATGCCCCTTTGAAGTATAACATTATGGAAAAACAAGCTTTTGCTTTGGTGAAAGCTCTGAAAGACTTCAGGGTGTACATCCTTCACTCACATATCATTGCCTTTGTCCCAAATTCAGTGGTAAAAGACATTTTAACCCAGGACCCAGATGGTAAGAGAGGTAAGTGGATTGCTGTTATTCTTGAATATGATTTAGAGATTAAACCCACGAAGCTTATCAAAGGTCAAGGTCTAGCGAGGCTAATGGCCGAATCAAATTGTGAAGTTCTTGATATTAACATGATTAATGCTTTGGATGACCAAGAAGAATTCTCAACCCCCATTGTTGAAGATTATTTTGCGAATTCTCCTTGGTATGCTGATATTGTTTATGTTTTGCTTAATTTAAACACACCGCCTGGTTTATCCAAAACAAAGGCAAGATTCCTAAAGTTAAAAGCTGTAAACTATTGCATTATTGATAAATGTCTCTATTGGAAAAATGCTAGTGGTATATTGCTTAAATGTTTGCCTGAGTTTGATGCAGAAAAAATTAAGCAAGAATTCCATGAAGGAGAGTGTGGAGGCCATTTATACTGGAAGTCAACAGCCAACAAAATTTTGAGGGCTGGTTTCTATTGGCCTACTCTGTTTACTGATGTACATAAACTGACAACCACTTGCCATAAATGCCAATTGTTTGAAGGCAAGAGAAAATTACTACCCCTTCCTCTGCATCCAATTACTGTTGAAGCCCCTTTTCAACAGTGGGGGCTTGACTTCATAGGAGAAATCCACCCATCATCTTCTGCTCAGCACCGGTGGATACTCACTGCCACAGACTATTTCACTAAGTGGATAGAAGCCATTCCGTGTAGACAGGCCAATGATTCAGTCATCATTAAATTCATAGAAACCAACATCCTCTCCAGATTTGGCTGTCCTACCAAGATCATTACAGATAACGCAGCAACGTTTGCATCAAAGAAAATGGTTGAATTCTGTCATAAGTATCAAATAACATTGGGACACTCCACTGCCTATTACCCTCAAGGTAATGGACTTGCAGAGTCTTCCAACAAAAGCTTAGTGAACATAATAAAGAAACTGTTGGAAGGCAACAAGAAGTCTTGGCACACGAAGCTGATTCATGCACTTTGGGCTGACAGATTGACTCTGAAGAAATCTATTGGTATGTCACCCTTCCAGCTTGTGTATGGTACAGAGGCAATTTTTCCCAACAGTCTTGGTGTACCAGTTATGAAGATAATTCAAGAGCTCCAAACTGAAGAGGATGACATAATCAGAAGAATAAATCAGACCATTCATCTTCAGCAAACCAGAGAGGAGGTATACAACAAAGCATTACAGAAACAAGACAATATCAAGAAGATATTTGACAGAAGAACAAAGGCCAGCAATTTCAAAATTGGGGACAAAGTCTTAAAGTGGGACTCAAAGAGGGAGGACAAGGGAAAGCATGGTAAATTTGACAATCTATGGCTTGGCCCTTACTCCATTCATTCAGTTGCTGGGAACAATGCATTTTTCTTACAAGAACTGAATGGAGCAGAGTTGTTTGGGGGTCCTGTAAATGGCAGGATGCTCAAGCATTATCTTTCTTAAAATTATTTCATGTTCTGAAGCATTTTCACCTTTTTCATTGTAAATACTTCATCCATCATTGCATTTAAAGTTATAAAAAATCAAAAATACAAAAACAAAGAAAAAAATGAAAAGAGGGCAGGAATGTAAAATAAGAAAGGCAAGGCCCCATGCCAAAAAAGAGAAATGGATCGGAAAGTGTGCAAGCTTAAATGCCACTCCTCTAAACACACTTCTAATTGGTCAAACTGTTTAATCTTGACTGATTAGCTTTCAATTTTCTGCTGATAGGGTAGCAAATTTGATTTGCCAAACTGTTTAATCTTGGCTTATCAATAGATAGAGTAGGGTAGAAATCAAGGTTCAAACAAACTCAAAATCTGAACCAAAGTTTCCAAAGAAAGGACTCAAAGCTACTCTAATTTCTGAGTCAAAGAAGAGACCGGGTTCTAATTCACTCATAACTCGAGCCAGAAGAGAAGCAAAGATAGCTCACTAAAAAGGAAGAACAGAGCTGTGAATATGTGGAAAGGCTATAATGAGAAAATTTTCAGATCTTAAGCCTTCTGTTTTGATTTTAAATTTTCTGCAAATAATAATCTATGTGCAGCTTGTCTTTATGCCATAGATCATAGCAAGTCAAACAGTTCAATCTTGGCTTGGCTATTTTTAAATTTTTGTTGTAGAATTTAGAGAATGAAAGTTTGTTGGACTGTTTAATCCCAACAGACAGTAGAATAGATAGAGAAACATCTGAACTCAACTGTTTAATCTGAGTTCAGGGAGAGATAAGGAGTAGAAACAGATTAGGTTTATTGCTTTCAAAAGAATAAAATGTTGTGTTAAGAGTTTGCCAATCCAAGTGCACTCTGATGAAGAAAAAATGCTAGATCAGTAGGATTGGGGTAGGTAGAAGCTGTATTGATGAGATTCATCTCTCTTTCATAACTGACATGATTTTTGTCCAAAAGGAAAGCGAGAGCATGTGATGGGTCGGACACCAGTCAACATCCCAGAGAAATCAAGTCTGAATTCTTGATACCTTCAAGAAGGCACCATCCCCAAGTGGAGCCACTGTTAGCCACCTATATTTTTCAATCATATCAGCTGGTGGCTAAATTTTCTTTGCAGCCTTCAAGAAACAAGTTTAGGCCTAAAAATTGTTGGTACTTGAAGTCTGTTGGCAAGGTTATGAACCACTAATCGGTTCTACATTCTCTCCATCCCCTCTGCCTCTGATATACCATGAAAATCCTAATCAAAGTGTTGCTGCATCCTCCTCCTTTTTCTTCTCCCCTTCCTCCTTTTTCCTCATATCTTTAACTCTCCTTTCATCCATAAGAACCCCATCAAACCCTTTTATATCCCATATTCCTCCATTAATCTCATTTCCTAAGGTCAAAAACCCCACTTTTTGACATATCGGAACTTTTCTCCTTTTGCAAAAAACAGTTAAAAACCATAGAAAACATGCGTTTCTATGTGTTAAGCTTTAGCCCCTCAGGCTAAGCCCCTTTCTGTTTCTCCTTCCATATGTCCCCACGCCGGAACCGCGTGCTAAACCCGCCAGGCGCTTAACCCTCAGAAATAATTCATCGCCCGAAAACGTTAAAGCCTTTGTTAAAAGTAAAGTTGGGCTTGTTTTATTTTTCCTCCAAAAGAAAATCAAAATTAAAGCTCCGCCGTCGATCTATCCCACGGATCAACGGTGCGGAGTGTCCCGTCATCTGGTGGACCCCTCCCCCTTTTCCGCCTCGCTATTTTCCTTTCCTACCGGTATGTGCCCGCACCACCTTTTGTCCGGAGGTGGTTTTGTGCCGTCGGCCAGCGATTCCACGCGCCGACTGACACGTGTTCTCCAACTCACCCCAAAACCGCCGTTCTGTGCCGTCTCCCAGCGCGTTAAACATGGTCCCATGGCCCGTGGCGGAATTCACTCCGGCCGTCGGATGCGGGCCCTCCCCATCACGACGGTCCTCGATCATCTTCCCGCTCGTCCTTTCGCCAGGTCGCTCGCAGGTTAATTTTTGCCCCCGACACGTTTAAAATACAATCCCCGTCGGTCTGGTAGGGGCGGTGGGCCATCTCCTCTCAGGATTCACTATGGTCCCACTTTCCTCTGCGTTGGCCGTTTGATTTGCTCCGTCGTTGATCGCAATACGATCGGCAGTCCCCACGTCTCTCGGGATCACCCGCACGCCCTCGCGATGCGATGCACTTTATATAACGCGGGGATTTCCTCATTTTTCTTGTTTTTGGCAGGTTTTCAAAGGGTTTTTTCTTCGTATTCTACGAAATCTGGAGGATGAGAGTGACGACTCCAATCCTCCCAGTTTGTCCATAGGATTGATCATGCGGAGAAGAACAGAGATATTTACAAAGTTTCATGAGCTTTGATTGCCGCACGTCCCTGCAAAGCTTGAAGAAGGCCGACAATATCAGAGCAGAGAAAGAGTATCGGATTAAAGATAAAATGAACCAGAGCAGTGGTTTTGTGAGAAGATTGGCGGGGATTACGGCTAAGACGGTTATCAAAAGCCTAATCCCCGGCTCAGAACACGGATCAAAGCAAAACCTAAAAGTGTTCGGCAGACAGATCGCCTCCACCGCCATACTTCAAGGCGAATTGATTCCTCAACCACCACAGTGCCACCTATTGCCTCAGAAAGCTCAATCAGAGGATGAATTTATTGAACAGGATCAGATATTATGCCTCGAACAACCAAAGAAGTTATTACTGCACTGGATTTCAACGACAGAATGTCTGCAGAGTAACCCTAACAGTACGCAGAGCCTCAAAGGTCAATATAAGCTCTCTTCGAGCTTACTTCTTAAGTATAAACACATTAATGCAATGTAACACCTGTAGAATTTCTTCATCGAACCTCTCAGGGTCAGGAATACATTAATTCTGCATTGATTGTGTTTGAGATCTTTTAATTGGATCTCACCTCCTCATCCTTCTATAAATACCTCAATAGAAGATGAGTGAGGGGTTGGAAAAGTTGGTTGTCAATGTAATTGCTGAAGCGCTGTAGCTATTTCTGAGCGGAAAAATCTTGACTGTAAATAGTGGTTTCATGGGCTCTTGGAGCTCTGCTTGTAACAGATAGGTTAGATTGTGAAAAGAGATGGATTAAAACACTGGATTTGAAGATTGTAACCGGTTTGAAGCAATCAATACAAGTTGATTTATGGGATCCTGGTCTATGTTGATGGTGATGTTATTCTCACTGTAACTTGTTATTTTATTTCTGTTTTCAATTTGTTTCATTTTCTACTATAAAGAACAGTTTAAACAGTGTTAGAGTTTGCTGTACATCAGTGACCTTCTCTGGCTGAAAAATCTTTATCCCAATGTTTTCTTCTTATTGTGTTATTTAGAAATGATTTAATTCAGTCTAAGCACAGAGATGCTGGCGTTCCCTCATCTTTTCGTCACTGCTGAATGTTGTTTTTAAATGTTACTTTCATATATGTTGTGCAAGGAATGAATTGAGGAAATCAAAGGTTAGCCCTGAGTCCCTTTCTTGTTGGCTCAACTATTTGTCTGTTTCCCTTAGGATGTGTCAAAAGATGACTAGTTTCAAAGTACTTATCAGATCTTGGGCCATTCTGTGTTATCTTGGTGATTGTCTTGGAAGTAACTAAGTAAAGGAGAACTAAGATGAGGAGAAAGGTGAGCCCTGCCCACTAGTTTCTGTTCCAAAGGTTGCCTTCAAGTTTCCTTTTGTTTTAATCTGTTTTCTATTAGAAGTGTATCAAAGGCTGGCTAGTTTCAAAGTACTTACCAGATCCTAGTTTGCTTCTATGTTTTTCTTAAGTGCCTGGTCAAAGGCTGGCTAGTTTCAAAGTACTTACCAGATTCTGGGCTGCTCTTTGTTCTGCATCTGTTGATTCCCTTTCTTGTTGTATCACCCCACTCCATAAATCAAACTTCAAAGAGATCCTTAGGCCTAGATGACTTGCCCCATAGATTATTCTTGAACCTGGATGTTTCAATTAAATTCCCTTATGACTCCATAGCCCAATGGATTGAAAACTTGCCATCATCTTTCTTTAGAATCAAAGCTTATTTTGTTTACTTGCAACTTCTCACCTTTGAACCTATTTGCATATAGATCTTTCCGTCTCAGACAGCAGCTATGTTCAACCATCTAGGAAAACCAAACAAAACCCTTGGCCTTCATAACTAGCCTAATATCATCACCCTAAACTTCAAAGACAATATCCATCTTTGTACATATTGGAGAGATCCCTCTCCGGATTCAGGAGGGCTAGATCCTAGAATCCCAAAGTTGGTTGAAATGATGTTAACTGTGTGATCGGACTTTGCCAATCTTGCTTGTTACAGAGACCTAACATCCAACAAAAATACAATTTTCACTCTCAGGTTCTAAGGCTTTATTTTTCTCATCTGGAATATGGGCCCAAGCTTCACTTCCAAAAACATGAAAATGACTTATATCTAGTTTGATTGAGCTCTAGGCTTCTTTTGGAATGATATTCCTTAAAACCTTAGTAGTAGGGCGATTTACTATGTAATTTGCATAGTTAATTTCTTTTTCCCAAAAATTTAGACTAAATCCCTTAGATTGAAGCACACAATTAGACATTTCTTTTAGAGTGTGATTCTTCCTTTCAGCTACACCATTTTGTTTTGGAGTATACGACACAGTATGTTTAAATTGAATTTCATGCTTAGTGCAAAAGTTGATAAATTTGTTGTTAACATATTCTCCTCGATTTTCAGATCTTAACTTAAGAATTTGATGTCCAGATTGTTTCTCAACAAAGGTCATAAAGGCCAAGAACATGTTAAAAACTTCACTCTTGATTTTTAAGAAGTATGCCCAAGTGCGTCTGGAAAAATGATCAATTAAAGATAAGAAGTATGTGTATACATAGAAAGAAACAACTGGAAGTGGACCACATAAATCACTGTGCAAAAGTTATAAAGGGGTTGAAGTGTGCCAAGAGGCACATTTTTCAAAACTATCCCAATGATGTTTTCCGAGTACACAGCCGAAACAAACACCATCTCGACATGATACCATAAGAATACCTGTCACCATATTTTCTCTACATAGAGTTTGAAGAGAGCGATAGTTTAAGTGACCAAATCGCTCATGCCAAAGTTTGCTCACTTCATCATTATAAGCAACAAAAATGAAGGGAAGACTTGATGACCTAAATTTTTCAAAAATATACAACCTTGTAGAATCATCAGTAATGTTAGTAGCTAAAATATGTCTAGGATCTCTTAGGTCCTTAATTACAACATCATGAGGTGAGAATTCTATGGTTTTCCTTTCACCTGTATGATTTTTTTAATAAACAGATAGAAGGTTGTAGGACAAGGTAGGAACACATAATACATCATAAAACTGACCATTATCTAGATGAATGGTTCCAGACTGTAATATCCCAAAATGGGAATGTAGCAATACATAAACAATATAATGGAGTAGCAGTGAGAAATTAACTCATAAAATGTGTGTAGAACACTTTAGTACACAAATTATTGTTACAACAGTCAAATATGATCCACTATGTCATCCGAAAGTGGGGAAATGCAGCAATATGGGCCATAAAAACGTTAATTCCAGAGAATTGCGTTATAATGGGATTAAATAATGCTTGGATCCCTTAGCTTATGTATTATGGGACTCACCTGTAGAGGGGGATCAGAAAAAAATCCATTTTGATGTGTTAAACATATCTACCAGTCCCAATATGGCTTAAAAATGCCCAAATCCCATGACTTTATCTATGAAAAGTTTTCTGAAGCATGCACAGCGTAATTTTATGAGGGCTTATACTACAATATAATGGAAATAATAGATATATATTTTTATTACTCAAAGCATGGAGAAAAATAGGGATCTAACCCCTTTTACATTTAATGAAGATAACCCAACAAGGGTTTCATGAAAGCCCATGTACAAAATGCTAGATATGTATATCTAGATCTGAAATAATGTAGTATACTGAGAATTTGATTTATATACAACTAAATAATACAATAAATGAAGGAGGATATTTCTCACAAGCTTTCCGGGAGAAGGGTTGGCCCTTTCCCTAAGAAACAAGCTCAAGATTGAGGGGTTTGACCCTCACACTACAACACTGCAAGAAATGATGCAGTTCCTGCAAGGGACTATGCTATAGATGATGGGAGTACTTTGGCCAAGTGCCAAGATATGGAAATATGCTCTAGAACCTTCCTTATTGATCTCCCAAAGGAATGGAAGCTCCCTCCTTTAAAAAATAAGTGCAGGAAGTGGTGTTGTGAACTCCCACTCCAACACCCTGAAACACAACGTTATAATTCTGCAAAAATAATTTTGTAGCTGAAGGAGGATGCTTGACCTCAAGCCTGCATGTGGATAAATTCAGTACAAGCTCCCTCAAGAGGCTTCTCAAGAAAGGAGAAGGGATTCCTAAACAAGAATACCTTGTGCTAAGCAGCACAACAATCTCAACTAAACAGTTGGAGAAAGAAGAATAGTCATGCAGACCAAAATCCAATATTCAATTCATAATATGTCTTGCTATGGCTACCTTGCCCTCCTTTTAAACATGTGTGAGACTTCTTGCCTTGGGCCCCACTCATTAGGGTTTCCTTCACCAAGGAATCTTCCTCCTACTTACACTGCATTGTCTCTATGGGTGATCTCCTCCTCTCATATCAACACTGTTGACTTGGTCAAACTTGACCTTATCCACATGCATTTGTCCTTGTTCACACTTGGGAGTGTAAAATCCAGATAGTTTTATGATCCCTTTTCACAACATGAGGGATTTTTTTCTTGTTTTTTAATATTCATGGGCCTTCTTACCCATTTATTCAACTGCTATGTAACAAAAGAAAAATTCAATATTCCAATTAGCTACATGCTAATTTTGGAATTTACATTCCTCCCCTCCCAAATTTGCTTGTCCTCAAGAAACTACAAGGATATAAATTGAAAGTCTCCTTTCCTCCTCCTGTAGCATCCTCATATGATGAACTCCTCCAAGGAATATGATGATGTCTCAACAATAAGTCTCCATAGTGCCCCTCCCAAGCGTACAAGCTAGCATTTGGTGAGCATCTCAAATGGCCATCATCATGAAAAGGTGAAATACTCAAGGAGGCAACTATTTTTTTTCTAGAGGTCACCTCAAGGCATGGAGTCTAAAATGTAGTGGGAATCATGATTCCCATGTGGATCCTCCATCCCCAAGCTATCATCCATACAAAATGAGTTACCTCTCCATAAGGAAACTCCTAAAAATTCTCCTCCACCTTTGGCTCCTACAAAGTAGGTGGGTTGAAAATCTAAACATGGTACACAAAGTAGCCTACCCCACATTGTCCTCCTCTCCACTTATGATAAGTGTAGAGTATCTTCTGACCTTAGGCTGCAATAATATTTCCCTCAAGTGGCAAAATGAATACTATGTATCCAAAGATCTCCTCTCCAACGTTGTGAATCAAGCTGGCCCAAACCATACCATATATGATGAAGAGGACTTGATCATCACGTTATTCATCATTATTTTTCACTTGTTGGTGATGACTAGTTGTAACAGCCAAGTTTTCTAGCAGCTAATCTAAAAAAATGTCAAATTTACCAGCTGGAAAACACCCATAAACATTTTTTTCCCTCCTACCATTTCAATCCGCCCATGATGAGATGAAACCTCATTATCAAGCCCTATCTAGCCTCATCCATACTAGCTTTTTCATTAGCTCCAAAGAAAACAATCCAAATCTGTCCAAAGAAGTCTCCCCTAAGTTAGGTAGTGGCGCTTTAGGCATTTCTCCCTTGGAAAACTATCCTAAAGCCAAAGAACCTCTATCTACTATAGACCAGTCATAACAGACCTTCCTATTCTGCAAATAAAGTTGGTTACATCCTTAAGTCACGTCACTAACAAGCCATAAAGTCTCAACAATGCACATGCCCAAGTCAAACTAATATTAGGTGGTTTTACAGTGTTTCAATGGATCTTTCAAGAGCAGAAGTGTACCAGCATTCCAGAAGACAGTATTTAGCTCAACATGAGAAGACAACTGCTTCTCATGTGATTTTGAGCCTGGGATGCAGCCACAAGACAAAGAGTGTTTCATTAAGCTCCTGCAATCACAGTCAAAGCGGAAGGTTGAAGACCAAGAGAACCTCCTTCATTTTATAAGCAAAGGGTTGAAGATTGAGAAGGCCTCCTTCATCTATAAGTAGAGGGCCTGGGATAAAGTTTGATTTTAAGTTTTTCACTAAACTGTAAAGGAAAATTTTAGGTACAGTGAGACAACAACTAAGGGTTTCTGAATAAAAATAGTGTTAAAAGTAGAGGCAAAGCAGTGGTGCTTTTAAAAATTGTTTACATAAGTTTCACTGTTATTGAAATACAATGTGAAGCTAATAGGTCGATTATCAATGAAGAAATATTGTTAAGTAGATGGCCAAAGGAGTCAAACAATCTTGGTCTCAAAACTGAATTCTGCCATCAAGTATAAAGGAAACCACTATCAGTATGTTCATAAAACTTTCTTCATTTGGTTGAGACAAAGGTTGAAAGGAAACCAGGCATTTGTCAAAATAGGCCTCCTTCATAAACAAAGTAAAGGGCTCACCATTGTTTGAGGATGAAAATAAATTACTACATGTGGCAAAGATTCCAAAAGGGACTGCTCTCAAAAAGGGTGGAATGAATGAAAATTCATGTTTCTTGCTGACCTCCTTTATAGAAGAACAAAGGGACAACTTTCCCATGTTCACATTGCAAACTTCAGTTCATCATCCCCTGTTTTATCTCCATAAAATTTGAAAAGTCATTGCTTTAGCAGTCTAGGGTTGGTCAGTTGCCTTGATGATGGAAGCTATTTATAGAAGAGTTTTTCATTTAAAAATATAGGTGAGGTTCTTCACTCACATTCAAGAGAGACTCAAGGCAGCGCCTACCAGTTCAATCAGCCTCACAGTGGGCATGACCACCTTCAAAGCATCAGGAGTAGAAACTGTCAGTTTAAGTTTTAAAAGAGGGACTTCGCAAATGAACAACACAAAGACAAGAGTTGGAAAAAGGATATGGAAATTGCAGCTAAGTTTTTCCCCCAGTAAAAAAGGCAGTATCATTCAAAAGGCACATCTACAGTCATTCACGTGGCTCGGAGCAGAATTTCCTTCCACAATACAGATATCAAAAGGGAAACAATGTTTCATTCCTTAGTGAGAAACAATGGAAATTTTTTTAATTCTTAAAAAGGTTGCTTTACTTCAAAAAGGGGTCAGGCCTATAAAGGTAGTGGTTCTTTCCACTATGTCTTTTATTTGAACAAAAAAAGAGTCTCGGTTATGTTTTGAAAGGACATGAGCTTCACGTTTTGTTTAAACCAATACCTTTTTCAAAGAAGCCTTCAAAACCCTCACAAATAAAACTCAAGGTTAATTGACTTGTTCACTTTCAAAAAACGTTAAAGACCATTGCCAAGATCTATTTTTCATTTCAAACACGAGCAACACTCACCTATGTTGCTCTCTGACCGAAACAAGGAATTCTTGAGAAAAAAATTACAGAGTTTGGAGCTTTGAGACTGCGTGGCGCACGTGGAAAAGCACGTGGCATGTTCAAGAGCACGTTTACAAAGAGATTGTATTTCTGTGTGGCACGCCTGGCGTGGCGCACCTGTAGGTGCCGGTCACAACCACCCATCATCGACCCGACACCTTGTCTATTGTGTGACGCCTTTCCTTTTCAATGTGCCACGCATGTTTTGACAGCCAAAGCGCCTCAAAAAGAGTCTTGAAGCTGCTCAACTCTTCAAACAAAGGCTGCCATCCATCTTCAAGGTATTTTCATTTACCTCCTTGGTATATTCAAGCTGCTAAATGGTGATTAAAAAAATGAAACTCTTGGTAGAAATCAATATGTGTTGGGGTAAATAGTTTGAAGAAGATTGTTACAGTGGGAGGCTAGTGGAGTGGTTATTTTTGTTTCAAGGAGCCTAAAGCTACCTTCAAGACAATGATAAACCATAAACTCTGTCAGCTATATGTAGTGGAGAAAACAATGGTAAGGAGGGTTGAATGTTCTGTTTAAGATCCGAGATTGCTGTGGCTATGATTGCCCAAGATTGACATAATGAAAGTGGTGTGTTTATATTGGTTTCAAAAGGCCTAAAAATTGTCCTCAAAATAGTGCTAAAACATAACACTACCTACAAGTCAAAATAAGCACAGTAGTAGAGGTTATGTCAAATTGTTGAAGGTGTCCTAACTATGATAAGACAAAGCTAAACCTCTGTCAGCAAAATATAATGGTGAAAACTGTGTTAGAAGGTGAAGTGGTGTTTGTAAGGAAAGCATAGTGATTATTTGAATAAGTAAAATAGAGAAATAGTTGCTGCCTCATTTGTCCCATAAAAAAAATTGTGGTGAAAAATCTTTTAACTCAGTCTGAAGGTGTTTTGTCTACCTGTGTATGTGAAACAGTGAAGTACAAGAGAAGTGTTTTTGATTGGGAGGGGTGTTTTGTTTTCTGCAAGGCTGTCTTGGTTACACCAAAACACAAAGAGCTTTGTGACCTTACCCAAACACAGTAATCATTTGACTGTGTGTCCCTTTTTATTTGACTGTGTGCTTGTTATGATAACTATTTGTTGATTGGCATACAAAGGAAGACAAACAATGATTTGTAGGAAGCAGAGAGTTGTTATTAAAGAACCATTTCACACAGAATTTGAGGAAATTTTCCTTGGTCAAACAATGACTAAAAAAGAGGACAGAGTTGTGTTTGAGAAGAACTTTCCACATGCTATTTGAGGCAGCTTAGTGTTGCAGAGAGCATTCAAAACAAGATGCCTCCCAGGAAAGATAGTAGGAGTGGCTTGCATAAGAGATTTGAGCCTGTTTCTATTGAAGAAGTGAATGCCCACCCATCAGTCTTGTTCAATTTCCATGAGGTTGGGTGTTTATTTTTTGTCAAAGAGTGCAAGAGGTGATGAGATTTTCTCCTTTGACACATCTTTGTGCTTTGAAGTTTTAAGACAAGCATTTCCAACTGGCAGGCATAGATTTCAAATTCTCTCCAAGGTCCATCTCCAAAGCCACTAAAATCCCTTATATCAGGGAGAAGTGGTTTAAACAAAGCCACCTAGACTCAGAATAATACAAGCCCTTTCTAAAGCCTGAGCATAGAGATTCATTTCCTTCCATTTTTCCTTTCTCATATCTTTTGACTAGCTACGCCCCCCTCATGAAGATCATCATGAAATACTTCACTTGTGAGGGAAGATTCTCCCAAGTCTATGCCTATCACATTCGACTGCTCATGCATTTCACGAGGGCCAAATTGCTAAATCTTCCTTTCTTCTTACACAGGAGCATTGATAAAATGGCCTCCACTATTTAGAAAAAGCCTCCTTCATAGCAAACAACTTGCCTCTTCCATCACTCCCTCATCAAAGTCATCATTCTTCATCAGCTTGAAAAGAGGGAGGTCTCTTGGGATACTTTCATCACCCATCCAGATTTCTCCACTGTTCCTCTAGTTCATACATCCCCTACACCTCCTACACACCATCCTTCGCCTTCTTCTAGCAGACCTATTCCCAAGAAGCTCAAGTTTACCACAGAACAAACAAAAGAGCCTGAAGAGGGAAAAGAGCATGACCATGATGAGGAAGAAGAACATGAGCAGGAAGAGGAAAGTGATGATGAGCAGCAGCAGGATGAAACAAGGTAGCAAGGGGGTGGAGAATAAAGTGTTGATGAGAAATATCACAGTGAGACAGAACAACAAGGGAAAGAAGGGCATGATGATGAGAAGCATGAAGGAGCTGAACAGGGGTAGCCACAAGATGTTGAATAGGGGCAGCCATAGCAATATACATAGCAACCATTTCATGATACATAGCAACCTCCTAAAAAGGAAAAACAACCTCAAGAAGAAGAGGGGAAACAACATGAAGATGTGAAGCACAGTGAGGAGGACAACCCTCAAGAGGAAGTACAAAAGGACAGCCAAGGCATCCATGAAAAAATCCTAGACAGTGGCAAAAATGAGGAGCAAAGTGACAAAGGTAAAGAGCCCATGGAGCATGTGCTAACTACCTCTCCTAGGCAAGGGGCCATGCTTTCTTCTCTGAAAGTGGCCAAACCCCAGAAAGCAAAGAAAAGGGTGCCTAGAGTTATAACTCCAAATGTGACTAGGGCCCTCTGAAGCAAGGGAAAATTGCCCAGAAATCCCATGATCGAATTTCCCAAGAGGAAGAGGACTAAAAGAGCCACCCAAAGCAAAGGGAAGGGCAAGGAAGAAAGCAGTCATGAACAGGAAAGGGAATTCGACATCATCCAAATCCAAAGTGATGATAGTGATAATGAAACCCAGATCCTAGAAAACCTCTTGATCCATAGAGAAAGCCAAATTGATGCCTTGAGGACTGATCTTGATAGAGCTAGGAACTTCAATCATTTTTTGCAAGTTCAAAACAAGCAGATGAGTGTCCATATGGTTGTATATGAGACACGGGCCATCCGATACAAAAAGGAGGCCTCTAAAGCACAGGTGAGATTGGAAGAACTCATGCGTGAGTTTGATGAAAGTGAGGGTGAAGATCAACCTAGGTGAAAGAGGCCAAGAACCATGGGGCTAAAAAAGGCCCTTGAGAAACAAAAAGAAGAAGAAGATTCCCTTCTCCAATCTACCCCTCTCACTGCATTGTTCGAACAAGAGATAGAGAACAATCGGGAAGCATGGCTTGAGAGATTTAATGATCACTTTGAGAAGAAATTGGAGAAGGCAAATAGGAACTTGGACCTTCAATGGAGGATGACCAGGCATTATAAAAAGCTAAATCAGTTTGCCCGACGGAAGTTGAAGGTTGCTCAAGAAAAACTTAAGGAGGCTAAAGGGAAGTGCCCGGCACCAAGATTGAGGAAATACACCTCAAGGCTCCAAATTTTGGCCTCTTCTTCACAACATGTTTCTGAAAACCCTTGAGGGTCATGCTCGCCAATTTTGGGCAAAATTCGACATATTTTGGTTTTTTGTCATTTTTGGGTTTTGGCCAAAACTCATGGGCATTGCCATTTCAGTTTGGGACATCCTCAAAGGATGAAAATGGTATCATTGGATGCCATAATTTCAGGGGCACATACTAAGCGATTTTCAGAACAATTGAAGATCATTTTCTCCCTTAAAATGGAAAAAAACACTCGCTTTTTCTACACTCCACCCCGTTTATCAGCGAGGCCTATTTTCTGGTTTTTTACACACAGACCTATTTTTGGAGAACTTCTAGTGGTCATTTGGGAGAAAAATAAACATTTTAAGAAATTAGACACTCATAGATTTCCAACGAGCCATCATGAGCCTCATTTTTACATCAAGAAGGCTTCCAAAAGTTGCCGGAAAGTCAGGGGACCTTTTGCTGATGTATTTTTTGAGTATTTTTGTAAAATTTGAACCTTTCAAAAGTGACTTTTCTTCATGTGCGTTTAGCTATTTTTGTACATGATAAGTTATGAAAATTCAATATATTTCCCTTTTTTAGCATTTCTGAGATATTTTATTAGATATTTTGTGCCTTGGTCTTTGCAAAGCCTCAAGGAAAAAATCAGATATTTTGGATAGGCCAATGAGATTGCAAGTTGAACTAAGAGGTTTTCCTCACTTTGGCCTATATATTCCAAAGGCTTTCATTGTAAAAAAGACTGAAATTGATGAATAGAAGCAATATATGGTCATATAAGCTTTGGAATAAATACTTGTCTCATGCTTTTGGATAGTCTCTTGGATGTTTCTTGGATGATGAAAGAGGATTGTTGTTGGATTCCATGACTTGGTAGAATGGTATAGTGTCTCTCTCTCTATTTTGTTTCCTAGTTTTCATTCATAAATCCATGTTCTTACTTGCTATAGGACAGTAGAGAACAAATTTCAAACATTCCCTTGGAGGCACCTCAAATTTCCTGTTTCTTCATAGCTTCCATGTTTTCTTCATTCTTAGTCACGTTAAAGAATTCTTGATTGCTCTTTAATAACTTAAGAATATTGTTTGCTTGTTTCATTCATGGTTTTATGCATGCTAAATATGATTTATAGTATGCCCTGCTTACTCATGGCTAGCCATAGCTCCATCTGTGAAGCTTCTCTTTGACTGATTAGATTGTCATTTGTTGAACCAAGGAGGTCTTGTTCTGATCTTGCCCTTTGCCTAAGACTATGCAATCTTGTTTTCAAAGGGTCCAATAGCTTGAAGTACTATGTTTAGGCATTCCAACATAGTGATTTGAGTTATTTGTCTATCTTAAATGTATTTCCCCAAAGTTTGATATCCATTTCCTAAAGTTAGAGAGTTATATATCTCTATGCATGGCTTGAATGTTTATTTCTTTGCATTGATTAGCTTAAAGTTACATTTATCATGATTAATGGTTTGCCCTACCATGTTTATGTCAGCTATTAAACTATTTGTGCTTGAAATCCTTTGTTATTCACAAAATTGATGTCCATCTTACCCCATTTTTCCCAAAGATCCATTTTACCTCGAATCAAATCGGCCCTTCAACAACCTTGTATCACCATCTAAAAGCTTTCTTGACATCTTCGACCCCATAGCCTAGTTGATCTGACATATTTTTACCTATCTTATGTCTTTGATCAGTTCATCCCTCACAACCTAAAAACCAAAACCAAAAACCTACTTCATAACTAGCCTAAAATCAAAACACAATAAGAAAACACATGGATATCCCTTACACAGATAGAGAGAGCCCTTTCTGAGTCCAGGAAGGCTAGGTCCTTGAGCTCCAAAAATTGGTTTGATATTACACTATCATTTGGCTTGCCAATCAGCCAAATCATGGGACCCTAACACATCATATGATATCAAATAAATCTTATGGCCCACCTCATGAAAAGGCAAGTGTTTTGTTGTGGTGGCCATATCACCTCCCATGCTCCCATTAGAACATGTCATGAAACAAGTGTGGGAATCCTCTTCCCCAAAGGACACATCCAACCAATGTGTCTCTCCCCCAATGATGCTCCCAATAAGAATAAGAAAAATATCAGCAAATGAAATCATGATCAGCATGAAAATGAGGGAAATAATAAAGGTTTCATGTTGTGCTGGAAGGTACCAACCGCTTCCCAAATGGTCACAACACAGTTTTACTAACTCTTGCTTCAAAAAATAATATGGCAAGTTGTTTCTTAACAAATTACTAGTTGTATATTTCATCACATCTACTAATTAATAGTAAATGGCTTGGTGAATCAATTGAGTATACATAGAAGAACAATGAAACACATTCCCAAGGCCACATAAAAGATGGTTGTCTCTATCACAATAATTGGCCAAAATTTTCCCATGGAGCCCAATGAAAAGCTTTCCCTCTTGTGGAGAAATTAATTGAATAAGAATGGTAAATTATGCAAATACTGTGGTAGAAAAGCATGTTTTTTACCATGTATTGAAATTAAGATGATGATAGGATCCATGAATAAGCTCTCCATAGTGTTATGACATACTCTCATGAAGAGAAATGAATCATATGATGCATGGGGATCCTCCTTCTTATGCTTGGAAATCCAAGTCAAGAAGAACATCTCACAATAATATATGGCTCCATCCAGTACTCCATCAATCTCACTTCCTCCTTGCCCACCAAGTGCATCCAATGTGAAGTGATCCCAAGAATACTCCATCAATAAACACCAGCTCCAAAGTGACAACGTTGTTGACTTATGTAAATAGGCTCCATCCAACTCATAGCTCCATTATTTGACATGCTCCTTGTCAAAGACATCTCCCACGATGCTGCTACATATGAGAAGTTCCCTCCAAAGTGGAAGTACCTCCTGATCATCCAAGGCTAAAGAGTAGCCCCTTTTCACCATGATATTGCCATCTCCTACTGCTACAACATCATGCAAAGTGTGAGAGAAAATCTTCCCATGCTCCCCAAAAGAAACCAAAGAAACAATAGCCTTTGCTACCTACTCATACCTCCATCATACAAATCATGAGGTGAAAATATATTTATTGACATGAAGGAGATCATATCAACATAATGCACCCAAAATATTTGCGACCATATGATGCAAGTATCCTGCCAAGTTTCTTCCACCCACACACCCTTGGAAAAAGGATATGTCATATGATGGCCAAAATCTTTCAAGAGTAGCCAATGCAACCATGCCTCTTACTGCCTGGTGTCATAAATATGCAAGTGGCTCACTAGCCTCTTGCTCTCCATCCACATCCATTCATCCACCTGTGGATGTCTCCTACCATTCTCCATCTTGGTACTCCTCCAAAGAAGACTACCATCCTCCCATATCAAATTTTTCTCATTGCATTTCATGGGATGTTGAAAGGAAACTCCTTGGAGATATTCTAGAGAAGATCTCTCATCAATGTCCTTCTTGAATCCATAAGGATCCAAGTGTGATGAGGGAAAAACCTCCCCAAGGTTTTGAAGAACCTTGCACACCATGATATGTTGAAGTGCACCTCTCATGAGATCTCTCCATGAGACCTTCTTCTCATCAATGGCCCTCCAAAAATAGTAAGGTTCTGGATCTGCTGCAGGTAGAAGTTTCTCTTTGAGCTGTGATATTCTCATTGAGAAAGTGTCATCTAGAAAGGAGAAAATATTTCTCATCTCAAGATGTCTACCATTTATCACTTCTTCCTCCATTGCTTCATGAATGAAGTTGCCATTTGAATGCTCCCATAAGGAACGAGTCCTCTTTTCTTCATTTCTGCTCTTGTACAGCGCAGTGCAATTCTGTTGCTCTTGGTGAAATTTGGAAGCATCTTGTAGGGTTGCAAGAGTTCCTTCCTCATATGTGTTGGTTTCCCAAACTGATGAAGATGAAGACTGCTCCTCCATGGTTATAGCAGCTCTGATAAATGCCAATTCCAATGGTGGTGAGGGCTTCTTCTTCCCTTTTCCAAATTTCCTAATCAACCTTTGAGAAAACTCAGAAAAATTAGTCACTCTTGCATGGCTCAAATGGCTAAACCACCAAGTGTTTTCTTCACCTTCAAGGTGCAGTGCTGCAATTTCTACAGCCTCTCTCTCTAGTACTAGATGTAGTAGGAAGAATGCTTCTAGCTTCATCACCCAAGTCTCTGATGCACATGTGATTGATCCATAAAAAGTGGACAATAGAAATCTATTGCCTCTTATCATCCCATTGTTGTAGGGCTCCTTTCTTCTTCCAGCTGAATAAACTAAGGAAGAGCTAGAGTCTCCTTGAAAGCTCTATGTTGGGATTTTTATTCTACAAGGTACCTTCTTAGAATTTCATATTCCAAGTTTCCTTCATGCCTTTTGTCTTATCTTCCTTGAGAATAGGAAGTGCATGGCCCTTCCTCCTCTTGAAACCCTCTAGGAATTCCATTGCATCTCTTCTCCTTCATCTGCTTAACCTCCTTGGAGAGGTTCTTCCTAGATCTAAAAAGTGATGAGACAAAGCTAATTCTCTCCATAATTTTGATCTTGATTATTTTCTTTGTCTTCTTAGTCTTCAGATAGCATAATGGCTGGAACTCACAAGATGAGCCAAGATTATGCTCTGATACCACTGTAATATCCCAAAATGGGAATGCAGCAATACATAAACACAATTGATCCAGATTTATGTAGGAACGCAACAAAATAACATATAACCATAAATACAGAGATGCAGCGGAATTAACACTTCATTTCATTAATATCAAAGAACTGAAATTTGCTTACAGACAGAATGAAAATAAAACTAGCTAGGGCACTGGTAGCTATCTCTGAGAAGAGATGTGGCGGCTACAGGCCTCTGAACTGAGTTACAATGAGGCTCGAGGGCCTATTTATTATTGAGAAACAATGGAGAACCCTAAACATCCAAAAACCTAACCCTGGGAGATGAAGCGCCAAAACTATGGGCCCCGTTTGGGTAAATTGGTGTTTCAACTTCCCAGGGACGTAACTTTGGCATACTATCTCCGTTTGACGCACATGATACATCATTAGAAAGCTCTATCCGAGGACTACAACTGTCAAGACAAATTGGATCAAATTGGATGATCCAATTTGCTGGTAAAACGATACCCAAAAAACGTCGTTTACATCCTCAAAACGGCTCCGAAAGTTCAGGACCCGAAAAACTGCTAAAAATAGTAAGTTATGCCGAAACTGAAAAACTGAAAGAGACAATGGTGGGGGCCCAAGTGGAATAGGCGGGTGGCCACCAATATCCACCTGGATCATTCCTCCCCCCTTAGGAAGCGATGGTCCCCATTGCGTTAAGTTCCTCCATGAGATGAGGAAATTTCTGCTGAACTTGGTCCCTGGTGAACCACTTTCCTTGGTGCAGGAGTTGGCCAGCTTTGACAACCCGATACAGTTGGATCCTCTGTTGGTGAGTGTTCTTAATTTGCATGTCCATGATACAATCTAT
This sequence comes from Pinus albicaulis, assembly GCA_034641835.2. Classification (NCBI taxonomy): domain Eukaryota; kingdom Viridiplantae; phylum Streptophyta; class Pinopsida; order Pinales; family Pinaceae; genus Pinus; species Pinus albicaulis. The sequence continues at coordinate 2,003,894,273 of CM076575.1, read as the reverse complement.
GGTGGCCTGTTCCATGCAGTCTGGGTTTAACTCTATTGGTGTGAGTTGTTCTGCAATGTCCGAAGTGTCCAGTAGAGGTGGGAAGTAAGGACGAAGGCGATCCACATTGAAGACTGGGTGCAGACCAAGGAATGGTGGAATACTAAGCTCGAAAGCATTGTTTCCTACGGCCTTGGTGATGGTGTACGGCCCGTATCGGAGCGGGCAAAGCTTGCGGTGAGGTCCAGTGAGGCGCTCCTTCTGCAAATGCAGCCATACTTTGTCGCCCACCTGGAAGTTGTGTGGCACCCGGTGTTGATCATGGCGCTGCTTGTACTTCGCATTGGCTTTGTCCAATATATCATGAACCTGTTGGCGGATGTGTTGAATGCGCTCGATGAAGCTACTTTCTTTGTCAACTTCAGACTGGACATGAGCTGAATCGGCCTGAGCAGCTGCAAATGGCATGGCTACGTCAATGGGACATAGTGGCTGGAATCCCAAGCCCACCTGAAAGGGGCTATGGCCAATTGAACTGTGGAGAGCCCGGTTATAACTATGTTGTACATAGGGGAGGCTCTCGTCCCATGTGTGGGGATGCTTTGAATTGTACATGCGCAGAATGTGTACAATCATTCTGTTGACGACCTCTGTCTGGCCATCTGTTTGGGGATGGAAAGCTGTGGACTTGGTGAGCTTTGTGTCCAACATTGACTAGAGGCTGGACCAAAATGTGCTGAGGAACCTGCTATCTCGATCTGATATGATAGACTGTGGGATCACAAAGTGTACCCATACTCGTTCAAAGAAGAGTTTAGCAGTAGCTTCTGCTATGATATTCTTCTTACAGGCCGCCATAATGGCCATCTTCGAGAATCTGTCAACGACCACGAAAACACAATCATTGCCATTCTTAGTAGAGGGCAGGCCCAACATGTAATCCATGGAGATGGATTCCCAAGGTCGACTAGGGGTAGGTAGTGGAGTATATAGGCCTTGCTTCTTGATGGTCGGTTTGGAAATGGCACAAGCAGTGCAGGATCTGATGTGCTTCTTGACATCCTTTCGAAGGTTCGACCAATAGAAATACTTCTGTAGTATTGCTATTGTTTTCTCGACCCCGAAATGCCCAGCGACTCGACTGTAGTGTGCTTCCCATATCATCTTGGCACGCTCGCTTGAAGGAACACAAAGGTGTCCCAAGTGACATAAAAGTGCATCTTGGAGGTGAAAATTTGGAACTCGCGTGCCCCCCAAGAGTGCCTTGTAAGTGTGGCTGAATTCTGGGTCACTCTCATAGAGAAGCGGCCAATCAGAAGTCTCGTGCCCACAAGAGTTGAGCACGGTGGTGAGCGCCACGATCGGTGGTCGGCTGAGGCAGTCTGCAACATTATTGGTGCTACCCTTCTTGTACTTGACGTTCAAATGAAACTGTTGCAGATATGTGGACCACTTCTGATGGCGATCATTCTGCAACTTCCCTTGTGTCTGTATGAACTGCAGGGGCCGGTGGTCTGTGTGGATGATTGTTTCCTTCCCCAAAATGTAATGCTTCCATTGTCGACGGGCTTGCACAATGGAATACATTTCTTTGTCATAAGTGGGATACTTGCGAACTGTCTCAGACAATGTCTCACTGTGATATGCCACTGGATGTCCCTGTTGAGTAAGAACTGCCCCAATAGCATAGTCAGAGGCATCTGTCTCGATCTCAAATGGCTGCTGCAAGTCTGGTAAGGTGAGCACTGGGGCAGAACAGAGGCGATTTTTCATTTCTTTGAACGCCTTCTGTTGAGGTTCCGACCAAAAGAATTTTTCTCTTGCTCCTCCTTTGGTGACTTGACTCAAGGGCCAAGTGATATGAGAGAATCCCAACACGAATCTGCGGTAGAAATTAGCAAGACCCAGAAAGCTGCGAAGCTCTATTATAGTGGTCGGGGCTGGCCAATCTTGAATGACTTGGATCTTGGCTGGATCCACATGCACCCCCCTTTCATCAATAATGTATCCCAGATATTGAACCTGGGTCATGCCAAACATGCACTTCTCCAGATTGGCACACAGCTTGTGTTGCCGCAGTGTTTGAAGGACTTGTCGGATGTGATGAAGGTTCTCTTCCCAAGTCTTGCTGAATTTCATCCAAACACCACTACGAATGAGTTGGTGAATGGCCGCAAGATGTCGTCCATCATCCTCATGAAGGTTGCGGGCGCATTCGTCAACCCGAAAGGCATGACCAGCCATTCAAAAAGGCCTTCCTTAGCTTTGAAGGCAGTCTTCCACACGTCAGAGGGTTCAATTGGTACCTGGTGATACCCAGACTTCAGGTCGATCTTACTGAAATATTTGGCACCTTGGAGTTGGTCCGGAAGGTCATCAATCCGTGGGATTGGGTACCTATTCCGGACAGTGATCTTGTTCAGCGCCCGATAGTCAATACAGAGTCTCCACGTCCCATCCTTCTTCTGTACCAACACGATTGGGCTCCCACAGGGCGATGAACTTGGTCTGATGTGACCTTTCTGCAACAGCTCCTGAATCTGCCTCTTGATTTCATCATTTTCCAGAACAGAGCGTCGATAGATCGGTCCATTGGGTAGTGGCGCACCTGGGGTCGGATCAATCGGGTGCTTGACCTGGCAGTGCAGAGGAACCCCTGTGGGTGAGGTGAAGATGTCCCCGTACTCCTCCACGACCTTATCCATTTGTTGTTGTCGTGCGGAGGGGCCCTGTCTGGAGGTCGTGGCCACAGTCTTCTTCTTGCCCTGGGGGCGGATCATCAGAAAAACGAATTTCCTGGTTTGGGAAATGAGCTTACTACATTGTTTTGCGGTAACCAAAGAGATAGTCGTAGGAGGTGGTACCTCTGGTATCCTGTACAACTTATTTCCCAAAGTAATAATAACAGCACGAGGTCGAGACTCATACACAGCATGACGCTTCCACAAGTATGGTTGTCCTAATAATACATAAGAAACATCAATAGGAGCAACGTCACATAATACCTCATCCGTGAAGGGCTTGATGCTATAGGGAAGGCGACACTGCCGGCTGACGCGGAGATCTCGTCCTTGGTGAAGCCACCCGATGGTGTATGGATGTGGGTGAGCTGTGGTCGGCAAGCCCAAACGCTTCACGGCGTCTGCTGAAATGAGGTTCTTTTGGCTCCCATTGTCGACAATGAACTGTACAGGGGAGCCCTTTACCCACATCTGGGAGTGGAAGAGACGTTCCTCCTCCTCTGGATCTTCCGGTTCCTCCTTCTGGACCTTTGTAGTGGCAACGGTGGCGTTGGGCTCCGCATCAATAATCTGTTTCCCTTTTTCATTCCCCTTTTCAGGTTCTGATTCGGAGTCGGAGCATGCATCTGACTCAGAAGCCCTCATCTCGACCACTAGCGACTGCTTGGCCCGACACTCACTTGTGTTGTGAGTGGAGCTCTTATGGAACTCACACCACTTTCCCGTGTCCTTCTTTGGATTTGCGGTGTTGTTCTTTTCTTGTGGCTTCGATGAGTTGTCTTTAGCCGCCATGCCTTGGCTCTGTCCTTTGTTCTGCGGTTTGGAAGCACCTTTCCCTTGCTTTTGATTCGCAGATCCAAAGTCTCGCTTCTTCTGCTTGAATTTCTGCTCAATCTTGGCGGCATACCGGTATGCCGTACCAAGCGAGGAGATGTCAAGGAACTCCATTTCCTCCTGAATGTATTTGTGCAGACAGCTGCGATACTTTAGCACCAGATGTTTCTCTGAATCTTTGATACCCAACTTTGTGCGCAGGGTATGGAACAAATTCGTCAGCTCATGCACATCTTGATCCCTTTGTTGTCGCGGCGTGGTCCATTGTATGTACTTGTCCTCATAGCTCCCCACAGGATAGTACTATTCCTTGACGGCGTCTCGGAAAGAATTCCAAGTTGGTACGGCCGAGAACAGAGAGGGTTCTGTCTGGTCCTTGTTCTCACAGTAGGTTTCCCACCAGTCCTTAACATGGGGGGTAGCTTTGAGGAGTGCAAAAATAATCTTCTCCCAGTCTGAAAAGTCATGAACAAAGAAATATCCTTCTAATAGATTCAACCATCTATCTACGGCATCTGCTTCTATTTGACCCTCAAATATGGGAATGTCAAAATTTACTTGTACCTTAAAAGGAGTCGCCATTCCAGAGTGGCTACTGGATGCAGATGCACCGTCGGTGGGCAGTCGTTGAAGGATCTGAGCAAAGTTATCCATCATCACGTTCCTTTGTTTTTCGAGGGCCTCCTCAAGCAATATTTTGATAGGATCTCCTGCTCCCTCATATTTCTTTTCGTCCCCCATGGGCGTCCGTCGAGGTTTTCGAGGCTGATCTTGCAAAGGTTCCACCAGATCAAGCCCTAGCTCCTTATACCTCGACCTTGTTGGGGACATGCAAAGAAGGATCGAGAAAAAGTAGACTGCTCTGATACCACTGATCCAGATTTATGTAGGAACGCAACAGAATAACATATAACCATAAATACAGAGATGCAGCAGAATTAACACTTCATTTCATTAATATCAAAGAACTGAAATCTGCTTACAGACAGAATGAAAATAAAACTAGCTAGGGCACTGGTAGCTATCTCTGAGAAGAGATGTGGCGGCTACAGGCCTCTGAACTGAGTTACAATGAGGCTCGAGGGCCTATTTATTATTGAGAAACAATGGAGAACCCTAAACATCCCGAAAACCTAACCCTAGGAGATGAAGCGCCAAAACTATGGGCCCCGTTTGGGTAAATTGGTGTTTCAACTTCCCAGGGACGTAACTTTGGCATACTATCTCCGTTTGACGCACATGATACATCATTAGAAAGCTCTATCCGAGGACTACAACTTTCGGGATGAATTGGATGATCTAATTCGCTGGTAAAATGATACCCAAAAAACGTCGTTTAGGACCTCAAAACAGCTCCAAAAGTTCGGGACCCGAAAAACTGCAAAAAATAGTAAGTTATGTCGAAACTGAAAAAACTGAAAGAGACAATGGTGGGGGCCGAAGTGGAATAGGCGGGTGGCCACCAATATCCACCTGGATCAACAATACTGTATTAGTAGTGAGAAATTAACTCATAAAATGTGTGTATAACGCTTTAGTCCATAAATGATTGTTACAACAACAAAATATGATCCACTATGTCATCCCAAAGTGGGGAAATGCAGCAATATGGGCCATAAAAAATTTAATTCTAGAGAATTGTGTTATAAAAGGATGAAATAACACTTGTATCCCTTATCTTATGTATTATTAGACTCACATCCAGAAGGGGATCAGAAAAAAATCCCTTTTGATGTGTTAAACAGATCTCTCGGTCCCAATATGGCTTAAAAATGCCCAAATCCCATGACTTGATCTATTCAGAATTTTCTGAAGCATGAAAAACGTAATTTTATGAGGTTTTCTACTACAATATAATAGAAATAACATATATGGAGTTTTAGTACTCAAATCATGGAGAAAAATAGGGATCTAGCCCCTTTTACATATTATGAAGATAACTCGGCAAGGGTTTCATGAAAGCCCTGAAATAACGTAGTCTACTAAAACACTACTTTATATACAGCTGAATAATATAATAAATGAAGTATGATATTTTTCATAAGATTTCATGGAGAAGGTTTGGCCCTTTCCCTAAGAAACAAGCTCAAGATTGAGGGGTTTCACCCTCACACTGCAACACTGCAAGAAATGATGCAGTTCCTGCAAGGGGTTGTGCTGTAGATGATGGGATTAGTTTGGAAAAGTGCCAAGATATGGAAATCTTCTCCAGAACCTTCCTTGCTGATCTCCCAAAGGAATGGGAGCTCCCTCCTTTGAAAAATAAGTTCAAGAAGTGGTGTTGTGAACCCCCACTGCAACACCCTACAACACAACGTTAGATTGCTGCAGAAATAATGTTGTAGCTGAAGGAGGATGCTTGGCCTCAAGCCTAGATGTGGAGAAATTTAGTACAAGCTCCCTTAAGAGGCTTCTCAAGAAAGGAGAATGGATTCCTAAATAGTAATACCTTGTGCTAAGTAGCACAACAATCTCAAATAAACAGTTGGAGAAAGCAGAATAGTCATGCAGACCAAAATCCAATATTCAATTCATAATATGTCTTGCTATGGCTGCCTTGCCCTCCTTTTAAACATGTGTGAGCCTTCTTGCCTTGGGCCCCACTCATTAGGGTTTCCTTCACCAAGGAATCTTCCTCATACTTTCACTATGTTGTCTCTATGGGTGATCTCCTCCTCTCATATCAGCACTATTGACTTGGTAAAACTTGACCTTGTCCACATGCATTTGTCCTTGTTCACACTTGGGAGTGTAAAATTCAGCTATTTTTATGATCCCTTTTCACAACATGAGGGATTTTATTCTTGTTTTTCAATATGCATGGGCTTTATTACCCATTTATTCAACTGCTATGTGACAAAAGCAAAATTCAATATTCCAATTAGCTGCATGCTAATTTTAGAATATTACTCAGACCATACAACAATAATATATCTATCATCACCAACATAAATATTTTTGGTGTTACAATCATTTAAAGAAGAAAACATGGCTTTATTTTTGGCCATGTGGTAAGAAGCTCCAGAATCAATGAGGTACTCATGAGAATGAGAAGAAGAAGATACATTCAATGCATAACCAGATCATTATGCTCGATGACCACATGTAGAAAGTGTCAATCCATAAGATGAAGTTGAAGATTTATCCAAATGGATGTTGTTCTTCTTCATTGCTGCTTCCAAGGCTTCCATATTCTTAAAAATTTTTGACTCTATAGGGCCATCATGATTACAAAAGTTGCAATGTCTATCTATATTCTTCCCTTTGCTTTTATTTTCTTTATCAGTTTGTTGAGTTGTTTTTTCAATTTGCGGCTAAGAGTGCTTAAGACCCTTGTTTTGTTTAGGACCATTATTTTTAGTATGTTTCTTCTTAGGATTCTTTGGATTTGGTTTTTGTTGGGCTGCTAATGCTTTATTAGAAGATTTTCCCGTATTAATAAGACCAAGGTGTAAGATTTTTTCTTGTTCTCTTATCAGAGAATCGCAAAAGGCATCAAAAGAGGGGGACTTGTTGGTTTTTCCTTGAGAAATGAGGGCTTCTCTAGTGGAATGGAAAATTGAATCAAATACAGAGTATGTAGGGCCTAACTTATAAAGAATGGAATAGATAAGACTACCATATTACTTTTTGACCTTACAACCTTCTAAGAGAAGTCTAAGGGTCTTGAATTTGGACAAAAATTCTTCAATAGAGGAGAAATTATTGGGGTCCATAGTAAGCAACTCATTTTCAAGCTAGTGAGCTCTAATTTCATTTTGATTACCAAAAACAACACCTAGATTTTTCATAGCTTCATTACGGGAGTCAATTTCTTGGATTTGAAATATAAGATCTTGAGAAATGTACATTCTTATCAACCCTCGTGCTTGATCTTGTTTATTTTCTCATTTAGCATTTTTATCTTCATTGGTAGGTTTAGATTCTAGACCTGAGGCTAATCTATAAAGGCCTTTACTTCTAAGTAATTCTACCATGTAAGATAGTCATTGGAAATAATTGGTGTTGTTAAGAATAATTGGGCATGCACTTTCCATTTTAAAAAACTTAAGCTGTAAAGGTTGAAACTAACTACTCCAATGGAAAGATCTCGAAAAATTAGGTTGGTTAAAAAAACACAGCTCTAAAAACAACTTCTAGATGAAGACGCTATCTCTTTTTGAAGAAAATTTTAGTAGATACGAAATATTCATGTGATAAATTTAAAGTTGATGATGAAGTGTTAGTTTTTTTTAAAACAATTCCCCCCTTTCCAAACTTAATATAATAAGCTCACTTTTTTTTAATACTACTGTATGTGACCCACTTTTATAAATAAGTGAGAGTCACTTTTTACATTGTTACTTTATGAATTAATGACCAAGTGGAGTGTAACTTAAATAAAAGATAAAGCAACTTTAGACTGTAAGTGACTCATTTTTTATAATGGGTGAGAAACAGTATTACATAAAGTAACTTTAAAACATAAGTTACATGTGTTTTTATTTTTTAATAACTTGACAAAAAGCCATTTTTTCTTTCAAGTAACTTGACAAAAAGATTTTTTTAGAAAAAGTAACTTGACAAAAAGTTTTATAGAAAAATTAACTTCAAAAAAGGACTTGAACTCAAGACCTCTATTCTCATAAAGTAACTTTAGACCAAGTGAGCTAGTTAAAAGGTTTAGTAATTGTAAGAAAGGAGGAAGGTTTTTTTTTGTGTTTTTTTTTCCTACAAAAAAAAACCACGAAAACAACCCAAAAAAAACAAAAAATTATGCAAGTCTTGTGGCTTGATGTTAGATTTATGATTAGTCTACTCGGAAACTAAATTATTTTCTCGCTATTTCTGATTTCCCGAGATCGTACAAAGTCATGGGGAAAGAGCATACGTAGGAGAAAAATCTTGTCTTTCTATTTTTGGTTTTCCAGATCTCATAGAGCGTAAAGAAAAGAACATAGGCAAAGAAGAGGGTATATGTTACAGAGTATTTTGTCACCATCCCTACAATCCCCATCCCAAATATTGGAGGACCATTTCAGTGACTTCTATGTACTGTCATACCTTGCAAAAAATTTCATTTCATCCCTTAGCATGTGAAGAACATTTTCTCTGTTGAATATTCTTGGAGAATGCTCTCAAAAAAACATGATTTTGAGTCGGCGTTGGTAGGTAGTTATGGCCTCGCACCCATTGGCACTCTATCTCAATGGACTGCCTATGCCAAGCTATTTTTAGAAATTTTTTTAAAATATAAACGATGTTTCCATGCCCAACCACTTCGTGGGTGGAGTCATCATGGTTTTTCTTGATTGGATAACGTCAAAGTCCTTCCTCTGAATTTTTTTTCTTACATTTGAGAAACTTCCCAAAGGATAAGGTCTCCCTTCCACTTTATGAGGGATCTCAAACAACCTCCTCCTCTCCTATAAATACATATTTCTCACATAGCTTCAACTAGCTGAACAGTCCTTACTATAGCTAGTGTGAGATAGAGAAGAGAGGAATACATTCTCGAGAGAGAGTTTTAGGCCCATTGCCTCGCCAGGTCCAATTCCCGACAAATTCTTGAGACGTGTTGACTGGACCCATTGAAGGAGGCTGCAACATCAAGGCTCTTTTAGTTGTAAACTTCTTCTCTCTACTTATTAATACATGACTGATGTTTTGGTTCCCTTTTTGCATTTGATATGTTTAATTCTATGAAATGTGTTTAATTCTCCTTGACCAATTAAATGGTTATGAATGCAAGTATGTTTTTGTATGCTGGTATCATTCACTGATCCTCATGCAAGTTCCCGAGTATCACCACTGAAGGACCACGACATGTAAAGAAGAAGATCCGAAGACTGCTGCCATGGCTATGAAAATTATATTGGAACAAAGGTAGGTCATCTATCCCAACTTAGTTTCATTCATAAAATAGGAATCCGAAGGATAAGCATGTCCCCTTGTTGCTAGACGACCCCAAGTTTAGAGGGATCACCTCTATCCACAGAGGGGATTTACCTGCACAACATGTTGGTGACTCTGCTGGGGAATTAGTTTGTTTGTCGTGTCTCTTTGTTCGTCTAGTGTTTGGCTTGTCAAGTCAAATTTGGTCGTTGCATCATTTTTCTGCTTTGTCTTTCCTGTCTGACTATTTTCAGCCATCATGTTCAGTCCTAGAGTGTCAAGTTTGACCTCTGCTAAATGGTTTTTATTTTTTCCCATAGTTTTCTCACTCAGCGATGCTTTTCATTGAACAGTCACGCCAATTTCTACTTGTTTCTTTTGTCATAGGTGCGCCAACCCCTGTTTAGTGCAGATTATAGCTAAACATATGCACCAAATCTTGTAGGATTAAATTTTAAGCCTTTTCCATGAGTTTTGTTAGTATTTCTTACCTCTGGATTAGATTTTTATCTTTTAATTGGTCCACTGAGATTGTTTTGACTCTCTTGTCTTGTCCTTCTCAACTATTTGTCCATCATCTTATCAGTGGAGTTTGTCACCTTAGGGTTTCTAGGTGCCTTGTGTCGCTTGTTTAGTTCTCTCCTTACTGAGCCTTCTGATTTGAGTTTGAGTCAGTTTGGCTTGTGTTGTTTCAGTTCGTTGACTGATTGTTTTAAATTTTCTCTTGGTTCTACATAATTTTGGTTTGTTGCATGATCGCCTTGGTTTTAGTTTAGCTCTTCATTCATCACCATGAGCATATATTACATTTCTCGTTGAACTGGTTTGAAAGCCATTTTGTTTGAAAGAGTACATCTCTATTTTGAGTGTGTTTAATTCATATTAGATTGATCTCTTTGTTTTAGAGCTTTTCATCCGAATTTCTCAAAGCCAGTGTCCATTTTTCTTCTTAGTGTAATAGTGAGTTTTTCTTTTCATTTATCTAAAAAGACAAAATTTGCATTCTTTTTCTTATTTTGAAAATGGAAAATGTTATTTTTCATTAGTAGCGTTTAGTGAACAAGGAAAGAGATTTTCATTTTCTGCTTTGGTTTTCTTAGATGCATAGGGAAAATTCTCTTGTATTTAATTGATTTTTTCTTTGTTATGAATTACTATCCCTCTCTTAGATAGCATGCATTGAAGTGGAATGATTTTATGTTGCATGTAGTTGTGCATTAAGAATTCGAGATCACATTTGGTAAGGCCTTGAAATCGCAACATTAATTCAAGATCAACTTTAAAATGAATTCAATCAACCTAAGGAATCATTGAAACCTAACACACATATTTTAGAGGTCTAGGCTAGTGACGTGTTCCGACGTCATTAAACCTTGTATTTTTCATTCGCCATCTGGCTTTAGACAGTGCTAGTATGGACTTGTGCTCCCCGTACCATCGAGTATAAAAAGGGATACCCTCATAGGTTAACATACTTTATCCATAGGAAGCCAATTCTTCCGCCTTGTAAACGTGATACACTGAACACAGCATTCAGGGAGACTGCCTACGCGTACATCAAGTCCTTGGTCATTTCTCTTTCATTTGATCACCAAGGTGTATATTGCAGTTCACGAGAACTTGGTACACCTTCTTGCTTATATTTCCTGAGTAGTTATTTTGGTCTTTTCGTGACTCTCTAAAATTGAAAAGATCCTCGAGCACTTGCCCTTTCATGCTCATTTCAACCTGAAAGTGACTAGAGTCACCTTTTTCCTGTTTCTTGACTCTTAAAATATGAAACAGCAGAGTTTTGTTTCAATGTATTAAAATATTAACTGCCCACGAAATATTCATGGTTCAATTTATCTTCCTTAGAGAAATTTTGAGGGTTGTTTCTGATGGCAAAGTTTCCGGAGTTTACCACAAAAGGAATCCCCTCGAACAATAATACTGGTCCTTTTTCTACTTTTGGGAATGTTGGTGCTCCTTATATGGCAACATTTTCCTTTCCCAGGTTAACTGTTGGTTTTCCCGTGTGGTTATTTTTGACCTCGATGGTCCCGAGTGGTCTGACCTCTATTCAGCCATCTCCTTCGCTTGAACAACATCATGTTGGTTCTAAAGTGGACCTCTCAACTTCTTCGCCTATTTCTTCATCCTCCTCTTCTCCTTCGCTTGGTGAAATTTTTGAATCCAGTAACTAGGAGGCTAAGAAGAAGAAGAAGAAGAATACGACGAAAAAGAAGAAGTCAGATAAGCGAAGTGCAAACCCCGCAGTTATTGCTCCTAAGACACCTTCCATCGATAAACCATCCAACCTTCCATGGAAAGTCAAATTCCCTTGCAAGTTGTGTAAGGATAACCACCTTCTTCGAGATTTCCCTGGCATCCACAAGGTGCTCGAGGTATGGACCGATGGCCATCCGTCATTGTCTTTGGCCTCTAGAGGTCATGTTGGTGACACATGTTCAACTAGTATTGATAAGACTCGTAAGAAACAGGGTAATATCATGAATCCCTGTAGGTTGTGTGAAGGGCATTATCCTATTCACCTTTTTCCGTACATGGATGAAGCCACAAGAGTGTTGGACAACCCTGCTATTTCTACGTCCTGCCTTTCAATTGGTTACCAAAAGCTTTCTTTGAGTCCTCCGCTATTTGATTGAATGATTGATCAAGATTCATCTTTGGTCAATCCTGCTCCCCTAGAAGTTCAAAATCATGAATCCATTCATTACCAACCATTGTTCATGGAATCGGTCGATCTGATCCCACCTATGGTTCATCAGATATTTTCCGTCGATAGTGGATCTCATACCCCTCACATTCTTCTTATTTCTTCAGATTCCTCAGACTTGGATAAATATCCTCCCGTCCCTATAGTTCAAGAATATTCTCCTCCTGCTCCCAAATCTATGGTCTAGCAGGATACTCCTCTTGCTTTTGTAACACAAAGGGATGAATATTCCGTTCCTATGGTACCCCCTCCAAGCAGTTTGGTCACTTCTTTCGATTGGAATTGATTTGTGGGATATTGTCTTTTTTCTTATGTTCCCTTTGAGATCACGATACATGCCTTTAATATGATAGTACCTAGCACAATTATAGACAAAGGTGCATATGTTAGTATTCTGTCTTCAACTACTTGGCAATATTTTGGTTCTCCATTGCTTGTTCCTATTATGCAGAATCTGTTGGCTTTTAACAAAGGAACTAGTCAACCTTTAGGGATCCTTCTGAAGTTTCCTGTTACTTTGGGAGGGAAATCCATCTATATTGACGTGATGGTGGTCCAAGACCCCTTGGATTTCAATTTACCCTTGGGGTGCGACTACGCTTATGCCATGGGTGCGCTTATCTCTTCCATCTTTTGTGTGATCTATTTTCCACATGAAGGTTGGATCGTGACAATTGAACAAATCTATATCTTTGTTCTTAATGTGACAGCTAGACCACCATCATCCCTTCCTGGTCTTTATCCACCAGTTGTATCTTCCCTACCATAGGTTAATTATGTGGCCACTCGCTCATTGCCCTCATCTAGTGATAGTGTCGTTGCGTACCATCTACTAGGGGCATTTGATTGTGATTTCCGAGATGTTTTTCTCCCATCAAATGAGAACCTCATGGAAGCCATGAATTCTTATTCAAAATGATGAGTTGTTGCTAGAGTAGAGTTATTTTCTTGTGTTAAGCTCCTTAAAAAATGAAACAAAGTGTCTCGAGGATAGTTATTTTACTATGTCAACCTCGTTAAAAAATGAATTAGATCTCATGAGGATAGTTCTTTTAGTGTGTCAACCTCGTTAAAACAATGAAACATGTTCCCGTTCAATTCGATTCTTTGGTAATATCTCGTAAGATCCCAGTTGAGTCTTTCCCTGATATCGTAATTGAACCTTCACTCCATCCGCCTTTCATTAACTAGAAAATGGATTGAAGCTTGGGGGGCATGTACCTCAAATTGAGCCACCGTGTTGGGGGCATGCCTACTTTTCAAGCATATTCTATCTTTCAAGCTCGTGTAAAAATGAAACCAATCCTAGGCATAGTTTTCCTTTCTTTTCAAGCTTGCGTAAAAATGAAACCTTTTTTGCTTGGTGTGCTTTGCGAGCAGTTTTTCCTACTTATTGTGTCATTTCTTATTATGCATATGTCTATTACTCCTTATGTTGGTTTCATGGATGGTGCCTCTCGCAGTACCCATAATCTATCTTCTGCAGCCTAGGTGATTTATTATCATGATGGTGAGTTGATAGACCTTCAAGGTATTTTTCTAGGATGAACCACAAACAATGTCGTTGAATATAGTGTTGTCATTGAACTCTTAACTGAGGCCATTGCTCTTGAAATTTGTGCATTGAATTTTAACCTAGACTCTCAGCTTGTTGTTCTTCAGCTTAATGGGCATTATTCTATTAGGAATCCTCAAATATTAAGGTTGTACTTTTGTATTCGTTTACTAGAAATAAATTTTGATTACATCACATATCAACATATTCCTAGACGAATGAATGCGTTAACTGATACAATAGCCAATATTGTATTAGATAAACATTTGTGTAATTTTTAAAAAATCATCATCACATTATTCGATTCATATAGGAAAATAGGAATATATATATATATATATATATATATATATATATATATATATATATATATATATATATATATATATATATATATCGAGTTTTTTCATGCACTTGCATCATAAGTTCAAAAAATATGTATGTTTTGGTTACATCCTAAGACATCATGTCTCTCAAAAAATATGCAGAAATAAAAGCCTAGTTGTCTAGTCGGCATGATGCTCATGGTAGCATGTCACTTCTCGCACAATTTGGCTCAATAAGTAGTGAACATGGTTTGAAACCCCCGCAATGTGTCTCTGGTACGCGTGAGGAACATAATCAAATATCGCATAGTTTGGGATCCTACTGGTGAGTCCCTCCAGGTTGTGTACGATTTCCTCCTCCTCGCTTCCCTCACCATGAGGGGCCACATCAAAATCACGAGGAATTCGTCGTGCTATTAGAGACATTCCTGCAAGAATTTCTAGGCCAACATCTGCAAATACATGGATTAACATCAGAACATATATAATTAAAAAAGTCATAATACTCATCAAAATCAAAAAATGAGTCTTACCCAATGCTTCATCCCAATCCTCTTCTATTGGAAGTGGGAGATCCACATCACCGCTAAAGTTCATGCCAGAATAGGGCCAATCCTCCACGACAATTAGTTGTCAACAGAGCCACTCAAAGAACTCCAGTCTCCAAGAAATCTGTTGACCGCCACCTGATCTTAGCATCAAAGCCGCCCAATGGACCATCTGTGGATCTTGGGCTGGTGGTGTCAGAACTATCACTTCCTGAAATTTGAAATTCGGTAATTGTTCCAAGATGAATGGTACCAGGATGGACCCATAGCTGAACTGTTTCAGCTTACCGTTCTTGCATTTCATCAGTTGGTGTTTCATATTGATCATTACCACTTGTGCCCAGTTTTAGAGAGTTGGTGCCATACAATCTACTATAAGAATTAATTGTGTTTTTTTGGCCTCTTGTGGAGCCCGAGATCTAGTAGATTGCATAATGGTGTGCAAATTTAATTTTAGTGCCATGTCGAGAATATTTTGGATATCCAATTTCTCGCTTTTGGATCCTTTCCTTGCCCCTCGACACACTCTATCAATGACCATGCTCATGTTTTCCATTGTGGGCCGGGTACCTATCAGGATTGGTACTGCCCCCCTCCATGAAAACGTAGTTATGAAGTAAACATCTGAGACCTCAATCTCTAGCTCCTGATCATGAATTATGAATATTTCCCTACCAATGTCCCAGACACTGATCAAGTACTATAATAGCTCTAGTTGATCTCAGAGACATGGTGCCATGAAGAAATTTTTTGAGCCTGCAGTCCCTAAGAACATCCATGCATCTTAAATTTCCAAAGGATTGCTCATATTCTTCACCATGTTCTCTTTCCTTCCATTTGATCCCCATTTTTCTTTTTCACACCTACAAAAACATCAATGTGGCTATCATTAGTAAAATTATTTTCTATTGAAGTGTTTGAAATGGGCTAATTAGTTGAATTTTAAGCTTAAATTTGTGGTCGCGGTTGGCGTGACTTTTTTAAAAACAGTCACGCCATGTGGCGTGCCCCCATTTGGATTCTAGGTAGGTTGGCGTGAGTCTGTGCCCAATACCCGCGCTGACCACCGCGCCCAAATTTAGACAAAAATCCCTCCATAGAACTTAAAAATGGATTGCATGCAATAAAATTTACATCAAAATGCAGGCAAGGATATGAGCTCTTACCTCGAAAATATGAATTCACGATTGGAATTCTAGATTGTTTGTTGTCAGATACACAAAATCACAATGAAAAAAGGGTAAAAAGTGCTCACAAGAGGTAAAAGTGAAAAGTAATTTTTTTTACTATTTTTGGCATTTTATAAACTTTTCAAAACCCTAATTAGGTTTTTGAGCATATTTTTCAAATATTTTTCTATTTTATCTCAAAAAATGGGTTTTACGTGCATTTCTTGTGCAGAAAAAAGTCCCCAACATGATGGAAATGAAGTAATGAGTTGTATTTTATACTTTTTCGGACTCGGTAAAAACACGAAAAGGTCACCCCTAAAGTCATCTTTCAGCTCTTTTCTGACTCTCAAAAACTAAAAATATTTTTGAGACTCTTTTCATTTTTAAATCATTAAAGGCTGAAAAATGATATCTACCCAGTATACGTTTACCCCTTTTTTGGGTTGGGATAGATTGTTTACGAAAAAGAAATACCTTAGCCTATTGTGACTAAGAGGTTCTCTCAGACATACTTTTCTACCTTTTCAGATCTGTGAGACTACCTACGAAAAGGGACCTACTGGAGTTTTCTTTTCTGCTTCTTTTCAAACTCTCTAAACATGAAAAGACGTTGAGATCTTCCTTTTTCAGACTCATTAAAACCTAAATGGCATCAGAAACTGTCACCATGAAGTAACCGAGTTCCTCCTTTCTAGGGCTCCTAAAATGTACTAAGATGGATTCTTCCAAAGGAAAAACTTATATGACAAGCATATGTTATCCCCTTCAATATTTTTTTCAAAAATAATTGGGGTACTTGCTAGCAATGGTGCGGCGAAATGGAACTAGTTCTTAGTCGTGTTGGAAGTATGTTTCTCTTGAACATGACACTCATCTGCATTCGTGTCGGGTTGGGGACATTCCATTTCGTCATATTTTTCCTCCGTCGGTTTGGGTAATCTATTTTGACCTCTCATCTGCTCTTTTCCACGTCATCATGACCTCAGATCCCTTGATGTCAAATACTTCCAATTTCTAGTGTCGTGTCGCCAATACGTTCAAGAGAAGCTTCCTTTTGCAGTTTTCAACCTTTCATCCTCTGTTTGGTCCTGATTCACTATCATCTTATTCCTCTATCTTTTGTCGTTGATGGGGGGAACATTATGGCCCTCCTTCTACCAGTTCACTTTCTATCGACTTCAGCTCATTATTCAGGAAGTTGATCTAAAGACTCCCTTCCAGTACCTTGGAGCGTGCATGCCTCAATGGAAAGT
The DNA here is from genome assembly GCA_034641835.2 of Pinus albicaulis. Classification (NCBI taxonomy): domain Eukaryota; kingdom Viridiplantae; phylum Streptophyta; class Pinopsida; order Pinales; family Pinaceae; genus Pinus; species Pinus albicaulis. Next base: position 2,003,877,272 of record CM076575.1, on the reverse strand, counting down.
TATTTGCATTCAAAGACATGTCTTCATCATTTTCCTTTGATCGAGTGATTATGCAGGTGTTTGATGCCAATTCACTATTCACATTCCATGGATTGTACTAGTTGTACCTTGAGAGCCATTTTCTTTATTGGTGGTGTTATTCATCAGTATTTTTTATTGTCTTTAGATGACTAAAGATTGGTTCTAAGATTTCTCAAAACAACATTCCTTGAAATATTTTGAGTTTCAGAAATCTCATTGCCTTCATTATCCTTATAGAAACTTTTTCACTATTATATCAACTTGTCATTCCATGGCCACCCTGTCATTCCTACAAACACCTTATGGGCTTCTACCTATCATTTTCAACCTCTTTCTCTGCCTATAGCCTCATTGCCTCATTTTTTCCCTGTCAATGAACTCCACCTTCCTTATAGGTTTTCCTATAGCTAACTCATTCCCATGTTCCCCAGGTTCTTCAAGCATTGATGGTCTCAAAACTATCTCTGTAGGCTCTTTAGACAAATTAAGTACATTGGATTTTGGATCTTCAATACAACACTTTTGACAATACTTTGTTTTTCACTTGAAGCCTCCAAGCCAATTTTCAATCAAGATCAGGTCAAAGGACCCTCCCACCTGGTCATTAGGGTTCCACATGTTGTAAGGTCATCATTGGATGTTTCAGACACTTCTTTTCCTTTGCTAGAATCTGGCTCATATGTAATAGAATGTCAAGAAATGGTTATTCAAGAAAAACCTAAAGAGTTTCCAAAGAAGACTATCCTTTCAGTTTAAAGTCTGCAAATGAGAAAAGTGGACAAATTTTGGCACTTCTGCAGGAGTGTTGAAAGTTGTGTCAGCAGAAATTGTTGATGAGTTAGACTATCTACTCCTAAATCAAGACAACTTACAACAAAGGAAAGGGAAACAATTTGGTCTTAAGGAGAACTAGGGTTTTGAACTTAATGGTACAATTGAGTGCCAAAAACAACGATCAATTGCAGAAATGACATGGAGAAGGTATACAAGGCCAAAAATGAAGAAATTATATCAGAAACATGAAAAAATTCTATTAGAGACTATTGATGAGATTTGGAAAAGGTGAGGTGAATTGGATAGAAATGAATGAACTTGAAAGGGATATAGAGAACTTAAAAGATAACATTGATGAATGTTGTAAAGCACTCCAGACACCTACGGTTTTGGGAAAGTGGCCAGAGAAGGTGAAATGATGAGTTGAACTCCATGATGGAAGAAAAGAGTATTTTGAAGATTTCACTATGGATTAGATCTCAAACTTGTAAAAAATGAGCTTGCCATGTCTAAATGAACAAAATATGATGTTGATCTCTAAGGTCGGAAAAAAAGAGGTTTTTGGAGATGTTGCTATATGAAAAAATCCTAAAGTTGTAAAAATCAACTTTTCATGCCTCAAGGAGTAAAATCAAAGCCAAGATAATGTTTTCAGTCACCTGCAAGCAAAAAGTCAAAAAACATTTGTGAGAAAGTGAAAGAGACTTAAAACATTAGGAAATGGGTTATCAAAGATAAATTAAAATCTACAAGTCTATAAAATCCCATCTAAACACTTAAAAAAAATCATTTTTGCCTTGCAAAATCATTAGAGAATTCAAGAGAGAAAAAATGGTGAGTTTTCTAAGCCAATTCGGAAAATTTTGCCTGGCGCTACATGCCTGGGATCGAGCGTTGTTCCCTTGGAAAAATTCCTCCATACAAATTACATTGACGCTGTGTGCCTAGAAGTGAGCACTGTGCGCTGGAGAAGGCGTTGCGCCCTTACCCGATAGGCCAAGTGAAGAAAATCTTTGGCATTGCGCACTCAGGATCGGCGTTGTGTGCTTAGCCTCAGCGTTGTGCCCTTGGCCTTGGCGTTGCACACTTGGGTAGGAAGGCTTCCTAAACCCCACAACCATTTTATTCACTCCAAATCTCATTCAAGCTTCCTCCAAGGAAATGATAAATGGTAAGTGGATTCCCTAACCACATTTTCAAGCTATTTGATGATTTGTAATTGAAAGAAGTTGAAACCCTAAGAAGAAACCCTAGGTGTTTAAACTTGGAATCATTGTTTACCGTTACTTCATCTTCTTGTAAAGAAAACCAATGATAGATAGAGGAATTATACTATTTTGAGGTTGTTCATTCACCTAAGTTGTCCCTACTCCCATCCCATTCATAACCCTCGGTCCCTTCACCTGCAAAAATATTGACATTCCATTGCCCTCCATCATCTCAATTTGACATCAGCCCAAGAGTGTTTCAAAACAAAGTTTTAAACATGTCAACAAAGGGAGAGGACAGTGGCAGTGGTGGAGAGGCTCAAATTCCAAGGAGGCATTGGCACAATGATGGAAATATCAACAGATTTGAACTCCTCAACACAAAGGAGCTAATGGTATCTCCCCTTACTGTTTCATGTTTCAAACATGTAGGTTGCTATGAATTTTGTGGCAAGGTTCAGCGGGTGCAAAGCCACCTTGAGATAACTAGACTATTTATCATTAACATGCATGACAAACAAGTTAGCCTTGTAGGGGTCACCTTTGAGTTATCTACAGATGCTATTGCCAATGCCACAAGCATACCTAGTGTAGGGGAGAAATGGTTCAAGCAAGCCAATATTGACATGAGTTACTTTGAGCCATATCTTAAACCTAGGTATAAATACCACAACAAATACCACATTTTCTTGATATATATGCACTTATGATGAGGATCATTATGAATTATTTCACATGTGAGGAAAGGTTCTCCCATATTTACTCATACCACATCAGGCTGCTTATGCATATTACTAGAGTGAGGATGTTGCACATACCCTATTACCTCTATAGAAGCATTGATAAAATTTCCCATATTGTACAAAAGAGAGACTATCCTCAGAAGATGCAAAGCATTTTTCATCATTCTCTAATCAATATGGTTGTTATGCACCAACTACAGCAGAAGGGTATTCCATGGGAGACCTTCATTGCCAATGAGGTGTTCACTTCTCCACAAGCCCATCATAAGCAAGGCATTCCTTCATCTTCTAACCCTACCATCCCTACTTCTTCATCACTTCCTATTTTTCCTACATCTCCACTCACTCACATTCCCTCACCTCATGATGATCCTCTTTCATCACCTTCCCACAGCCCTTCATCCTCATCTCATGACACCACAACATCAAACAGTGAAGAAATTAATGAGGAAGATGGCAGTGAGGTTAGGCTAGATTAGGGCTTGGACACTTTTCATGAGGATGAAGAAGAGGAAGAACAGTTTCCCAGGAGGAGGCCAAGGACAATTGGTTTGAAGAAAGCCTTAGCCAAAGAAAGAGAGCAAGAGACAGCACTAGCAAAGCAGCTCACTCCAAGTGAGTTGATTTCCATGGAAATATATTATGATAGGGATTCTTGGCTAGAGAGGGAAAAGATGCACTTATAGGATCAGCTTGAGAAGCACAAAGGAGCATTAACATACAAAATAAGATGGCAAATCATTATTCCTTAAGAAACAATATTGCAAGGGCCAAGCTCAAAAGTTTCCATGTAAAGATTCAAGTCCTAAAAGAGGCAAAGGAGAAATACAAGATGGATATCCTTGCTGATGTATCCTTTCAAGATCCCAAAACATGATCAACAAGTTAAAATCCAATTTTGGCATCTTTTTGAGTTTTTCAAAGTTTGACTGTTTTGCTTTATGCAAAGAAGGGCTTTGTGGCCAAAAACAAGCAAAAAATCACCTTTCTGCCCTCTTTTCAGCACTAGCACTGCGCCCTGAAAAGTCTTGGGAGAAATAGTTTTTTACTAGGAAAATGAGAACCAATATGAAAAATAAAGGCATATCTAGAAACTAGACAGGATAGGCTTTCCAATGAGCTATCATGGAGCTCATTTAGACACTGGAAATGCCTCCAAATCTCAACTACAAAAAGAGCAATTTTCCCAGTTTTGGCATTGCGCCCTTGGCCTGGCGCTGTGCCCTTGAACCTTGGCACTACGCCCTTTCCATAAAGTCAACAAAAGACACTTGGAGTTATTGAAAAAGATATTTTTGGGGCTTTGAAGGCAAATCACTCCATATTTAGCTGATGAGTTATGTTAGAATTTATTTTTGCATTTATTAAGTTAGGATATTTGTGCCTTGGTCCTTGCATGGTCTCATAGGGAAAAATGAGATTTATGTGCAATTAATGGCTTCTAAAACCATAGCTATGGTTTTTATCCTCCTTTGAAATTTAAATAATGCATGGAGGATTCATTTTTTTTGTTTTTTTTTTTATGGAGATGAAATCATAGACTTGGAGTTTTGAAGAAATTGGCCTGGGAGATTTGTGACTGTTTTGGATTGAATGCCATGGAGCAAGCACTTTCATAGGATTCATGAAATTTGTTTAATGGTAATGTGTTTATAATATTGTATTTGTTTCCTTATGTTTACATATTTTCCATCTTTTCTCTTGCAGTAGAACAGAAAGTTTAGGTTAAGACATGTCGTTCAGAGGCACCTAACTCTGTCTATTTTTTATTGTTTAAATGGTTTCCTCTACTAGGTTTGCTTGAAGAAATTAGGAGTTCCCTGTTTCTCCATGTCCATCTAGTTTGTTTCCTTAATCAGTAGATTATGGCTAAAGAAGTTAATGTTTTGCCCTATCCTTTGATTTTTCTTGAAATCTTGTTCTCAAGGATTTCTTTGAAGTGTACTAATTAGGTTTTAGTCTAAAGAAGTTTATGGTTTGCCCTGTCCTTTAGTCTATCTTGAAATGGTTACTTCGAAGGTCTTTATATTTTGATTAAGGAATTTAGGAGTTCCCTGCTCTTTGATCATTACTTATTTATCATCTTTCATGTTTTCTTTCTCTGAAGGTAGATAGTTAGAGAGGTTAGGAGTTCCCTGCTCTCTAGGGTTTGTTGGATAGTTTTTTTATGTTTACTTGATAAAGCTAGGTCAAAGAAGTTTATGATGCACCCTGTCCTTTGATTCTTTCTTGATGCATATTACCCTTATAGACTCCTCTTGTTATAGTTTATGTTAAAGGATTCTTAACTGCCCTTTAAACCTACTACATTCACAACGTAATGTTCATTTCACTCACCTAAGCTATTAAGATCCATTTGGCTTTGTTAAAATTTCCCTATGAAACATCCTTGACCTATTGTACTACTTTTCAAGACCTTTTGTAGACTCCATATCCCAATGGTCTGAGTTTCTCTCACTCTATCTATTTTTCTTGACAACCAACCCAACCAAACAAAATAAAACAAACAAACCCTATCAATTTAACTAGCCTAAAATCAGCATCCTAAAACAAACAAGTTACATATTTTACACAAATATAGAGAGAGCCCTCTCTGAGTCTAGTAAGGCTAGGTCCTAGGACTCCAAATTTGGTTTGATGTTACCCTTGTTAAAATTGATCTTTCCAATCTGACAAATTACAGGGACCTAATAGGTGGTTTCTCTCGCGCCTGTTAATAGCTTTCATCATTGGCTAGTAATCAGGTGACTTTCTTACATGTTTGAATTCAGCTCACTCATTCTCATGCTTCAATCTGTACTTTTTCGGGTTGATATGGAGTGCAAGACCATGGGTTTTCTCTGATAAAATCCAGGTTACAAGATCATTTTGGTTTATCATGACTATGTGGATGACTTTTTTGATTGGACAGCTACGACCATACCTGAGTCTATTTCTTGATCCTTCTTGCTAGATGGATGTGCCCATACCTCAGATCTCATTTTCATAGGTACTCTATTATGGATGGTTGTGCCTGTGTTAGTGTTTTTGTTGCACTTATGTGTTGGGCCTCCATAGTTTGCAATATTGGAAAGTACAAATGCTGCAGAGCCTACATCAAAACCGCTTTAGAATCTAAGGACCTAGCCATCCTAGATTCAGAGAGGGATCTCTCTATATGTGTAAAGATATGATATTTAAGGCTTTTGAATATGATTTTAGGCTAGCTATGAAGAACAGGGGTTTTGTTTTGTTTGGTTGGACAAGGATATAATGAAGATGAAGGAATTATTTATGAAGGGCGAAGGTATAAGTAGGTGAAGGAATGGTTCAGCTGATAAGATAGGAAAGGAGTAGCATCAATCCATTGGGATATGGAGTCATAACAAGATTTAATTGAAACAGCAAGGTTCAAGAGTGGTCCATGGGGCAAGTCATCTATGTCAAAGGATCTCTTTAGGTTGATTTTATGGGATGAAACACTAAGAAATGGAGTGAGGGAAATCAAAAAAATGAAGGAACAAAGAGCAGCCTAAGATCAAGTAAGTACTTTGAAACTATCCTGCTTTTGGCATGCACTTAAGAGAGAACATGAAGTAATATAAGATCAAGTAAGTACTTTGAAATTAGCCTGATTTTGATATACTTTCAAAAGAAAACATTTAAAACATAGAATAGCTTAAGATCAGGTAAATACTTTTAACTTAGCCTTCTTTTAGCATATTCAAAAGGAAAACATTCATGATAAACATAAAAATTAGTCTAAGATCAGGTGAGTACTTTGAAAATAGCCTTCTTTTGACATACTCTCAATGGAACTTTTCAAAGCAACTGTTGTAGAAGGAACTAGAGGACAGGGCTAACCATAGACTTCTCTAACTCAATATTCAATTACCAAACTTATCAAGAACATTCAAAGACAATATCTCAAGTTGCACTCAGGAAATATGGGCTCACCAACACTTCACTAGTTATACTCTATTGAATTTCCTTCAAATTAACAATCAGTGGAAAACATAAAAGATAAATATTTTCAGTGAGATTTAGGGTACTTCAGAAGTAAATCCTAATCTATATTTGTTGTTCTTTATGATAGAAAAGTGGATAGAATGGAAACAAAAGAAAATAACAATTTACAGTGAGAAGCACATCACCATTGACATAGACCAGGATCCAATAAATCAACTATTTGTATTTGATGTTCAAACCAGTTACAATCTTCAAGTCCAATGGGCCTCTACAGTTCAAACTTCTCATCTCAGCTTATGTATCTTCGATTACAAACAGAGCTACGACAGCTTCAAAAGCTATTTACATGCAATCAAATATCCAAGGACAAACCAACCCTTTACAATGTGCTCCTCAAAGAGATTTTATAAGAAAATGAGGAGGTGGAAGAGTTTCTAGGGTTCAAGTATCATTAATTCCATACTAAATGCAACTCCTAGCCTTGAAAACCATGCAAGGCATAAGGCAGGATTGCTTTCAATCATAACTCTGTTTCATTAACTCTGTTTTTGCTTTTTTAGGCCGAGTGGGTGAAAATATTGACCTTTAGGCCCTTTCTTATCTTTACAATAGCTTTACATGACAGTTTGAGATATTTTCTTTTGTTTGCAATAATTCTCATCTATCTTTAGTCTTAATGTTACTGAATGAGCTTTAATCTATGTATTCCTTTGAGGTAGAAAGGTTGTAGGTGGCAGTTTTGTAGCTGGGGATTCAATTAGCCCCTCTGATGTGGCATTCAAGGTTCTTATGGATCTGTATTCATTCTCTTTCCTTAATGTTAGTATGAATCCTTTGTCGAAGTGTACGAAAAAGGACCACTTTAGCTACACATAACTAATAGCCCTAACAACAAAAGTGGCTGCCAATATCTTCATATCTGCGGTTAGTTAAACAAGAAAAGAGCTGCAAAACACCAGATCTATGCATGGAAAGACATTAAGCAGTAAAAACAAGGGTTTGCTCCATATACCAATAGACAAGACAAGAACAATTTTTAAAAGAATTTTTATATTAATTGGGCACCTGGAAGGAAAACAAGAAGGCGTATCCAATTCTCCTCAGTAGGATGGGTTCTTGGAAGTCCTCAGCACTTCAGATCTAAGATTTCTCTCTCTTGTGGTGTAGAAAACCCAATGCAAAGAATAGAGCTCAATGGGAGCTCACACAACAAAATGACAGGAAAATGTGACCAAGTGTATAGATCCAGAGTGATCTAATAGGCAACAAAAGGTGAAGAATGATGGGAAGAACCCTCCTATTTATAACAAAATATTGGGTCATTCTAGATCTTGGTGCATGATTAAAATAATGTTAACCAAATCTAGATCCACCTTTTATGGAATATTTTATTATATTTTTTGGAGGGAAAAGTATTTGACTTGGGTCAAATCCCTTTATTTGTTAATAATAAATAAATAAATGATTTATTTATCTTTTTAAGGAAGTGGTTGGAGGATAATCAAATAAATAATGATTTATTTAATTATTTGTGGGTGATTTGGTCATATTTAACAAGGAATATTATCTAAATAAGATTTAAATAATTATTCCTAGAAAATAATAAGATAAATAGAGGTTTATCTAATTAATTTCTTTGTTTTGGGTTAAACATGATTAGGAATAATAATTAAATTATGGTTTAATTAATTATTCCATAAGGAAAATCAAACAAATATAGGTTTGTTTAATATTTCCTTTTGGGGTTTTCTGTTTAGACCATAAACAACCTAATAAATGTGGTTTATTAAGTTATTTTACATAGTGAAAGCAATTTTACTTAGGGTAAAATTGGTCTTACATGGTGTACTTGGGTCCATCTAATGATAATAGGTTAGATGACCAAAAAATGGTGTAACACTTAAGAATACTGATTTTCTTTAATACTTGGTTTATGCCTTAATCCTTTTCAAATCTAATTAGGACCTTTAATCTTTCATTTTATGCTTTGATCTTCTGTCTTCGACACTGATACTCTTTAATTAACTGATGCTTATGGTGTTTTAATTGTTTTCAGGTGTGCAGCTGGAGAAATTTACTTAATGGATCGATGATCATGACCTATCAATCCAAAAACTCTGAAACCGAACTCCTCAAATCCCCTTTAACTTGTATCTAGGGCCACGAGGATCATCACCCTTGGCCCATGCCACTGTAACTAGCTACGGGAGGGTTTTACCCCTATAACTTATTAAACTTGCATAAAACAAAAAAATTATTTTAAATCCTGCGAATATTGGTTTTGAAACTGCTTTGGAGGGTTTATGGAGGCAGTCGAAGCTGTGAGGAAGAAGGTATTTGCAATGGAGGATGGGTTTCTATGGAAGAATCATAGAACCAGGGTTTAATTTGAAATATGGCACGAAATGAGAGTTGGCGGTTTCGGGAAAACCATCAGAGGTTTTCACACAACGAAATGGGGGTGAGTGGTATTAGTCAGAGGGAATGCGATACCATACATCACCTGACACGCGTCCCTCCTAATACCGCCCATTTCGTGCAATAGTTGCACGTTGGGAGAAAAATGGTAAGAGTTACGCGATATTGATCGTTGGCCATTGGATTGTCAAATGCAGATCCAATAGCGCGGATAGAACATGATAGGTGGAGAGATGCGAGGTTAGAATCTTGGCGGGGTCCATGATGATGTGTGTCTTTTTTTCATGGAGCGGAAAAGTCCAATAGCAGGGTGAATGTCGGGTCATGTTTGGGCTGTTGGATCTTTTGATCGAACGGTGGAGGTAATCAAAGGGCCGATGAAGAGATGGAGGCGTGAAGAATGTAAGTGAGTTCGGGTTTGTGTGAAGGCCGTTGATTTGGCTAATCAGACGGCTAGTATAAAAATCAGAGTGTAGATGATGGATGAAGGGGTGGATGGGAGAAATTTCGATGGCCGTTGATCTTCTCAGATCAACGGTTAGGATTTGTTTAAAACCATAATGTCGGGAGTGGAAAAATAAAGGTGAAAAAAGAACTTAGGAAGGGAAAAGAATAAAAGAGCTTTTAGCGCCTAGTTATGGGACTCGGTTGTATGGTGAAGAAAGGGGTTGAGTTTAAGCTCTCGAGGGCTTAATAACCCAAATGTTAAAGGATTGTTTTTAGGCTTTTTAAAAGGGATTTTTAAGCCAAACAAGGGTTTTGATAAACCAGAAAGGAGGATTTTGACACTTCTAGAGGTCAAATGGAGGGAAAGAAGGTGTTATAAAGGAAAAATAAATGATATGAGGGGGAATCTGAGGATAAAAATGGAGGAGAAGAAGATGGAAATTAGGCCATAAAAGATATTTTTCTTTATAAACAACAAGGTTCTTGAGGGTTTTATAGTGAAACAGCAGTGAAGATTACTTGCAAAGTTCAAACAGTACAAGAAGACTTCAATACTGAGCAATTTTTCATGAAAACAATCTCTTGAATGCTTAGGACTTATGTCAGCCATCATTTTCTCTATCAAAAATTTACTGATGGCTAACAGTATGTACAAAATCACAACAACTTAAGGTGTGTGGTATTCCCTCTTAAGTTATTGGTCACAAGCATAAAATATATGGAGTCAAACAAGTTAGTGGAACATGCTAGAACATAATCATACTAGATAGAGAAATAGCATGCATATTCAAACATAAAAACTAAACTAAAACTAAAAAAAATAACACAAAAGCTCTAAATAGAGTCAAACTACTTCAATAATCCAAACAGAAGTACTTACGTCCCCTCTTATTGAGTGCTGGTAGTAAATGAGGATGAAAATTTAACCCACTTGCCAAGGGGCCCTTAGAAATTGAGGTTCTAAGTCCCGATGCAAGTATGTCTTTACTTCTGAGCTGCCTTGGCGCAAAGTCTCCCTTTCTCTATTATGGTGGACTGGAGTTGTTGGATGGCCAACAACTGAGTCCCCTCTATCTCTGCTTTGGATCACACAATGTTGGCATTGCTTGGGAAATTCTGCCTGGCATAACAATGTGCTCTCAATTTACTCATCTACTGGTCGCATTTGATAGGAGAATTCAAATACTCCTTCCCTCTCTTGGTACATTAAGGATGGTGACCCAAGAGAGGGGGGTGATTCCATTGTGTCCCAAATTTATTCCATTGTGTTCTCCCTTCATGTCCTAAGGAGGCTTGGGTGGTTGTCCTTAGGCGGCTTGAAGTGTGGAATCAATTTCCTGGAGTGTGCTTTTTGTGGTCCTAGAAAGTGACTTTTGCCACTCCCAGGATTGTGTGCTTTTTGGGTCAAAAGGCGCGCAAGGGCGTGCTTATCGAAGTATTTTGTGCAAAAATTCATTTTTGACTGGTTCAAATTTGATTTTTCCTCAGACCTTAGATATTTTTTAAATACTTTTTAATATTCCTAAATTAGCATGCAACTAATTCGAATATTAATTTTTCTCTTGACATATAGTTAGGTGAATAAATGGGTAAGGAGGCCCATAAATATGTTAAGTAGGCATAAATTCCCTCTTAATGTGAAAAGGGATCATGTTAATAGCTGGATCAAGCACCCTCATGTGTGAACAAGGGCTAATACATGTGGAAAAGGTCAAGTTTGACCAAGTCAATAGCACTAATATGGGAGGAGTGGATCATCAATAAAGATAGCCTAGTATGACTATGGATCATTTTAGATAGTTAGAATAAAGACACCTTGGGTGTGAAAGAAGACAATGCATGGATATTAAGTCAAGATTTACCAAATCAAATAGTGTTATAAATGAGAGAGTGGAGTTAGTGGAGACAACGTAATTTTGAAGGAGGAGCCTTTGCATGGAAGTAACCTCATAAATGGGTGGGACCCATGGTGAGGAAGCTCATCAAGTATATCATGGAGGGAATGGTAGCCATATGGGGTAGGATGGAGAATATGATTTTATGATTGAGTTTATTTAGACTTGTTTCATGCTTCAGTTATTTAGCTAAGTTTGTTGTATTGTTTAGTACAAGGGTTTTCTCATGCTAGAAATCCCCCAGTCTTCCTTGGAGGACTTGTTGAAGAAATCTGAGAGGAGCATAGGAAATAGTTAAGAATAACTTAGTCTAGTGTAGAGTTCGGTAAAGTGTGTTTCTTTACCATGTAAATTTTTAACTTATAATCCGACGGTCACAATTTGTAGTGATCCGACGGTTATCTCTCACCTCAGTATTAACGACACTTGATCCATGGCTTGACTCCTGATTGGTCCATGATCTCTATTTAAAGAGCATGGAGGGTCATTTTTTCAGTAACCTTTCATGAGAGAAACATATGTAACTTTTCTTTATATATTAATAAATTGCCTGACGTGGTCGCGTTGGCTCAGCCCATGGACTGTTTCCCTCTTTGATGGTTTTAACCACATGATTATACTGGTGTACTGATTTGTGATCTGTTTGTGAGCGGTGACCTTTGGTTCTTGATCTACGGAACTTACCTTGTAAATTCGTACATGGTATCCGAGCTATTTTGAGGGCTGTGTCCGTTGTTGATCAAAATCCAAAGCCGGTTTGACTGCATGCGAATTTTTTTTTGTAGATCTACTATTTTTGAACATTTTTGGGCTTGGAGAATTGCTCTATTGTGTCCAGAGCGTCTATTGCAGTGAGGAATTCCTTTCGTTTCATGCGAAAAGGTTTCCGGCTACCCAAGTTATGTCAGTTTATATCTGGAGGTATAAAGCATCTATTTTGCAGTTATATTTGTTAATAGTTCTGCTTCTTTCGGTTTTTTTCTATTTATTTTCTGTATTAAGATTTTATTTATTTTCCGGATCTATACCCTCTTCTCTATGTATGCTCTTTGCTGTCTACTGCGTGCAATCTCGGCAAATCAGAAATAGGAAAAAGGGTTTTTTTTGCTACGTATGCTCTTTCCCCGCGTCTTTGTGCGATCTCGGGAAATCAGAAATAGTGAAAAAAGTGATAGTTGTTGGTAAGGCTAACCGAAAATCTAACATTCTGCCATAAGGCTTTGCATTTCGTTTTTTTTTAACACTGTTTTTGTTTTCTTGTGCAGGAAAAGGCATGCACACCGAAGAGTAAACAAAATTGAAAAATAAAATAAAAAACCCTTCCTCCTTTCATACAATAAAGTGATACTTTTACTATCTCACTTGGTGAGGGGTTATTTTATGAGAATAGAGGTCTTGGATTCAAGTCTCCTTCTCAAGATTATTTTGTAAAAAAAAATTGTTCAAAGGGGTAGCTTTTTTTTTAAATCTGCACTTCATCCCATTCCCTTAACTATTCAACATCTACAACTCAGATTTTTCAAAAGGCATAACTTCTTCATCCGGAAGTCGTTTTTCGAACTGGTTTTTTTTAAACGGCCTAATTTTTCGAGATATTTCCATTGGAGTAATTATTTTTAGCTTTTCTCAGCTTCAATTGTTTTAAAAAAAATGGAAAGTGCATGCCATGTTATTCTTAACAGCACCAATTATTTCCAATGACTACCTCACATGGTAAATATACTTAGAAGTAAAGGGATTTATAAAATAGCCACAAGACAAGAAACTAAACCTTCTGATGATGATAAAGTTGCTAAATGGGAAAATAAATAAGATCAAGCACGAGGGTTGATAGGAATGTTCATTGCTCAAGATCTTCGATTTCATATCCTTGACATTGACACCCCTGATGAAGCCCTAGAAAAGCTAAAAACTATTTTTGGCATTCAAAATCAAATCCAAGCCCACCAGCTTGAAAATGAGTTGCTTACTTTGGACCCCAATAATTTCTCCTCCATTGAAGATTTTTGTCCAAATTTAAGACCCTCAGAATTCTTTTAGAAGGTTGTAAGATCAAAAAGGATGATGGTAGCATCATATATTGTATTCTTGCTAAGCTTGGCCCTACATACTCTGTATTTGTTTCCGCCTTCAATTCCACTAGAAAAGCCATCATTTCTTTAGGAACCACCTACAAGAATCCCTCTTTTGATGCCCTTTGTGATTCTTTGATAAGAGAATAAGAAAAACTTTTACACCTTGGTCTTGTCACTGCTGGAAACGCTTCTAAGAAAGCCTTAGCAGCCCAACAACAACCATATCAAAAGAATCCCAAGAAGTAGTATCCTAAATAATATGGTCCTAAAGAAAACAAGGGCCCTAAGACATTTCAACCACAAACTGAAAAATCAAATCACCAAAATAATAAGGCAAATAAAAAAAAAGGGAAGAAGGTAGATAGACATTGCAACTTTTGCAATTGGGATGGCCATATAGAGTCCAAATGTTTTAAGAAGATGGAAGCCTTAGAAGCAGCAATGAAGAAGCACAACATCAATTTGGAGCACTCTTCATCTTCATCTTTAGGCATGGAACTTTCTGCTTGTGGTTGTCAAGCATCAAGATCTGGTTATGCATTAAATGTATCTTCTTCTTCTCCTTCTCATGAGTGGCTCATTGATTCTGGAGCTTCTTACCACATGGCTTAAAAAAAATCCATGTTTTCTTCTTTAAATGATTGTAACACCAAACATATTTATGTTGGTGATGATAGATCTCTTAGTGTTGTAGGATCTGGAACCATTCATCTAGATAATGGTCAGTTTAATGATGTACTATGAGTTCCTACCTTGTCATGCAACCTTCTATCTGTTTATCAGATAACTCATTCAGGTGAAGGGAAAATAGTAGAATTATCACCTCATGATGTTGTAATCAAGGACCTCAAAGATCCTAAACATATTTTAGCTACTAGCATTGTTGATGATTCCACAAGGTTGCATAAGTTTGAAAAATTTGGGTCATCCTCTCTTCCCTCCGTTTTTGTTGCTCATAATGATGATGTGAGCAAACTTTGGCATAAGTGATTTGGTCACTTAAACTATCGCTCTCTTCAAAATCTCTGTAAGGAAAATATGGTGATGGGTCTTCCTATGGTAGCTTGCCGAGATGGTGTTTGCTCCGGATGTGTACTCAAAAAACATCATCGGGATAGTTTTGACAAACGTGCCTCTTAGCACGCTTCAGCCCCTTTGCATCTTGTGCACAGTGATTTATGTGGTCCACTTCCTATTGTTTCTTTCTCTGGCTGTAAGTACTTCACTTTCATTGATGATTCTTCTAGACGCACTTGGGTATATTTCTTAAAACTCAAGAGTGAAGTTTTTAACATGTTCTTGGCCTTTAAGGGCTTTTTTTAGAAACAATATGGACATCAAATTCTTAAGTTAAGATTAGACAATGGCGGAGAATATGTTAACAAAAAATTTATCAACTTCTGCACTGAGCATGGCATTCAATTGCAACATACTGTTCCATATACTCCACAACAAATTGGTGTAGCTGAAAGGAAGAATCGCACCTTAAAAGAAATGGCTAATTGTATGCTTCAATCTAAAGGACTTGGTCTCAAATTTTGGGCAGAAGCCATTAACTATGCAAATTACATAGTAAATAACACTCCTACTAAGGTTTTAAAGAATATAACTCCAGAAGAAGCTTGGAACTCAATAAAACCAGATGTAAGTCACTTTCATGTTTTTGGAAGTGATGCTTGGACCCATATTCCTCGGTGGACTCAAATCGAAAGCATCGACGCCCCCTATATTCATTCCCTTTCCTCTCTTTGTTTTGTGGAATATTGTTTTGAATCAGAAAGACCTGCAAGCACCACCTAACAAATCATGGTGAATCCCTCAATCCCATGACTGATTAAGTACAGTAAAATTTAGATGGGCCAAACTGGTGCAGGTCCTGCAAGAAATAAAAAATTACAGAGTGCTTATGGCAAGACTCTTTTAATGAAAGGGATTTTATTTTTTTGAAATAAGTGGAGGCATTTTTTTTAATGAAAGGGGGTTGAGGCGGATGAAAGGCCAATTGTAAATGCACGATGGCAATGAAGAGAAAATCGCCTCCTATCATTTTCGATTTCAGCCTGGTTGGGGACAAATGAGGAAATTATTGACATGCCATGGCCATTGGGATTCAAGTGGGTAAGGGATTGAAAAGCTTCAGATACAACGCAAATACCTCAATTTGAACTTAACAAGAAAGTCTAGGGTAGAGTATCCTAAAAATTTGAATATGTGGCGGGTTGAATGGTTGTTGAAAGACTTGACTCGAGGGTCTGAAGGGTTTCCCAAAAGCTCATGGCCCTTGTGAACTGAAGGGTTGAATGCTTGTTGAAAGAAATGGACCTTTGGCTACTAAAGGGTCATCCAGAAGCTTGCCGTCATTCGGGGAGAATTTTTTGGAGAAATTGATTTCTCACAGAAATGGCTTGAATCTTCAACTTACGATTGCTGAGCAAAGAGAAGATTGAGAAATTGAGATCTGGCTTCCGCTACTGCAGATTTGAAGCCTGCAAACGACTACGTGACTTTTGACATTCCCACAAATTTTTTAAGGTGTGCTTTACATAATCCAAAAAAGTGTGCTTTAAATCTGAAACAACCATTCTTTAAAAAAAAAATAAAAAAATTTGACTTCTTACATGTTTTTAAATCAATTTGAAAAAGGGGAGTATGTAAAGGTGGATTATAAAGGTTTTTTTGGAGCATAAAGAAGTATTTGCAGATTACATTAAAAAGTGCTTTGAAGAGTGCTTTGAAGAGTATTTTAATGTAAATTCATTTTTTGAAAAGTGACATTATAAATTCCTTTTTTTTTTGAGAAATATCAAAGGAATATGTAATTTTTGGGAAGACATAAGTGCTCATAGATTTTTTTTTTTTTTTTTGGTTGGTAAGTGGAGTGAGGTTTTTTGATGGAGTGAAATTATTTTTGTAATTTTTGGAGTAATAAGGTGCATATTTTGTAAATTTGGAGTGAAAAGGGAAAGTCATTGTTGTGATTCCAAGTACCATTTTTCTTTGAGAGAGATTGAGTCGGTGAATATCCAGATTTTGAAGACCAATTGTTTCCAAGGGTTGTGAGCTTGGCATATTCATTACTTGAAGGTGAAGATTTATTATGTACTCAATACTTAATAAAGATATCATTTTTTGGTGATTGTGTCCTAGATCCGCCCGAAATTGAATAAGGGGATGTTAGGTACACCATACGTGTTTGTGATGGCGCATGTTTTTATGGCTTCATGTTGTTGCTTTTTGATTTATGTCTAGTTGTGACACATCAATAATTTCATTTAATATCGCATACATAAAGTTCAATATTAGCAAGCACAACACATGTAACGAAATAGCTGCAAGATCAACACATGTATTTACGCCACTACAACATATAATCAAAGATTGTCTACATCAACATTCTACATCAACAATCAAATTCACTTAGTCAAGTTAATGCTTTTCAAAGCAAAGTCTAAATCAACGTTCTTGCAAATCCATTTAAGAGCTTGTAATCAAATTCATTGTTTTAAGTGAATCATTAAAATCATTGTAAGCTTTCTTGGGTGCATTGTCGACAATGTTCGACACCCTTCCTTTACGCAAAATCAAGTGAGTGCACGAATTTCTGAATCAAACAAGCAACAAGTTTACATCCCCTGCAAGCGAGCGTGATTATTCATTCAAGCAATTTGCGTCAAGACAGTACAAAGTTCAAACCTTTAAGCGAGCCAGAGTGAAGTTCATTGCAACAACCATCAAAGCAACCAAACAAGTTCAACTCTAACACCAATCAAGCAAGTTGAGATCGACATCAAGCGAGCGTGGCTATCCATTCAAGTGAGCGTAAAGTCATCAAGTAAGTCAAGTGAGCGCTTAAATAAACGCGATCGTCATCAAGTGAGCGTGAATTCCAGAGTTTAAGCAAGAAAATTCTACAATTCTAGCAAGTGTTCCAAGCAAGCACAATAAGCAACAAATCAAGCGAGCGTGCCATTCACGTCACATAGCAAGCGAGCCTGTCCTTCAAGTACCAAAATCAAGTGAAACAGTTCAACGAACGACATCTACGACAAGAGAGCCTAATTTCAAGTGCGCAAGTTCAGATGGCACAACATATTCAGTTGTTAAACATTCTTCACAGTTTGATCATCTTCAGTGATGATGACATGGTGCACATCAGCAAAGAAACTCTTGTTGATCTTTCACGGCATCTACAACAAACAAAAGAAACCATTGAGTTTCTTCAACTAGAGTCGCAACTTCAAAGGATTGAATTGCAAGAAAAGCGTGATACTTTCAAGTTTTTGAACCATCCAACTGATAAGTCATTCATTCAAACAACTTCAAGTGTCGAAGTTGTTCTGGTTCCAATTTCTTCCAAGCCCATCATCAAGCCATGGGAAGAAATTCACAATAACAAGAATCGACAAGGCTTAGGATATGTCAACAATGACACCAACCTGCATATCCTAGATTATTCCAAGCCAATTAAGTTTGTCAGTGGAGGATTTCTTGCACAACTCACCTCAGTAAGTTCTGAGAAAGTTGCAGACAGCCAGCAATGCACGCAACCCAAAGTTGTAGATAACCAGAATTGCAAGCAACCTGAAGTTGAAGTCAAACCGAAATGTTCTCATTGTCAAAGAATCGGTCATATGGACGATCAGTGTTTTGATCTCCATCCTTGTTGCCATTGTGGCAAGCCCAATCATTCCTCAGAGAAATGTCGCAATCAACAACAAACAACCAGATTGAAGTTACATTATGAATGGATCGACCCTTGGAAATGGTCATCCACAGTCAATAGATTGTCTCAGTTCTACAATCGCATACAAGCACACATAGTGCAACCAATAGTGAAAAGATGATGGTACTCTCATGCAGTTGAACAAGGGAGTATATCAGTGTAAAACTCCTACACCTGAAGGGGGGGAGTTCAGAAATACTTTCCAAGAGAAGTGTCTCTCCTTTCAGTTGCCAAAGGGGGGAAAATGTCAATGAAATTGACAGTGGTTGTCAGACTGAAAGTCTCGACAAAACCAACAAAAGCAGCCAGTAGGCATATTCAACAGCCAGTGGGCATCATCAGCAGGTACTGCAGTGGGAAGTCGACAAAAGAAGTAGTGAACATTTTCGAAGCACAACAAAAGCAGCAGTGAGTTGTTTTTGACATCGACCAGTGGGATGCCATCATCAACCAGTGGGCTTTGAACAAATTTTGTAAGTGGACAAAGGATGCTAATTTCATGCAAAGGACAGATGGATCCTTTTGCAACTTTGCACTTGATGGATTTGTCAAGAAAAATTCAAAGATGAATCAGACATACAACTGACTCATGGTCTCTTCAAATTGCAGTTTTTCAGCATCCTGCTTTGGTGGTTTTTTAGGCAATGTTTTTAAGGATCAACATGAGAACTTGGAAGATGGTTCCTCGTTCTTATTTTGGATTTTTAATTGAAGGGGGGAATGATTAGGTAGCTAACATCTTTACAAAGGCTCTCATAGAAGTGAAGTTTACCAAACTTCGATCCATGCTTGGAGTTCACGAAAGTTGTCATTAAGGGGGGATAGGCTCTAATGCCTCCTTCCTTCTCCTATTGTGTCACTTTTTTAAATATTTCAATCCTATCCCAATTTTTTCTTAAGGGGGGATGTTAGGATATTTTGACACATAGGAAATAGGCTCCTTTTGTGTCACCTTTGTAAATCCTTCAATCCTATCCCAAGTTGTTCTTAAGGGGGGATATTAGGATATTCCAACCCCACTTGCAGGAAAATAGTTAGATAACTTGATCTAGTGTAGAGTTAGGGTGAAGTAATCTTTTCTTACCATACTTGTTACATAACTATAAACAAATAGTCATGGATTTTATGAGTGATCCGGCAGAGTTTATCTCTCACCTCGGTATTAACGACACTTGATCTGTGGCTTAACACCCGATTGGTCCATGATCTCTATTTAAAGAGCATGGAGGGTCATTTGTTCGGTAACCATTTATGAGAGAAACATATATAACTTTTCTTTTTATATTAATAAATTTCCTAAAGTGGCCATGTTGGCTCAGGTTGTGGACTGTTTCCCTCTCTGAGGGTTTTAACCACATGATTATACTGGTGTACTGATTTGTGATCTGTTTGTGAGTGGTCTCCTTTTGTTCTTGATATATGGAACTTACCCTATACATTTGTACATTTTGGGCATCATTTCCACTATTCGGCATTGGGCCAAGTAGTCACCTACAGCCACAATGTAGTCCCTTGGAGAAACTGTGTTATTTTTCATGGTGTTGCAGTGGAAGAGTTAAAACCCCTATTTTATGAGCTAGTTTCCCAGGGGGAGGATCAGTCTTTTTCCCAGAAAGATAGTAGGAGGAGCTACAACCATTTATTTTTATTATCGACCATATTTATGTAGTGCTTCAGCCATATTGCATGATTACACCATAGATCTGTAGCACATACTTCTTGTAACTCATGTCTATCAAGAAACCCTTCCTGGGTCATCTTGGATTTGTGTAAAAGAGAATAGATATCAGTTTTTAAGCTCTATTGATTAATATATCACAATATCTATTTTGTCTCTCTATTTTTTAGTATAAACCCTCATTAAACTATGCTGTCACTTTCTTCAGTATTTCTATGTTGCAATAGTCATGGCGTTGTAGTGTTTTTAGGCTGTTCTGGGCTTGGGAGGCCTATTTAGCTAGGCTATAATGATTTTTTTTTATCTCCTTTTATATTTGGTTGGTATATTGTTTAAACTAATGGATCCATGGGCTATACTAAATTTTTATATCATATATTTCTGAAAATTTCTTTTTTGGTGCCTCTATTTCTGATTTTCCCATTTGGGAATATTACATACTTTTAGATTCTCTAATGTCTCTCAGCCTTGTAAATCCTTCTGCCTAACATTAAATAATGTCAAATTTTCTTGTACGATTTTCCAGTGGTAACAGTTTCCTCCTAATGTGTGAGGCCTAGGAAGAATTGTATAGTCGAAATAAATTATAGTTTCTTTTCTGTATATTGTGTGTAGAGAGAGACAGACCTGCATGTAGCTCGGAATTGGAGACACCCTGCACTGGTTCCAAGAAAGACCATCTCCTTTGGGACCACAGTAAGAAAATATAATACAATGTATACAAATTTTCTACAAGGCGGATAGGTCCCATGCTCGTAATTCTTTGGCTACTTAAACAAAACTATTTGACAGATACATGTTCTGTCTGTGTCACTAATATGGTAGTGATCTGTTGGTTGATGATGACAACTACTGAGGCTGTCAAGGGTGTTTTTTATTTGAAAATAGGTGGAATATCGTACCCATATGTGTAAACTTGGTATGGCATACAATTGGCCATTGTATGCATAGGTGCCGGCTGGGACCTTCCCGTGTAAGCATTGCTGAGATAGATGCTTATGAAGGTGCAGGTCTTCAACGAATTTGATCAAAGTGCAATGGTTGTAAGGTACGATACTGTTATTATGAATCTTAATCACAAGTGTACAAAAAGGCTCACTTTAGCTGTGCATAAAAAACGGCCCTAACATGAAATATGGCTGCCAGTTTATTTAGATCTGCAGTTAGTTGACCAAGATAAATGCTACAAAATCTAGATCTATGGAGTAAAAGAAATTAAGCAGTAAATAAAAGCAAGAGTTTCTCCATGCATCCAATATACAAGACAAGATTTTTTTTACTTTTTGACACCTGGGAAGGGAACATAGAAAGATGTTACTAGTCCCCCTCAATGGTATGGGTTCTTGTAAGTCCTCAGTACTTCAGATCTAAGATCTCTCTCTCTCTTGATGGTGTAGAAAACTCAGACAAAAGTGGAACTCAAAGAGAGCTCACAAGAAAAATGGTAGCAAAATATGGCAATGACGGAGGATCAAAGTCAGACCAAAAGTATAGATCTAGAGTGATCTTTAGGCAACAAAAGGTAGTGAATGAATGGAAAAAACCTTCTATTTATAACAAAATATTGAGTTATTCTAGATATTGGTGCATAATTAAAATATTATTAACCAAATCAAGATCCAAATTTTATGCAATATTTTATTATATTTGTTGGAGGGTGTTAGCCAGCTATAAAATTTGTTATACCAAATGCTGGCTAAAAATTCTTTGAGCCTTCCAAGAACAAATTTTATGACTAAAAAGTGTTGGCTCTTGAAGACTCTTGAAGGCCTCCTGCCTCTGTCCCAATATTCACTACTGTGCCTTTTTCCCCATTCAGAAGTCATGTTGTTTCCTAAGAAAGAATACTGCTGCAAGCACCACTTCCCTCTCTCCCCTCATCCAAAACTAACCTCAGTTTTTATCCCTCCATTTCCCATGAAAAAACCTTATTTTTCATGTTTTTCCCTTTTCCCTTCTTCAAAATCCCTTTGATAAGGTTCAAAGACTCCTTCTTTGCCTTATTGGAACCCCTCTAACTTTTAAAAATCATTGAAAAAACATAAGAATCACATTTTTATGTTGTATACTTAAGCCCCCTTGGGCTAAGTCTCTAACCCTTTCCCTCCATGCGTCTTGGTGCTAAGACCGAGCGCTAGTCTTCTAAGCACTTATCGCATTTTCCAATTGCGATTAAGCCCCTCCTATTTTAAACCCCGGTCATATGTTCTCCCATATAACCCGTGGCCCTGCAGATGACTTCCTATTCATTTCAAATAAAATATTTCTCGACCAAAGTCTAAAACCTTTGGTTATATATTAAAATATGTTGGCCTTATATTATTTTATGATTTTTTCTGCTGGTTCAATTTTCAGTCATTCCGCACCGTCGATCTAATCTGACGATCAGATGGTGCGGAGTCCATCTCCCTAGTGGTCCCCGCATTCCACTCACCATTTCAAAAACCGTGCGGTATTCATCGCACCGCCTTTGGGCGACGACGGTTTTTTCCCGATCGGCAGCGATTCCGTACGGTGGCTGACACGTGTCCTGGACATTGTTCATAAAACTGCCGTCCATCACGCGTTAACATTCGGACGTGGACCCGGCACGATATTGATGTGTGTCGTCCGATCTAAGGCCACCCATCTGATGGCTATCGCTCACCGAAGATGCCCGACAGTTAACCGGGCTACGGCGCGGCATCCAACTAATCTCTGCCATCGATCTGATCTGTAGATTGAAGGCCCATATTCCATCGCCCTGATTCATCGCCTGGTCAACGTTTTCCGCTTTGACCTTCTGCCTCCTCTCCCGACCGTCAATCTCTGTGCAATCGACAGCTCTGATTTAACAAATTCTACCGCAATCCATTTGATTCCTCTAATAAAAATCCCAACCGTTGGATGATTCCATCCAACGGCCACACTCCCTCCACGTGCCTTCTAAAGAAGTAAACCTATATATGCATGGATTTTATAATTTTTGTTTTTATTTTTCAAGGTTTTCAATGGTTTTTCCACCATGATCGAAGAAAATTCAAAAGCAGAGGGTGACGATCCTCCCACCTCTGATCCATCAAAGAAAATCATTTGCAGGTTTTAAATTCATGTATCACCAATGGTTCATGAGGCATTGATGCTATACCGCCCCTACGCAGCCCTGCACACTAGAAAAACACAGCAAGTCAATTAAAAATCAAATAATATCAGTGACAAAGGCCAAAATTTATCAGAACAGAGGACTAAAGACAAATTTTGTGGGGATCACGGCTAAGAATGTTTATCAAAAGCCTAATCCCTGATTTAAAACACATTTTAAAGAAAATCTGAAGTGTTTTATCGATAGGGAAACCTCCACAGCCACAATTGAGGAAAATTGATTCCTCCCAGCCACTGAAATGCCACCTGTACCTCAAAGTGTTCAATCAGAGGCTGAATTTATTGATCAGGACCGGATATCTACCTCACAACACAGCCAAAAGGTGAATTCTATAGGAAAATTAATGACAAACATCTACAGAGTTACTTCGACACCACACTGAGCCTCAAAGGTCAAAAAAGCTCCCACTGAGCTTAAATCTTTATGAAAATAATTTAATACAAAGAATATATATGAAAGTTTCTTCATTGAGCCCCTCAAAGGCCCAAAAGCCATTAAGTCTATATTAATTGTAATTGGAGATATTTTATCAGATCTCGCCTCCTCATTCTTCTATATATACTACTACAAAAGATGAGAGAAACGTTGGTTGGTTGGTTGTTGTTTGACCACCAGTTGTAATACTGAAACTCTCTGAAATAAATACATAGTCCGTTGAAGTTGAAGAAGAAACTGAAGTCTTAGAAACCTTGATGATGTTGTTGCATGCTTGTTCCTGAGAAGGCTCTATCATTGGATCCATGAGCTTGGTTGTTGGTGAAGTATTCTGAACTATTTAATGTTTTTCCCCTGTTTTCATTATGTTCCATAACTTCTTACTACATTAGGTTGAAAGTTTTAGGCTAATAAATGACTCCTGGAATCACCTTAGACCTATTCATCCTTCACTGTTTTATGTTTTCTTTTGCTAAGGTATTTTAGAGTCTTCAATCTCTCTCTTTAGTCCTCATGCTTGTTTATTTATATACTAGCTCAAATAGTTGATTTCAGCATGATTTATGGTTCTCCCTGCTTGTCTGCTATCACTTGAAAGCTCTTATTGAAGTCTCCCTTTGAAGTACCATTGTTTTAAGTTAGTCAAAGAGGTTTGTTTCTATCTTGCCCTTTGTCATTGCTTGAACAGTTTTTTTGAACATCTTTATAGTTGTGATCATAGATGTATTAGGTGTTCCCTCTTTTATGACTGCAATTATCAATGAATCTTCTATGTTTTCTAAGTCATTTAAAATAAAATCTTTGAGGAAATAGGGTGTTCCCCGAATCTTAGATTTCATTTTGAAAGTTTTCTTGAAGTCATTATTTTCTTAAAGGTGTGATTTGTAGAATTTATGGTTAGCCCCATCTATCAAAAATCTCTTTATTGTTCAAATTGTGTTTTCAAATTCCCTTTGTTTGAGAATTAAAACTTCTCTTTTCAAATCATTGATGTCCATCTCATTCCAAAACCAAAGGATCCTGCAGCCAAGTTAGATTTTCCCTATGATATTCCATATCCATTGATGAGTATGTTATGACCTCTTTTTGACTCCATTTCCCAATGAACCAGATGTTTCTCCATTCTATATATCTTTACTAGGCCTTTCATGTTTTGTTGTATCATTCCAACCAAACAAACAAAAAAATAAACACCTGCACTTAATAACTAGTCTAAAACCAATACTCAAAGCACACAAGATAAACCTTTGCAAACAAAATTTTGAGAGATCCCTCTCTGAGAACAGGAGGACTAGATCCTGTAACTCTAAAGATTGGTTCTGATGTTGCCTTGTCTTTTGATTTGCCAAACTATCAAAACATGGGACACCAACATAATGGCGATCATGGTGGGACAACTGAGTTCACAGTTTCCTGGAAAGCTCTTATAGACTCATTAGTCTTTCAAGCAACCATAGAAACTCAGAAAAACCCAAAAATATTTCAGTTTGGCTTCATAATAAACATGGTGGTGGAACCATAAAATATTTTACCTTCACAAAAGCTAAAAATTTTCCACCTGGTGACTCCACTAGCCTCTAGTAGCCCTATTACCCTTACAGTCCTTGTAGACTCCCTTGGGAATGCATTGAGCAAACCCAATCATGTTGTTGGTGGATAGAAAATTTCAAAATCTTCCACCTGGTGACTCCACAATTCCAAAAGACCTTATGACTCCACTGGTAGAAGACTCTGAACTGGTTGAATAGACACAGTGACCTCTTTCTTGATTTATAAAATGATTCCAAGGATACAACGAAGGTATGCCCCAATGAGCAGGGAGCATATCCCTGGATTCCCACAAAAAATGCCTGAAGTAGTTGGTTAAAAAACTTACCTACCTTTCAGGGCGAAAATGTTGATAACCCCTTGCTACATCTCATCAAGTTTCATATACATGTGTGGAAGTTCAAGGTTCAATGGCATGAAGACTGCCTAATGAAAATGTTCATGGCAACATTAGAAGAAAAATCTAGGAATTGGTATGAATGGTTAGAACCCAAAGTTTTGTTTTCTTTAAAAGACATGCACCAAGTATTTTACAAGAATTATAAAGGAAACTCTCCATCCTTGTCATGGGATTGTTGTGATCAATCTCAAAATATCATACAGTACCTTTTAGATATTGATGTGGATTTGGTTAATATGCATCGTGAAGATCTGTTAACAGCCATTCAAGAATTTCATATGCATCATAGCTATCACAAGAACATGGATGAAACAGCTGACGAAGAAAACAGTCAAGAGACTGCAGATATTCCTCAAGATATTCCTGAAAACTCAGATGTTGATCCATCATCCCTTACAATTGAGGCTCAAGAAGACATCCAGCCTCAAAATCAGTCTTCACAAGAGACAAAGATCTGTTGTACTCCTATTCAAAGGAACATAGAAACATCTTCCCCTTTGACAGAAAAAGAGATAGATCAGACTATTTATAAATAGTCTCTCTCTAAAACTTTCTGCAAAAAAAACACTCATGTCCATTCACATAATGAACTTTGTTGTAAATATTCAGAAAGTTCTTCTGTAAATCAAAATAAATAAAGACCTGCTGATAACCCAATATGTTTGATTGGTAGTATTATTTATATTTATTATTCTCCTAACTTTGATCTATCTAGTGATGATGCTTCCCAAACAGAAGTTAATTTTGTAGGGTCATCATTAGTATATTTATGGGAGAAAGATCAGTTCCTTCAAAAAAGTAATGAACCAGTGCAGAATGTCTATGATACTGATGACGAAATTTTTCAAAACCTAGAAGTAAGTGAATATTTATTGGATCTTTTCCCTACTTCATCTCATATCATCAGTGATAGTTTCCATGTGATTGGGAATCAACAGAATTTCAACTCAAAGGTTGAGGGGGAAAGCAGTGAAGAAGTTTTTGAGCAAGTTGAAACCAGGAAGCCTTCTCTTGAAAAAGAGGAAGCAATAGAGCAAACCCCTGCTCCAGAATACATTGATCTTTTGACAGAGCTCATCCTTTTAAATCAAAATATCTCAAAGCTACAAGAGGACAACACTGTAATTTATGATGAGTCCTCCAGTTCAGATAATAATGAATATGAGGAAGTTTGTCTTCCTCAAAAGAATCCTTTCCTTAATCCAGTGGAGAAAAAAGAGATGATCCTGGTTGAAGCACATATTCCAAACACTCTTGACCAGGCACTATTTCAAGATCCCTATGCTCACTTCTTGAAGGCATTTGAATAAGGGATAAAGGTCATTAGGAGCAGTGTATTACCAAAGGCAAGAGGATTATTTAGCACTGCTGCTTAAAAACAAAAAGAATGGGAGTGGCTCTATTTGTCCAGCCTGCCCAAGGAGATGAAGAAGGACCAATCATGGAATCATTTGCTGGATTGGTTGTACTGGAAAGAAGATTTCATTAGCTAAAACATGTAAAATTTCCAAGTTAGATTAGGTTAAATAGGAAAGAAATAAAGCTCAGCTTTGAGCATTAAGTTAGTTGTTGATTTTTTGTCTTGTAGGAAAAGGAAAAATCTAAAAACAATAGAAAAGAGAAAAGAGGGAAGATTTTAAAAAGAAAGGTACAACCCCATACCAAAAAAGAGAAAAAAATTCTGAAAGTGTGCAAGCTCAAATGCCACTCCTGAAAAGCACACTTCTAGTTAGTCAAACAATTTAATCTTGACTAAATAGCTTTAAATTTTCTACTAATAGGATAGTGAATTCTATTTTCCAAACTGTTTAATCTTGGCTTATCAATAGATAGTTTAGGATAGAAAATAAAGGTTCAAACATGCTCAAAATAGGAACCTAAAGTTTGAAAGAGAAAATGACTCAAATCTGTTTCAAATTCTGATTCAAAAGATGTAAAAATCTGGTTCTAATCATATTAAACCTTGAACCAGAAGAAAAGCAAAGATAGCTCAAAACAAAGATCAAAATAGAGCTGTAGAAAAGAGGAAGGAAATGTTTTCAAATTTCAGATCTCAAGCCTTCCATTTTTGTTTTAAATTTTGCGCAAAATAAACGCCTATGTGCAGCTTGTTTGTTATGCCATAGACCAGCATCAAGTTAGACTATTCAATCCTAACTTGAATGCTTTTCAATTTTTGTTGTAGAATTTAGAGAATAAAAATCTGTTGGACAATTTAATCCCAACAGATGGTAGAATAGGTAGAGAAGCATCTGAACTCAACTGCTCAATCTGAGTTCAGGGAGAAATAAGGAGTAGGATTATATTAGTTTTATATTTTCAAAAGAATAAAATGTTGTAAAAAGAGTTTGCCAATCCAAGTGCACTCTAATGAAGAGAAAATGTTAGATCAGTAAGATTGGGTAGGTAGAAAGCTTGTTGATGAAAGAACCATTGTTTTTATGGTTGCTAATATGTTTTCAGAGAAAATCATCTCAGCAAAGGAAGGGCAGCCCAATGGATGTGGCAACTGATCAGCCTCCCAAAGAATCCAAGTCTGAAGTTCTTGATGCCTTCAAGAAGGCATCATCCCCAAGTGGAGCCACTGTTATCCAGCTATAAAATTTGTTATACCAAATGCTGGCTAAAACTTCTTTGAGCCTTCAAGGAAAAAATTTTATGACTAAAAAGTGTTGGATCTTGAAGACTCTTGAAGGCCTCCTACCTATGTCCCAATCTTCACTATTGTGCCTTCCCCATTCAGAAATATTGTTGTTTCCTAAGAAAGAATACTGCTGCAAGCACCACTTCCCTCTCTCCCCTCTTCCAAAACTAACCTTAGTTTTTATCCCTCCATTCCCCATGAAAAACCTTCATTTTCATGTTTTTCCCTTTTCCCTTGTTCAAAATCTATTTGATAAGGTTCAAAGACTCCTTCTTTGCCTTATCGAAACCCCTCTAAACCTTTAAAAATCATTGAAAAACCATAAAAATCACATTTTTATGTTGTAGACTTAAGCCCCCTTGGGCTAAGTCTCTAACCCTTTCCCTCCATGCGTCTCGGTGCTAAGACCGAGCGCTAGTCTTCTAAGCACTTATTGCATTGCCCGATTGCAATTAATCCCCTCCTCTTTTAAACCCCGGTAATATGTTCTCCCATATAACCTGCAGCCCTACAGACGGGCACTTATTCGTTTCAAATAAAATATTTCTTGACCAAAGTCTAAAACCTTTGGTTATATATTAAAATCCGTCGGCCTTATATTATTTAATGATTTTTTCTGCCGGTCCAATTTTCATTCGTTCCACACCGTCGATCTAATCTGACGATCGAACAGTGTGGAGTCCATCTCCTTGGTGGTCCCTTCATTCCACTCACCATTCTGAAAACCGTGCGGTATTCATCGCACCGCCTTTGGGCGACAGCGGTTTTTTCCTGATCGGCAGCGATTCCATACGATGGCCGACACGTGTCCTGGGAACTGTTCATAAAACTGTCATCCATCGCGCGTTAACGTTCGGACGTGGACCCGACGCGATATTGATGTGTGTCATCCGATCTGAGGCCGCCCATCCGATGGCTATCGCTCACCAAATATGCCCGATAGTTAACTGGGCTACGGCGCGGCATCCAACTAATCTCTGTCGTCGATCTAATCTGCAAATCAATGGCCCATATTCCATCACCCTGATTCATCACCCGGTCAACGTTTTCCTCTTTGACCTTTCGCCTCCTCTCCCGACCTTCGATCTCTGCGTGATCGAAAGCTCTGATTTAACAGATTCTACTGCCCTCCCTTTGATTCCTTTAAACAAAATCTTGACCATTGGATGATGCCATCCAATGGCCACGCTCCCTCCACATGCCTTCTGAAGCAGTAAACCTATATATGCATGGATTTTATAATTTTTTTTTGTACTTTGTAGGGTTTTCAATGGTTTTTCCGCCATGACCGAAGAAAATTCAGAAGCAGAGGGTGACAATCCTCCCGCCTCTGATCCATCAAAGAAAATCATTTGCAGGTTTTAAATTCACGTATCATTAATGGTTCATGAGGCATTGATGCTATATCGCCCCTACGCAGCCCTGCACACTAGAAAAACATAGCAAGTCAATCACAAATCAAATAATATTAGTGACAAAGGCCAAAATTTATCAGAACAGAGGATTAAAGACAAATTTTGCAGGGATCACAGCTAAGAATGTTTATCAAAAGCCTAATCCCCGATTTAAAACACATTTTAAAGAAAATATGAAGTGTTTTATCGACAGGGAAACCTCCACCGCCACAATTGAGGCAAATTGATTCCTCCCAGCCACTGAAATGCCACCTGTACCTGAAAGTGTTCAATCAGAGGCTGAATTTATTGATCAGGACGGGATATTTTCCTCACAACATAGCCAAAAGGCAAATTCTGCAGGAAAATTAATGACAAACATCTACAAAGTTACTTCGACACCACACTGAGCCTCAAAGGTCAACAAAAGCTCCCACCGAGCTTAAATATTTATGAAAATCATTTAATACAAAGAATATATATGAAAGTTTCTTCATTGAGCCCCTCAAAGGCCCAGAAGCCATTAAGTTTGTATTAATTGTAATTGGAGATCTTTTATCAGATCTCGCCTCCTCATTCTTCTATATATACTACTGCAGAAGATGATAGAAACGTTGGTTGGTTGGTTGTTGTTTGATCACCAGTTGTAATACTGAAACTCTCTGAAATAAATACATAGTTCGTTGAAGTTGAAGAAGAAACTGAAGTCTTGGAAATCTTGATGATGTTGTTGCATGCTTGTTCCTGAGAAGGCTATATCATTAGATCCATGAGCTTGGCTATTGGTGAAGTATTCTGAACTGTTTAATGTTTTTCCCCTGTTTTCATTATGTTCCATAACTTCTTACTACAGTAGGTTGAAATTTTTAGGCTAAGAAATGACTCCTGGAAGCACCTTAGACCTGTTCATCCTTCACTGTTTTATGCTTTCTTTTGCTAAGGTATTTTAGAGTCTTCAATCTCTCTCTTTAGTCCTCATGCTTTTTTATTTCTATAATATATCAAATAGTTGATTTTAGCATGATTTATGGTTCTCCCTACTTGTCTGCTATCACTTGAAAGATCTTATTGAAGTCTCCCTTTGAATTACCATTGTTTTAAGTTAGTCAAAGAGGTCTGTTTCGATCTGGCCCTTTGTCATTGCTTGAACAGTTATTTTGAAGGTATTTATAGTTGTGATCATAGATGTATTAGGTGTTCCCTCTTCTATGACTGCAATTATCAGTGAATCTTTTATGTTTTCTAAGTCATTTAAAATAAAATATTTGAGGAAATAGGGTGTTCCCCAAATCTTAGATTTCATTTTGAAAGTTGTCTTGAAGTCATTATTTGCTTAAAGGTGTGATTTGTAGAATTTATGGTTAGCCCTATCTATCAAAAAGCTCTTTATTTTTCAGATTATCCCTTTGTTTGAGAATTAAAACTTCCCTTTTCAAATCATTGATGTCCATCTCATTCCAAAACCAAAGGATCCTGCGGAAAAGTTAGATTTTTCCTCTGATATCCCATATCCATTGATGAGTATGTTATGACCTCTTTTTGACTCCATTTCCCAATGAACCAAATGTTTCTCCATTCTATATATCTTTCCTAGGCCTTTCATGTTCTGCTGTATCATTCCAACCAAACAAACAAACAAATAAACACCTGCACTTAATAACTAGTCTAAAACCAATACTCAAAGCACACAAGATAAACCTTTGAAAACAAACTTTTGAGAGATCCCTCTCTGAGAATAGGAGGAATAGATCCTGTAACTCTAAAGATTGGTTCTGATGTTGCCTTGTCTTTTGATTTTCCAAACTATCAAAACATGGGACACCAACAGAGGGAAAAAGAATTTGACTTTGGTCAAATCCCTTTATTTGTATATAACAAATAAATAAATGATTTATTTATAATTTCAAGGATGTGGTCGAGTAATAATACAATAAATAATGATTTATTCAATTATTTATAAATGATTTAGTCAAATTTAACAAGGAATATTATTTAAATAAGGTTTAAATAATTATTCCTAGAAAATAATAAGATAAATACTGATTTATCTAATTAATTTTCTTGTTTTGGATTAAATATGACTAGAAATATTAATTAAACTATTTCTTAACTAATTATTCCTTGAGGAAAATCAAACACATGTGGATTTATTCAATATTTCCTCATGGTGTTTCTTGTTTAGACCATAAACAACTTAACAAATGTGGTTTACTAAGTTATTTTTCATATTGAAAGAAATTTTACTTAGGGTAAAATTGGTCTTACATGGTGTACTTTGGTCCATCTAATAGTAACAGGTTAGATGACCAAAAAATGGTGTAACAAATTTCCCCCTAACGTGCGAGCATTAGGAGTTAATCGTATGACCGAAGTACGTTGTAAGAACTCAATCACTAGACACCGAAGAGGAAGTCAGAGAGAGATAAATATAAGTTAGACCAAAGTGCTAGAGGACTAAACCTTGAGGAGGTGAGACTTACAGGTGTGGCAAGTCTCTTTTATAAGTGAGTACCTGTGCTATAGGTGGTGGGGGAGGCATACCTATGGCCTCCGAGACAAAGTACAAAGAATAATGTGTCCAGTAAACAACGGACTGAACTATATAGTACATGTTGGCATAAACATGAGCCAGATAAAAACATGATAATGGATCCCACATACATACTGTGCCTGGGATAATAGCCAGGACTTATACAATAATATCTGAGTACATGAGATATAAATACAACTAAAGTGCCCCTGTAAATAGGAAAGGGCTCTGAAAATTTGACTGATACATGCAAAATAAAAGGCACTACAAGTTGTTGAGGCCGACATCATCAAACCTATGGAGCTGCCTCGAAGGTTGTAATGAAGAGGTCATCCGGGCATGTGGGGGGCTACCTGAAGGGCCACCCCCTCATGAGGTCTGAAACATCTCACACACACCTGGGAATCACCGGTACAATCTGCTACATCACTGAACCACAAGTATACGGATCTTGATCATGTTGCAAGGAGCTGGAGCTGAGAAACAATCAAGTCAAAGGGAAATAATGTTAGGTCCCTATATTACTAGTATAGTCCCTTATTGTTGCTTTTTTTTTCTAAGTAAGGTTAATATATTAACAGAGGAAATAAAATTACATCATGACCGAAGCTAAAACATTGCCTAAACCTATGGAAAATTTGACAAGAAAGTCAGAAGAGAATACTGCCCTCATCAGGGGAAACCAGCCTTGAGCATTTTTCAGTTTGTTGCATTGCCCTCGCAGGGGTACCATCGTTTGATGCCTCTGACGATTACATTGATTCCTAAATTCAGAAATAAAACTAAAGTCCAACATATCAAGATAAACAAAAACACACCTAGTTAAATGGGCCGCGAGGCATGAAATCCAAACCAGAGAGAAGCAGTTACTCATCCGGTGGTTCTTCAAAAATTCAGCACCATAATGTAGACATCACCATCCTTCTTTAACAGGACCATGGTGAGAGAAAATTTAGGCATGGAAGGTCCAGGATCTCCATGTGCCATCTCCACGTCACGAGCCCTGCTCACCTGAGCCTCCTTGTCCTGCTTTCTCATGCCTCTGTGCCCCACCTGATGGCCCGAAAGCTGGGCTTTCTCTATGTTAAGACCCATCGGACAGGTTCTCTGTTCCACCACTTAGGGCTCTTCATGGAAAACCATGGTGATTGAAGCAGTGACTCGAGGGTGGTTCAGAGAGAAATTAAAGGAAAAATGTGCCGAGTGCATCATGGGAGAAGGCATAGTGGTGGGGAAATGAGGAGCCGAGGAGCCCATACAGTGACCTGTTCCAAGAACATGACCCCTCCCACCTCTAGTGTTAGGATATCGGCCTGCGAAATAATCACTGGAGTGGGAAGATGACTCAGTTGAGGAGCTAGAGTGAGCATGCAGGGGTTGGCTTCTGGTGCTGCCCCTGTGGCAACGCATCCGTTGATGCAAGCAAGGCATGGGTGTAGTCTCTGCAGAGGGCACAAGAAGAGGTGAAGAAGCAGGATTGATGGAGGCTTGAGGAAAGGGAGAATTCCAAGAAACCGAGGCAGGCAGACGAAGGCCAGAACAAGAAAAATGCATATTTTCACCAAGGTCTAAGCAACAATTCAACTGGCCTCTCCTACCCGTCACAGTGTGCAGGCTGGGTAACCCAGCAGCCGAAGAGCATCTATAGTTCATCGGTTGCGGATCGTCTAAGAAACTAGAGTGAAAATCCATTTTATCAACCTGACTGGAAAGGCATCGAAGAATTCCTGTCATAAATCTCTCATTGATGAGAGCCGAAGGCCGAAGCATAGTGGAGCATGCAGAGTCGCAAACAACAGTGGAGGTCGGATCTTGAACGGCGTCAAAACTAAATGCAATAGATATGAATACAATGAGACTTAAATGTCGTCTGCCAGCCATGACATGGGTGGGCAGGTGTCTCCACACTTCGCTGCATCCATGTCCCATCGCCTTAATCGCATTCTAGTTCACCCACATCTAGGAGATCTGAATCCCTCTGGACCAATATTTTTCACTCCTGATTTTGATCATGGTTCTGTATTATGTCTAGAGATCCAGTGAGAAGATTATGCCCACCATCCACTCCCAAATTGCCAAGTAGATCAGCGACCTTGTTTCCTTCCCGTTTTATATGATTGAACAGGAGTGAACAGTTGGTGTGAAGCCACTATTCTATTGCATCCAATCTAGCTTCAAGCCTCCAACTGTTGGCTATTTTGTGCATATGAGCTCCATTTAGGATTTTATTAGCCATATTGATGAGAATTTGGGATTCCCCTTCAATCTCTAGAGGGTGGAAACCATGACGTTGGGATAGGAGCAGACCCTGCCAAAGACCCTCCAATTCAGCAGAGTTGTTCGTGTCCCAACCAATGTTTCCAAAATAGATTAAGAGAGGAATACCATCATGATCTCTGAAAATGCCCCCAAATCCTGATTTGCCTAGATTTCCCTTTGAACCTCCGTCAAAGTTGAGTTTGAAAGTATTATTTGGAGGGGGAATCCATAAGCGCTTTTTGGTATTGTTGATTCCAGAAGATCTGTGAATTTTCTTTCCTTGTGGGAGTTTAATGTTCCAATTTTCCCAGATGGCCTTCTCATTTGCAAGAGTGGGAAAATCTTCAGTATGCCAAGATTGTAGTGCCAAGGTTTCCTTGAGATTAAGACAAAAATTTCTCCAAATGATGTCTGAAGGAGTGTTTTGATCTTTGAAGATGCGCTTGTTTCGTTCTTTCCAAATTGTCCAGAGGGGAAGGCCGGGGATAATTCTCCATAATTGGTTAAGTAATTCTCTTTTATATGGATTCTGATGCCAGTTGTGAATGGAGTTGATTATGTCTTATGAGACTCTGCATCTTTTTTGACATCAGAAACTTGCTTTCTCCCATAATTGGTTAGCAAAAGTACAAGAGTCAAGGAGGTGCTGGAGAGTTTCCTCCAGTGCATTTCAATTGGGACAGATGGAAGGACCATGAAAGTTTTGTTTCCTAAGATTGTCCCCAATGAGGATTCTTCGGTGACCAAAAAGCCAGAGGAATAAGGAGACTTTGGGCCATATACCAATCGTCCAGATTCTGCTCCATAGAGGATCCAAGGGCATTGGATCATTACATATTATTTTATATGCCTCTCTGGTAGTTAAGGAACCTTTTGGGGTGTATCCCCATCTTATTATATCCCTGCTATCAGATAATCTGATTCGTCAATTCTGAAGCTCAGTGTTTATGGCTTCCTTTGTCTACTCATCTAAATTTCTGATCAGCCTGTCGACCTGCTTCCACTGTCTATACCCCTGTTCTATACAAGGTTTCCATTGTTGCTAGACTGTTTCCATTTGTTGCTCCTCCCAGTCCTGACTAGAAGGCATCCTGTATATATTGATGAGCTTCGGTAGTTGATGCCAGGAGTCTGTCCAGAACCAAGCAGTGTTGTCATTCCTAATTTCCCAGAAGCTGTGTTGTTGGATCAACAAGAAGTGTTGTCTAGCAGCGTTTCAGATTAGTGAGCCCTTATCTGTAGGAGTGAATCTAATTAGTTCTTTTCGTGGTCTGTGATTGGCATACTTTTCTATCCAAATGACAACCCATGGCTTGTTGGGAGCAGAGAACCATTGCCACCATATTTTTTCACCCATGATACCATTGCTATGATGATGATCTCGCAGACCTATTCCCCCTGTTTCTTTGGGCTTACATATTGTCGACCATTTTACCAAAGCCCATTTGTGATTAGTTCCAGTTGAACCCTAGAGAAAGTTGCGCTGTAGAGCTTTAATTTTTTTTTAGGACCCATTTTGGCACTGCCAAGATTGAGAAGAGATAAAGAAGCATTGCTTGTAGCACAACTTTGATTAGAACCAATCTACTAGCTATATTCATAGTTCGATATGTCCATAAAGAAAGACGAGATTCGAGTTTCTCCAGGATCACTTGCCAAGAGGTGTGTTTGATGGCCAAGTCAATTAAGGGAGCACCAAGGTATTTGGAAGGTAGGGAGGATATGGAGAAGCCAAGAATGTAAGCAATAGCATGTTGAGTCACTGGAGGGGTGTGAAAAAAGAAGATCTGCAACTTAACCTTGTTTATGCTCGTCCCCAAGGCTTTATAGAAATCATCCAGGAGGGATTTGAATTGGAAGGCTTCTTGCACTGAAGGGTGCCCAAACAGCATGTTTTCATCAACAAACTGTTGGTGGGTAATGGCCGGAGAATTGTGTATGGAGAGGCCTCTGAGCTGCTGGGAGAGAAGGGCTAGTTTGAGATGGCGACCAAGACCTTCCGCCATTAAAAGAAAGAGGAAAGGTGATAAGGGATCCCCTTGTCTAATACCTCTAGAGGGGCTGAAAGGTCGAGACGGAATGCCATTTATAAGGATAGAAAAGACGGTTGAGGAAATCAAACTCATTATCCATCGGACCCATGTTGGGGAAAAGCCAAAGGCTGTTAACATTTTTTGAATATAGGTCCGGCTTAACTTATCAAATGCTTTAGAAAGATCAATCTTGAGAATCATACCTGCCTGTTTGGAGTGCTTGAAGGAGTGTATGATTTCGTGAGTGAGGATAATTCCATCTAGAATTTTCCTTCCTTCCACATATCCTGATTGTTTAGGCAAGATGAGCATGGGTAGAAGCTGCTTCAGCCTAGTAG
The DNA here is from genome assembly GCA_034641835.2 of Pinus albicaulis. Lineage (NCBI taxonomy): Eukaryota > Viridiplantae > Streptophyta > Pinopsida > Pinales > Pinaceae > Pinus > Pinus albicaulis. Next base: position 2,003,840,619 of record CM076575.1, on the reverse strand, counting down.
CTATGACTTTGGATATGACCTTATAAATGACATTTCATAATGCTAATGGGCGGAATTTTTCCGGCATACTGGTGTTGTATTCTTTTGGAATAAGGGAAATGAAGGTTGAGTTCAGAGAGGGAAGAATCCAATGGAGAGTACGTGATTCCTCCACTGCCATCCATACCTCCTCTTTGATAAGATCCTAGAAATTGTGGAAGAAGGTGGTTGTAAAGCCATCCGGACCAGGAGCTTTGCCTTCATTGAGCTGCTTTATTGCCAATTTAACCTCTTGAGGAAAAACTGGCCATAGAAGAAGTTGTTTGTGTTCCTCTGTGACTATTTTCGGCACATTTTGTGTGATTCTTTCTATAACTGGTTGTCTATCGATTTGGGGCTCTTGGTGGGCCGCCTGGAACTGATTTATAAAATCCTCCTCGATCTCTGCATGGCTTTCCACTCTTTCCCCCTCTTGATTTTGAATGAAATAGATGGTATTGTGCATCCTCCTCTGTATTGTGGTTCTGTGAAAGAATTTGGTGTTTCTTTCTCCCTCTTTCAGTCATCTGATTCAGGATTTCCGCTTCTAGATAATTTCTTCCTGCTTCCTTCTTTCCTCCAATTGATTTTGAATCTTCTTTTCTTGTTCCATTGTCCCTTTCGTGTGGCCCTCTGTGATGATCTGTTGATGGAGATCCCTCATTTATTTGTTTAGATTCTGCTGTGCCTGGAAGATATTTCCAAAGGTGTGTTGATTCTAGCACTTGATTTGGGACTTCAGAAATTTGAGTTTCTGTTGAAACTGAAACATTTTTTATCCCTCTAGCAAAGAGAAGTTCATCCAGGTGGATCTGATGAGGTCGTTGAAGGTGGGGTAGGTGAGCCAGAAATCTTCGAAGTGGAAAGGATGTCGAGTGGAGTTACTTGGTCTTTGCCACTGGAGAGAGATAGGCCAATGATCTGAGCCAAAAAATGGGAGAATTGAGGTGGACATGTCTCCTCCAAGATGAACTGCATTATCTGAGATGAGAAATCTGTCTAATTTGGAAGCGATTTGTTGCCACCCTGCCCTGTGGTTGCTCCATGTATGAATTCCATTACAGAATTGCAGATATATTAGCATATTGTTTTGGATGAAATCTTTAAAGTGGCCACTCTCGTGTTCCAGTTTGGCTCGACCTCCCTGCTTTTCCTCCAGCTTGGTGATCATGTAGAATTCACCTCCAATGATCCATAGAGGATGGAGTCTGTTGGAGTTGAGCACTTCTATTGTATCTAAAAGTGTATTCTTACTGCCTGCTTCCTGAGGGAAGTAGACATTAGTAAGATGACCATGAATGTTGGTGCCTATTACGTGGAAAGTAGCTTGAATAATATGGTGTGAGGCATGATTTTCTGAGAGTGTTATAGCCTGCGTGTTCCAAGAAATTTCAAACCCTCCAGAGGCTCTCGAAGCATCCATAGCCACCGAGTGACATCCTCGCCAGGCTCTTGAGAGGATGTTTCCAAGAGTGGTACTATTACACTTTGTTTCCTGCATGAAGAAGATCTGGGGTTGCTCCTCCTTTATCATGTTTTTTATCATTCTGAGTTTCTCGGGGCTATTGAGCCCTCTTAGATTCCATGAAGTGAGCTTCATGATTCACTATTTGTGAGGGGCTTGTAGTACTTTGTCAACTTGGTGTATCTACCTGATTCAACCAGGATTTTGCATATTGTGATAGTTCTTTGTAGATATGTCTTTCTTCAACATTTCTTGGAGTCTTTAGGAAAGTGGTTTCCAGCCCATTAACTACCCGGTTTTATGCCCAATTGATACTATTGGTTGGCCCTAGAGATGATGACTTCCAGGGTTTCTAGCTGATGCTCATGAATCTTGTCGAATTCCTTCCTCCTGCAGGCTTGTTCAAGCTCAAAGATGTCAAGTCCTCCCAAGTCAATGCTTTTTGGTTCTTCATCCATATTTTTCACTTGAATGCTTTCTACTGAGGTATTGAAAGAGTGTAGGGTCTGGCTGGGGATGCAGTCAACGTCCATTCCATTTGGTTTCCAATCAGGATCTTTCAGATACACATCTGGAGTCCTGGGTTTTTCACGCAAGGGCAGAGGATTGGGGGTAGAGCCTAACGAGGGGGGAGGAGAGGTTGATTTGACCAACGGGGGGACTTGCTGGCTAGCCTGAGGGGAGTCTTCAATAGCTTTAGCAAGAACCTCAAAGCTATTGCTCGTGGAGGGAATGGAGGCGGCATCTTGAAGGGGCTTTTTCCTAGAGGTAGGTTTTTTATGCGATCTTTTCCTATTTGTGACCTTGGTAAAACCTTCTTGAGCAGACTTATTAGAGGGATCAGAGGTTTGGGGCTTTACATTTAGAGGGAAATCCTAAAAAAGATTCCCATGGACATGACACTTACGACAACGAAAGGGTACATGTTAAAAATCTAAGGGCTGGATCCATTCATGATCATCATGATAGAGACTTACCGAATCTGGGAGGGCTTTGTCCAGGTGCATGTAAACAAATATATGGGCATATAAGGTATATCTGCGCAGCTTCGTTTCTTCAGCAATTTTTATGAACTCCCCCAGCCCCTTGCCAATGTCTCTCAGCGATTCTTCATCCCAGTATTCCAATGGGAGCGAGTACATCCGGATCCATACTGGTGCCCAACTAAAATCCTCCTTGTCTGAGTTAAATCTCTCTACCCAGTCCCATAAGTACAAGCCAGCTGAGTTGAAGAAGTAGGGACCTTCATCTAGAACCCTATTGTGGTCCTCGATGTAGATGAAGATCGCAGTGAAAAACCCCTTTGGTCCAAGTTGTAGGGTGAAATGTCCCTTGGGCTTCCATTTAGCATAAATCCATCCTTGCAGAGCCTTTTCAGTCAGCCAGAATCCAATGAATTTTCCAATGAGTGCATGGTCCTTCATGTACTGGATTTGACCATTGATCCTATGGCTGGGAAGTTCTATTTTGGGCCTTTCAGCAGCGATGGGTTTGCAAGTTGTTGATGTCACTATGGGCATTTATTTTTGCCCAACCTATTCTTCTTATACTTCACTACGCTTGTCTGACTTTTCTATAGAGATGTTTGTCGTATCTTGCATCACGGTGTCTCTAGTTTTCGAGTTTGTTTGTTCTAGAACGGAGTTATTTGTCGGTTTCTTCGATTTTTTTCCTTCTTCGACTAAGGGGGAAGGCTTTGAAGCCCCCCCTGAAGGGTCTGCCATTGCAGAGAGACCTATGCCAGCAAAAATCTTTCGTAAAGGTGAATGCGAATGGTTAACAGATGCTAGGAAGGGTCAGTCTACGCCGTTGCAGGGGCAAGCAGGAACCCTAGGTTGCAGAGCGCGCACCTTCCAATCTCTGAGAATCAATCGATATGCTTTTGCATGTCCCTTATTATTTTTAGTGTAACCCCCTTATTGTTATTATTGTACCCCTTTAACCCCCATATTGTTATTATTGTGTCCTTAAATTATTATTGTTATATTGGCTAGGATTACATTGTGGCCCCACTAGGATTACCTTATGGCCCCATGGACTCCTATATATAGAAATGAGGTTTTGTAATTTGTATCATCCAAGAATTGTTCATTCATGTAATGTATTGGAGGTTTCCCCCTCTAAGTTGCTTATTTATAAGGCGTTGATATCTCTTTTCTTCTCTTTTGGGAGCTGGTTTCACAACATTTGGTATCAAAGCTTTGGATTCTAAGGTTTCATTGCTCCAAATAGGTCATCGTGGAATGTTCCGTATAACATTTTTTCTACGAAGTTTCAAAAGCTAAAATTTTTAAGGTACGAAGCCAAAATCCTGAGGAAAATTGTCACAAAATTTCAGACCTTGGTTCACAATATTTTCGGAGATATGATCTGTGGAAGTTAGGTCTTTTTGCAGGCACCTCAATTTAATCTAAACAGGTCATCGTGGAATTTGTGCTATAAATTTTTTTCTACAAAGGTTCAAAATCTGAAATTTTTAGGGCACGAAGCTGAAATCCTGAGGATACTCATCACCAAATTTTAGAGTTTGGTTCGCAATATTTTTGAAGATATGATCTGTGGAAGGTAGTGCTTTTTCAGGCTCTTGAATTTCATCTCAAAGAGGTGATTGTGGGAAAAGCTTCATATCACTCTCTCTGAGCATCGGATTGGTGTGCTGTAAACATTGGCCACAAGTGCATAGACTGTAGTTTCTTTGCTATCAATTTTAGAGCTAAAATATGAAACAATGACATGTGGCAAGTCATAAAAGTTTGATCTACTGAAACAATCCATTATTAGGTCATTGTGGGATATTGGACATAACTTTACCTTGAAGAATCCAAATCAGCTTAGACCTGTGGCATTCAAAACAGGGTTCATAAGGCTACCTTAGTTCCAAATTTTAGATATTGAAGGGCTGTAACTGCCGAGATAATCCAATTTCAATATCGAGCTCTTCAAAAGCAAGAAAAAGGTGTGTAATTTTTTCCGAATTGCATAAGTCTTGTTTGAATAATCAAATTGAATTGATTGTAAGGGCATATTGTAGAATAGATATCAGTATTGGGTTCTAAAAAATGCCCCGTAAAAATAATTCAACACCCATTAAGCCTTCAGAAGGCTCTACTATGACTCATGAAGATGACGAATTGCAACATGATCTATCAAAATTACAAGAGCAAGTGCACCAAATTTTTCTCTCGCAAAGAGCAACAAAAAATGAAATGGAAGTTTTGAAGAAACGCATGGAAGCGAAGATGGATGGTTTGAAGAAAGGAATGGAAGCTAAGATGGATGGCATGGAATCTGGCATGGAAGCTAAGATGTATGACATGAAAGAAAACATGGAAAACATGAAGAATGATCTAAAATCAGACATGGAAGGTTTGACAAAGTTGATACAAGAAATGTTTCTTAATGGTGAAAAGATAGTAGAGGAAACTCATGATGAGAACAAAATAAATGTTAATTGTGATTTCATAAACTCTAATGTTACAGGAAGAACCACCATATTCCAAAATGGATATGAGAAGTTTGATGAAAAGGATCCCAGAATATCGACATTCATGATGAGCAATATTTGATTCCATAATGCAAACACAATGCAAAAGGTACATTAACAATAACTATATTTAGAACAAATACATTTATGGTATAGATGGTTTTTTTCTCCCAGAAAATTTTCACTTGGTCAATTTTACGGAGAAATTATAGAACATTATGAGGATACAAAGAGAAAACCTTTCTTAGCCAATTGATACCCTAAACAGTGGTACAGTGGGCAAAGACATTGAGGACTTCCAAAAATTGAATATAACGGTAACTGATATTCCAGAGGAACACAGGATTGATCTCTTCATAGGAACTTTAAAGGATAACATCCAACATGAAGTTCGCATTTTGGAACCTGATTCATTGGAGAAGGCATTCAGGTTGGCAAGAAAAATTGAATGTAAAATTATGGCGACAAGGAAGCCTACCACTCACTTCTATAAAGAAGTGTTTCTACGCCTAGATTTCCACAACCTACAAGGTTGACACCACAACAATTGGAAGAAAAAAGAGCAAAAGGGCTTTGCTATAGTTGTGATAGCAAATACACTAAAGGTCATAAGTGTGCTGAGAAGAAATTAGTTTACATAGATTGTGAAGAGGAAGAAGAAAATGAACAAGAAGAGGATATACACCAGGAACCAGCCCTAGAAGAGGAAGAAATGAATCCGACCATATCGTGTAATGCACTGGCAGGAATTACCACTCCTCAAACTCTCAAGATAGAAGGACATATCAAGAAGAAAAGAGTAATAGTGTTGATTGATTCAGGTAGCACCCATAATTTTATTCATTGTAAGGTAGCCAAGGAATTAAATTGTTTCCTATACCCAGCACCAGAATGTCAAGTGATGGTTGCAAATGGAGGAACTATGAATTTCTCTGGAAAATGCCATAATATCAAGCTAACCATGGGGGAATATGTATTGAATAGTCCAATGCTTTCCATTCCTATGGGAGGTGCTGATGTTGTACTAGGAGTACAATGGTTACAATCTTTGGAGATGGTAGCTTTTAATTTTCAAGAACTTTTCTTGAAATTTTTTTCAGAAGGAAAGGAAGTCGAATTACGGGGTATTGAAGGGAAGCCGGGAAGGATAATAAGCTCTAATGTCATGACAAAGTTTCTAAAGAAAGAACAACGAGGCGTAATTGCACAATTATGCTCACTAGAAGTTCCGACATCAAAATCATCTATTTCTGCAGATCTCCAACAAGTCTTGGACAATCATTTCAAGGTGTTTGAAACTCCCAAAGGACTCCCACCTATTCATGATCATGATCATGCTATTCATTTGATTCCAGGAAGTGTTCCTCCAAACATCAAGCCTTATAGATATCCTTATGTCCAAAAGAGAGAAATTGAACGTATGATTGCAAAAATGTTAGAAGCGGGTATAATTCAACCTAGTCAAAGTTCTTTCTCTGCTCCTGTAGTATTGGTACACAAGAAGGATGGATCATGGCACATGTGTCCATATTATAGGGAGCTCAATAAGCTCACCATTAAAGATAAATTTCCCATTCCTGTGATTGATGAATTATTGGATGAATTACATGGAGAAATTTATTTTACCAAGTTGGATCTTCATTCAGGATATCATCAAATTAGAATGAAGACTGAAGATATTCTAAAAACAACATTTCAAACTCATGAGGGTCATTATGAATATTTGGTCATGCCTTTTGGCCTTACCAATGCACCTTCTACATTTCAAGGGTTGATGAATTCCATTTTCAAACCCTTCCTTAGAAAATTTGTGCTAGTATTTTTTGATGATATACTAATCTACAGCAGGTCTTAGAAGGATCATGTTGAACATGTTGACAGGGTGCTCAAACTATTTCAGGAGAAACAATTATATGAAAAAACGTCCAAATTTTTCGTTGGAGTACAAGAGGGGGAATATCTGGGTCATATTGTATCTCACGAGGGTGTTAAGGTAGACCTTAACAAAATTAAATCCATTAAGGAATGGAAAGTCCCCACAACCATAAAGTAGTTGCGAGGATTTCTTGGGTTAACAGGGTATTATCACAAGTAAGTTAAGAATTATGGGAGAATAGTAGCACCTCTAACAACATTATTGAAGAAAGATGCATTTTCATGGACTCCTCAAGAAACTAAGGCCTTTGAACATCTTAAAGAGGCAATGTGCCTAGAACCGGTATTAGCTATGCCAGACTTCACAAAAACCTTTATTGTGGAATGTGATGCCTCAAGACATGGAATTGGTGTTGTTTTAATGCAGGAAGGAAGACATATTTCTTTTGAAATTCGTCCAATCAAAGGAAATTATTTACAGAAACCTATTTATGAGAAGGAAATGTTAGCAATACTGCATGCATTAAAGAAATGGCGAACTTACTTAATGGGAAGACACTTCAAGGTAAAAACTGATCATGATAGTCTTAAACACTTTTTCGAACAAAGACTATCTTCAAAAGAGCAGCAAAAATCGGTCACAAAGATGTTGGGTTATGACTTTGAAATAATCTACAAAAAATGGAAGATTAATGTTGTTGCAGATGCACTCTCAAGAAAGAATGAAGAGTTGGAAGCATTTCTTTGTGCCATTTCTATTATCCAACTAGATTGGATAACCAAAGCAAGAGATGAATGGAAGAAGGAAAAAGAAGTATGGACACTCATTCAAAAGTTGCAACAAGATCCTAGTACATCTGATACATTTAGTTGGAAAAATTATTCCTTATGGTACAAATATCACTTATATCTTTGTAAGAATTCCCAACTAAAACAAAATATTCTTTTGGAATTGCACACTTCTCCTTTAGGAGGACACTCGGGATTTTTAAAAACTTACCACAGGGTGAAGAAAGAATTCTTTTTGGATGGCCTTAAATCTGATATTCAAAATTTTGTGGCGGAATGTTTGGTTTTCCAGTAGAATAAATTTGAGACAATTAAGACCCCAGGACTTCTACAACCTTTATCCATTCCAAGTCAATGCTGGGAAGAGATTTCAATGGATTTTATCATAGTTTTACCTAAGTCCAAAGGAAAGAGTGTCATCATCCATTTAAAGCAATTACAGTTTCTACTACATTTATGGACACAATTCAAAAGCTACATGGAAACCCAAGGGTTATTGTGAGTGACAGAGATAGGTAGAGGATGGTGGTCGTAGGCTCCATTTTTACTGGAAATTTTTGGATGGAGTTATTTTCTTGTTTGGGTACTCAATTAGCTCATATTTCATCTTATCATCCTCAATCTGATGGTCAAACTGAGATATTAAATAAATGTTTGGAAGGATATCTTCGTTGTTTTTTATCTTGTAAACAAACACAATGGATCAAGTGGTTACCTCTCACTGAATGGTGGTATAACACTTCCTTCCATACTGCAGTGAAAATGACCCCATTTATGGCACTTTATGGATATCATCCACCATCCATCACATCATCTTTAAGGGAAAATTCGAAGGTTCAAGCAGTGGAAGATCACATCGAGCATCAACAAGAAGTTCTCCAACTCTTAAAGGATAACCTAAATTTGGCACAAAATCGAATGAAACAACACGCAGATCAACATCGCAGTGAGAGAAGTTTTTATGTAGGAGATTGGGTATTTTTACATCTACAACCATACAAATAAATGTCCCTCAAGCAAGATAATAAGGATAATAAATTTTTGCCAGAGTACTATGGTCCTTATAAGGTGTTGCAAAATATTGGTACTATGGCATACAAATTGGAGCTTCCTGCTTCTTCACGAGTGCATCCAGTTTTCCATGTTTCATGCTTAAAGAAGGTTATAGGTGAAAATCTTCCAGTTCAAACAATATTGCCAGAACTTGATGAGGAAGGAAAAATCATATTGGAAACTGAAGCGGTCATGGAAACAAGAACTCGACAGCTATGGAATCGATCAATTTCAGAGTATCTCATCAAGTGGAATAACTTACCCACTGAAGATTCTACATGGGAGGATGAGAATTTTATACAGAAGCACCCAGAGCTACTCAAGCGTTGAGGACAATACTTTTTTGAAGGAGAGGGGCATGTTAGGTCCCTATATTACTAGTATAGTCCCTTATTGTTGTTAGTGTAACCCCCTTATTGTTATTATTGTACCCTTGTAACCCCCATATTGTTATTATTGTGCCCTTAAATTATTATCATACGCTTCTAGATTACATTATTAAAAAATTTCACTAGGATTACCCAGGTCTCATGACTCTATATATAGAAAGGAGGTTTTGTAATTTGTATCATCCAAGAATTGTTCATTCATGTAATGTATTGGAGGTTGCCCCCTCGAAGTGGCTTATTTCTAAGGCGTTGATATCTCTTTTCTTCTATTTTTGGAGCTAGTTTCACAACAAATAAGGAGTCCCTTTACCTAATTTGAGGCACCGAAAAAAAATTGGAAGCTAGAAACAAGGTACACTACCCTCTAGACCTGTCTTCTGGAATGAATGATCTGATGTCGACAGAAGGAGGTCCGCCATAGGTGAGGCAATAATCGATCCTTAACTAAGACATGAGATAAAATAGTAGATCAACTGACAAACTGACACCAAGGATGATGATGAAATGGGGGGTACTGAGTAGTGGATGGATGACTTCTCTTGTTAGAGCATAAAGGGCATGGATGACCTGGTAGCAACTGACACAATATCAAAGGGGGCAGGGGAAAGTAGGACTAAATTCCATGATGTGTGATATGAGAGAGGAACCAAGCAATAAAAGATGGAAGAATACAACGAGATACAAAGGGACTCGGGATAGACTCCATGGATGCAATTATGACTCAACTCGAATGCTATAAAAAAGGGCAACTCGATCATGATGCCACACAGAAAAGGTCTGGTGGGGACCATAAAGACATGAGTAAGAGATGGTTACTCATGATGAAAAACCACACGAGCATGGACAAGTATGGAGGCAAAGTGGTGCCCCAAGTACAAGTGTTGCAAGTGAAGAAATTCGATTTTGAGGAGTGGTGAAGTGACCCTTATTGGAAAAAATGTGTCCTAGTGAAGTATCAAATCACAAAAAACTAACAGGTACCCATTTGAGAGCTTGGTGAGAGCTTTCCAACGGTATAGACGGTTTTTCAAACTGAGCTATAGTTTGGCCATAGCAGGAAAAATAAAAATCATGGGTTTCTCTTTTAATAAGGAATTTTCCCTCCAAATTCACTCATTTGCAAGTGTATCTATGGTGAATGTAGAGAGGAGAGAAGGCCCTAAATCTTGTAGTGATCGTAGCAGACAAACCGACCGTTGGAATCAAGATCCATCAGTTGCATGTAAGACACCTAGCCCTACTCTTTCATTTCAATGGATTGAAAGTTTAGTTTAGGTCCCAGAGCTCATGAATAAACCCCTGATCCTCTTCACAGTTGCGTCTCACTTTTTGGGGCAATATCTGCGACTTGGATAGCAAGCTTTAGGCAGAAAAGTGAGACTTGTACCAGGATTTTTTCTAAAAAGTGTGACCTAGCAAAGAGGGGTTTTTCTATGCTATTTTTTGGCTGAAAGCTAGGTTTTTTATGGTTAAATGCAGTATTTCCTTTCTGTACACTGATAAAGATGATGGTTTTTTTATAGATATGGTAGAAATACAGATCAACTGGAGAAAGAGATACCTGGACACATTACAGTCGAAGATCTTGGAGGATCATGGTGTCCGCAGTGCATTGGCCAGGTTTGGGGTTCTGAATTTTGTGGAGAACCCTTTGATGAGAGCTGGAGAGCCCTTGTTGGCCCAGATTGTTAGTTATTAGGATCCATACCATGAGGTCTTTATAGTACAGGGGCACCGGATCGAGTTGATGGTCCAGGATATATATTTTATGACTGGTCTCCCACCACTTGGGATGGTCAGGAATACTTAGCCAGTGTTACCACGAGGGTGGAACATCATGTAGTTTGTAGAGTGCCATTATCGACCAGGTGTCCATGTCAAGGGAACACAAATACCGATCGAGGATCTAGACAGGTTAAAGACCCGTACTGCAACCATAGTGGTGCTACAGATCCCGGGCAACTAGGCACTCCACCACATCACTGGAGGGAAGATGATGCTTGTTGAGAGTGTGTTGAGTGGAACCTACTTTGAGTGGGCCCAAATGATGATGTCATCATTGAAGCAACAATTTTCACTATGCAAGTGGCAAGTGAACCATGATTGTGCATATGGCACTGTGTTGTGCTTTCTCTTCTTTCAGAAGATCCCGACACTTCGACCTCGCATACAGATATAGGATGGGGGCCCGAGGGAGCCCAAGATGCACCAGTGGGGGTGGTTACTATGTAGAGGAGGAGGCAGGGCGATCAAATGGGTGTTCTGACCTGAGTTCTTTGCTCATTGGGATCAGATGCCATTGTACATAGATGACTATATCTATAGTGGGATGAGTTATCATGGGGACCCAAACTTTCCACTGTTGCCTGGTCGAGTATGGGCGCCCGATGGTAAGTGACAAGTTGCTAATATTTTATGTGCATTGTAAAATACAGCACTGGTAAAACCTATCGGGTACATGGAACAACCTGCAGTATCAGGAGCTGCAGGACATAATGGATTGAGAGTGCCACAAAATGGGGATGCATCAGCCTTCCTGGAGGACATCCATCGTAGATGTGAGAGGATTCTAATCGATGTTTTACGGCATAGTTGGCAATACTTAGATGACCAGTACATAAAGCCATGTATTGGTCTAGCCTCAAAGTGGTGAGGGGTCATGCGACGCATGGCAATGGAAGGATAGGGGATGCATGATCTGCGAGCTGCAGGAGCAGAGCCATTAGCTTGGGATCCTACAGATAGTTATTAGGTGTAGGGGCAAGTGGTGCCCCCAGTTTTGAGTTTTTGTAACATGCTATGGGAATGTCATATGTATCAGAGTTAATGGACTCTAAAATATTTTATATACACATATAATGGATATGAATCATTTTGATGGTTTTTATGTTATATTCTTGTGTTAAATGCTTGTGCTAATTGCCAATCTAGAATATTTTTTGCAATGTTATCTACATAGTGATTTTGTGCTCTAGGTACATGACTGAATGTAATGATTTAAAATTCATAGATCAAAAGTTTCACTCGTAAATATCTTCTAAAAATGATAGGGTTATGCACATGATAGACACCATTCAATTGCATGACAAGAAGCAAGGAATCTAAACGAACATGAAGGTGGAGGATACAATGGGAAAGGAAATTGCCTGATAAACCTTGCACTGCATCATATTCGGCCTGGTTATTGGTGGCAGTACCAATGCATACACCGTTCAAGAGAACAAGCAAATGTAAGGGGGTAAAAATGGCCCAACCTGTCGAGGCTAGATTCTGGGAGTAGCGACTTGCACCTTCAGCATAACCAATATAAGGTGTGGACTGGGATTCCATCTGAAAGGTGCCACAAGGAAACAAATGGGAGGATGATGAATAAGGCTAGAAACTTGAGCACAAAGTAGAAATCGAACAAACATTGCTAGAGGGAGTGATCTAGTAGGATTTCTACTACTCAAACACCGGCGGGTAGGTGGTGTGTGAGAGCCACCTTGGGGGCACCTTGTGCTCGGGCCGCTAAATTCACCATAGACACGTATGGTGCCATTCCTCTTATGGGCGAGAAAGATGAAGCCAGGGGTGGAAAAGGCTTCCATGATGTCATCATCGCGGTAAAAAATGGGATGACTGGAGGAAGGGAGACCACATGATGTGGTGAAGCTACTTGAATTTTCATCATGAGAAGAAAGGTTCACATGTGCATCATCATGGGGGGTGACGGAAGAAAAAGTAGATAAGGGATCCACTGATGTTGAGCCCAGGGTGATCGTTGAAGGGAGGTTGAGTGAAACAAAAGGGGAAGTCTCACAGGGAGCTTCCACTGTGGATCTCATGAATGATGATAGGTAGAGGATGGTGGTCATAGGCTCCATCATCTCAACATCAAGAGGGGTAATTTCAATGGGAGTGGGTAAATCCTCAAGCTAGCTTGAAACATAATGCGCAAGGATGGGAGAGGCAGACTAGTTCTGTTAAATCTTGTACTCCTGAACTACCTCCAAAGAGGTGCGGTAATGCGTGAGGTGGGGACAATGGTGGGAATAATGTCCATGGATATCACACAAAGGGCATGGTTGGTTGGTGTGAATAGTCTTGGGGTTCTTGGCTGCAGTCGAGGAAGAAAGAGAGGCTTCAGGACAATAGACTCAAGGAACGCAACATTAACCATGGGCTTGATATGAGGCAATTTAGGACAATGATGGGTGGCATGACCAACAATATCACACAAAACACAAGGCTTTGGAGGCTGAGGAGGAGCAGGTTCAATCGGGGAATCCTTGTCTTTTGATTCCTTCTTATAAGATTTTCCCTTTTTACCTGATGTTGTCGCAATAGGAGAAGGTTCCTGTTGAGGTGGTTAAGGCACAGTAACAGTGGGAGGAGTCATGGGGACCGGTTGAACTGGGGTCAAAGAAAGATAAGGTTTGGGTTGACTAGGTGGGGTAGTGGCTGGGGGATCGATGTACCAGACGAGAATCCCCAGGGTCAGGTTAGGAAGGGATAAGGTAGCCATGATAGGTATTGAGAAAACTCCAGGTGGGGGAGCTAGGAATGGTATCTGACCAGAGGGGTAATGGCCAGGAGGGATAGCTCTGAGATGGTTAAGGCTAGGAGGAACCGTGCTAGGAGGGTAGAGAGGCTCATGAATACTAGCTACAGGTGAAGGGCCAGGAGGAGGGGGTCCAAAAGGCTGAGTAGAAGTGCTAGGAGCAGGTTGCAGAGGGCGGGGCTGCTGAGTAACCGAAGAGGGCTGCTTGAAGGAAGCTCGAGACGATTGCATCATGAAAACATTCAATGAGTTTGTATTAGAGACAAGAGGAGGAAGACCAAGGAATGAACCAAGAAAAGAGGAGTCTTTGTAGACTCCAGGTGAGAAATTGGTCAAGGGGTCAACGATTTTCTTACTAGCCACCGAAGATATGATGGACTCAGGGGAGGTCTGAGACTTCACTTCGTAATATGTCAATTGGTCAATGGTGATTATCTTTCCGTTATGAGGGAATGACATCTTTCGGTAAGCCACAGATGGAACAACAGAGATGGCATAGGTGTAGCTATGACCCAATAGAATATTGTAATCTAAAGGGGTATCAATGACTTCTATGTCAACACAAACAGTCTTGCCCACAAGAGTAATAGGAAAATTGTGGAACATGCCAATGGGCTTGGAGGAGTCGACATCCCACACTCGGAGGGTGATAGTGGAAGGGTCCAACTCAAGTGATCCACTTTGCTTCCAAACGGAACAAAACATCACACAGGTGGCTTCCCCCTTATCAATGATACAATGGGAAACGTTGGCGTTCTGGATCTTAACGGGGATTTGAAAGGCGATGGAAGCGTGAAGACGATCAAGCGATCATCTGAAGGATCTACAGCGTCCATAGTAGATAGCAAAGCTTTTTTTTTGTGAAGGGAATGACTAGAGGAGTTCCAGCATTGAGATAGCAGTAGGAGATTGTGCCAAATCATCTACTATACTATACGAATGGGCAGCTTTTCTAGAAGCAACATTTTGGCATAATGGTCCCTTAGGGATCTTGGTATGAACCTCTACCTTAGGCTTAGGGATTTGCAAAGGACCATTGGTGGTCGAAAGAGGCTCTGTAGAACTTGAAGAAGGGGGCTCAAGGGAAGACGTAGTGAGAGTCTTGTTGTACTAACGAGACCGAGTCTGAAGGTTGAGGTCAACGGTAATGGGTTGGTCAGAGTTCATCATGAGAATCTGGTAATCGAAGGTACTAGATGGAGGAGGTTGAGTGGCCGCTTGACCTTTAGGTGGTTGGGTAGCCACGAATCCTTGCTGAGGGAAAGGAATAGTAAACATAGCCGGCTAACTAGGCACAGCACTAGGAGGAACATAAGGGGAGGCTTGTTGTCCTCGCAATGCTGCTTGAGTCTCCCACATCCGCCACTTATATGGTAAAATATTACGATCGTGGGTGTAATGACCATAAACACCACAACAGGATCAAGTCTTATTCATGCGAACAGTCCTATCCTACTTGGGATGAGTGCCATGTTGCTGGTTAACAGTGTTAGGTGCATTACCTTGGGGATTAGGTCCATGATTACCAGGGGAAGATTGATTTTGGGTTCTTTTCCTCTTCTTTTTGGAAGTATAAGGATTATTCACACCCTGTTGTGCATACACCTTCCCCTGGGGGGGCGATGGGTGTTGAAATGGGGGTTGAGAAGGCAAGAGAGGCGGGGGTGCTAATGCTTGAGGAGATGGAGCACTAGGATACAGATACGGATAATAAGGAGGTTGGGTAAAATTGTGGTAAACAGGTTGGGAAAAAGGAGGAGGCATGCCATATCCTAGATACATGCTACCGGGAGGGGTAAAAGTGCTGGAGGTGTTGGTCCCTCCCTGAGAGAAACCATAGCCCATGGAAGGCTGAACGTATGGATGAGAAAGAGCCCCAACGATACCATCGGCGGAATGGGATGCCCACGGTGCATTGGCACCATCGGGTCTAGAGAGATTAGGTAGGACGGTATAAACACAACCAGACTAAGCGTAGATCAAGTCATATTTTAACGCAATATGGAGAGAAGCTTCTTCGGTTTGAGGGATATGCGATGTGACATCTTTTCCAATAGCAAGAAAAAGGGATCTAAGGAACCATTCCATGTAGACATGGTCTTCGAAGGTAGGGGCTCAACATAGGATCTTTCTTCTCCACCATTCTTGGACATGATATGATAGGTGGGTCGTAGACAATTTATGGAAAGAAGTCAAAATTTTGGTTCCAGTGTCATAACGAAGGGGAAGTTGGAAATAAGACAAAAAAACCTGGGCAATAATTTCAAAGGTGGTATGAGAGGAGGAGGCCTAATCAACATACCACTTAAAAGATTTTCCAATAAGCATACGTTGGAACAACCGAAGATAGACAGAGTCATCGGTAATGGAGTTAGACGAACACCACATGTGGAAAGATCGAACATGGTTTGTAGGATCTTCTCCAACAAGACCTTCAAACTTGGGGATGTTGGAAGGGAGCTTGGTTGGCATAGCATGCCAACCAGCGTCATGGCATATAGGGTCATTGATCAACTGGTTAAAATCGGGAGTATCGAGGCCTGCCATATAGGGGAGTAAGGGAGCAGCTGAGATAGTTCCTGTTGCGGTCCCACTAGTAGTATTCCCAGCATTAGGGGTGGGGTTACCACCAGTGTTAGGTCTTGAACCAGACATGGTGAAGGTGAGAGGGGGGGGAATCAAGGATGGAACCAGAAAGGGAACCCAATGAACCATAAGAGGAGTCAGAGTGCAGACTTAGTGGAGGACTAACTTGAATCCTACGCTGAGGATTAAGTCTTCCTACGAGAAACTGCGGATGAAGGCCAAGAAGTCTCTGGGATGAATGCCTTGGGGGCGCAATGATGAAGGCACAAACATGACACAAAGGGAAGAAAGACCGAAAAGGGAAAGGAGGTGTAGGATAAACTGATTACAATATCGAAACAAGGGCAGACAGGTGTAGGATCAATTGATTAAAATGTTAAAGTATTTTCCTGGTGGTGTTAACTAGGCTCTTCTTCACTTAGGGTGTGTGTGTTAAGTGTGTAAATTTTAATTTTTAAACCCGGAAATTTGTAGAGAAAAAGAAAAAGTGTGATGTATAAATATAAATAAACCTACAGATAACAGTATATGAAACTGAAATAACAGAAAATAAACAGCTAATTATGCATTAATCTAAACCCAAGGAGGAGAGCCTCTCAAAAACTAGTCTGTGGGTGGGCAAAAAATCTAGTAAAAACACACCAATATAGCCAATATATCTAATGTCGGGAGGGAAAATGATCTAAAGTTCAAATCTACTGGAAATAGGCGCAGAAAAATGGCAAAAAATCAAAGGGAAAAATTGTTGTAAATGAGGTGGCGAAAGGCTACAACCTGGAGGAAAGCGGAGGGGACCCTAGAGGAAAACCCAAACAAAACTAAAAGGAGGTCTTTTGGATGGATAAATAACCAATCTATTTATAACAAAATATTGAGTTAGTCTAGACATTGGTGCATAACTAAAATATTATTAACCAAATCAAGATCCAACTTTTATGGAATATTTTATTATATTTGTTGGAGGGAAAAAGTATTTGACTTTGGTCAAATCCCTTTATTTGTAAATAATAAATAAATAAATGATTTATTTATTATTTTAAGGATGTGGTTGAGTAATAATCAAATAAATAATGTTATATTCAATTATTTATAAATGATTTAGTCAAATTTAACAAGGAATATTATTTAAATAAGGTTTAAATATTTATTCATAGAAAATAATAAGATAAATAATGATTTATCTAATTAAATTTCCTTTTTTCTGTTAAATATGACCATTAATATTAATTAAATTGTTGTTTAACTAATTATTCCTTCAGGAAAATAAAAAAAATGTGGATTTATTCAACATTTCCTCATGAGGTTTCCTGTTTAGACCATAAACAACTTAATAAATGTGGTTTACTACGTTATTTTTCATAGTGAAAGAAATTTTACTTAGGGTAAAATTGGTCTTACATGGTGTACTTTGGTCCATCTAATAGTAACAAGTTAGATGACCAAAAAATGGTGTAACAAATACCATCTTGACACGAAAGCTTGTGCTGTAGTCAAATGTCAAGAGGATCAATGACATCTGTGGGCAATGATGTCTCCCACAATGCCACCCAAGGATGCCCCTTTTATGGAGAGAGGCGATCCAAGGTACCACTTCCTTTTTAGAAAATAGGAGTTGAAGTTGACAAAAAGGAAACCTCAACTGAAAAAGGGGGTGTTGCTGATATGGACGGTCAGGACTCTGGATGTGATGGGTTTAACATAGGCATGGGGGTGGGGAGTGGCTGAAAACTGATGATGGGGATTTAGTGGCCCAAATTCAGAGTATAACAAAGCAGCTTGGTGGCAATCATAACTATTTCAAATGGGGAAATCCTTGGAGTCAGTAGGACTTCCAGGGTGGGTATAAACTGGTTGTGAAAGTCATAGTGGCTTTTGTGTGAGGGTGGTATACTTCAACTAAGGGTGTGCATGGATTGCAGCTGCCATGGGAGAAGAAATGAATGAGTGGGTGGTGGTCATAGTGCACCATTTTCAGTCTTCGTACACTTACCAAAGGAATAAAATAATGGGGTTTGGTTTGTACAAAACACAGAGATAGGTACCCCCCCCCCCCCCCCCGAAAAAAAAGGTGCTCACTCACTGATGGTTTGAGGAAGGTGTTTTGCTAAGGGTGGGGGCCCCATTGGTTGGTCTCATGTGTGAGGTTGATGAAGTAGATGAAGAAGTATTGAAGATGGGATTATGTTGATGGAGTTATGGTGGGCCAAATGCAAGGCGTGGTAATGTGCTTTTGATCTACTTGTACAACCTGGTTGTCCGGGAAAGGGGTTTTATTTCATATGGTAAACTTGACCTTATGCGTGGTGAATGAATGGGCATGAAGTGATTCCTGAACTATAGTGGTATGGCCATGGCGTCACTATTTTTTATGATATATAGTTTACTTTGGGTGACAAGCACCATGGAGGGGGGGAGGTTCTATCGACCAACGAAAATGCATATCATGTGTAGGGAAAGGTGATTATAAATACGGCCAGAAGTGTGGAATCTATGGAAAATTTTTATGGAGAAATGATGCCAGGATATGCATAGTTATTTAGGACTCTATCATGCTGGGGGTAGAATTATACTTGCTCTTGGCACTTTCAGTGGATGGAGTTTTGGATGGTTTGCATGCTTTCCTGCAAAAACAACTACCTCAAGTGAAAGAATATTCTTTATCAATATGTATTTGAAATATATGAGCTTTAAAAGAGAATATGAGAGAGGGCATATCTGCTGGTGCTAAAAAAATATTTTTTCGGGAGTGTGAATGTGTGGCATTGCCTCTGTTTGTTATGGAGTGTATATCACAGTGCTACTTTCGGTTCGGAGAATGGACCTTCTGAGCTCTTGTTATGGTCCTCCAATGTTTTTGAAAAGGGCGATATATAGGTGAATATGACCCTAATTCAACTCATTTGTGCTTGTTGAGTTTTTGAGAGATCAGAGGCTTCTACAGAGAAGTTCTTGCCATTGTGGTCAGCCTGAGCACCAGGGATTAGCGATATCATGCCCAGGTAACCTCCATGACATCTTGCACTTTAATTTTTTCAGTTTGAGGGTTTCCGGGTCCATACAAAACTATTTTGTACGAATTCTGACCATTTTTACCCTAGATTATGTGGGCGATCAGGGTAATAGCGCACCTTATGCAGCAATTTCTAGGGTTTTGTGTGCCTTAGGCACACTTTTTCCCTCTTTTTGTTGTGTTATGCATGCCTGTGGGAAATACAAGCATGCCTTCAACGTGCATGTCTGAGGGACAGGTGCGCAAAAGGCCGAAGAAAATTTTTGGATTTTTTTCCTATTTTTTAATGCTTTTTCTGTTGCTGATGGGTTCATGTTTAGATGACAGGATTTTGTGGAGGGAGCAGGATTGGGCCGAGCTCTGTACTCCATTAGCCGTCGACAGTCAAGAACACCAACAATTGGCGCAATAGGGTCTCCTGAAGTTTGTGGAGAACGAGTTTCTTCAGTCATAGGATCAATTGCTCTGTTACTTGATCCAGCATTGGAATAGGTAGCACAACATGTTTTTGTTGTGTGGGACTGACCTTGCTATCCATATTGAGATGAATATATACTTTGTGACCGGGCTACTACCTCAAGCTGAGGCATTGCGGTATCCACTCCCTTCTAGGAGGATGGATTTTGAGAGGTTCTGGGCGTGTCATTGTGGTGGGGTTCCCCTTACGGAGGGGTGCATATACTAGGTGACAGACTTTTTTGAGTGGTGTGCTCTGGCGGTTATTGTGTGACTTGCAGGGTCGTCGGATCCACATCGGGCATTGAGCCTGCAGGCTGGAATCTTGTGCCAGCTGAGGGCCAAACACTTTTTCGATTTTTCCCACTTCTATTTTGACATGATGGTGGCGCAGCTTTACAAGGTCTGGGATGGATCAAATTGTTCTATGCAGTATCATGTACAAGAGTGTAATATTCCTAAATAGGGACTGCTAGCAAGGCATACTTTAAAAATGCATTTTTTAGGAATGTATGCTACAGCAACCAAGATCATCCCTTGGATCCGTTAGATCTAATAATATAATACCCAAATCCAAGAGGATATCAGAAACAAATCAGACTAGGTGGGTTAAACAAATCTCCCACACCCAGTATGGGTTGGAAACTGCCCAAAGAAAGGACTGTAGTAATAGAAAGTAACACTTCCTAGAAAATAACATAGTTTTAGATAGAAGTAGTAAGAGACCAATATGATATATTAAAAATATATTATACAATGGTAGATCATATTTACAATGTGGCTCAATCAATGTACAAGAGAAATATGGAAGACTTTCATGAGAAAAACTCTCTAAAAGAGGTGCTTCAACAATATATTTCACTGCAAAGCCTTGAAAACGTTATTTTTATGAGTAAACAACAGTTGTAGGTTACAATTCAGATCTAAGATAGATCTGTGTACAAAATATTAGATCTATATCAGATTTGTACACTAGAGTGTCTCTATTTTACATACCCCTTAGGGTTTTCAACAAAACAGGAAGCATATGGAGTAGATCTGAGATCTCATGCAGTAAATCTATAGATTCCTGTAAAATTCCTGAAGCTTATACAGGAGTATTCCGATCAGATCTGAATATGACATGGATAAGAATATAAATCCATGGATTAGCACAGTGAGAGATAAATTCTCATCACTAGAGATCATTCCTCAAATGTTGCCAAAACTCCCTGCAACTCTTCTCTTGTAGATAACATAGTCCTGGAAAATATACTACGTTGTAGACTTGATGTACAGTTTGGCCTGATGCCAAGGTATGTATTTGAAGCTCTGATGATCCAATACACTCTTTCCAGGGGGATAGAAGGCTTTCCCACTAAAAATAGGCACTAGAATGGCTTAGATCTGAACAGATCTAGCCTCCATTTTCTGCAGCTTACAAGGACAACCAAATCCTCAAGAGGATCTACGTTGTGGTTGGAAGTAGAAGCTTGTCCAAATGCTTGATAGTGGAAAATAAATGCAATACTCTTCCAAGAGGCCTCTCAAGGAAAGAGGTGGGATTATCGATTAGGAACACTCAAGTGCTAAACAGTACTATTCTTAGCTAAATAGCTAGAGAATGAGAAGTGTCTAAACAGACAAATCCTTTAAATACAATATGTTCAACAACCCCTCTCATGTTGCTCTCCTCTTTCATTTATAGGATGAAAGCCTTGAAAAACCCTAAACCATCTCAAAGGTTTGGCTCCTTTCATGTGTGTAGCCTCCAACTGGATCTATGTTGTGTATCTAAGAGGTACATTGCATCTGGACAGAACTATGGATTTGGTCCTGTTGACCCAGTCAATTGTCACAATCCCTTTCACACATAAGGGAGTTTTGTTAAGATAGCCCAGATTTAGATTTTTCACATTGGGAGCTGATTTATTTACTGGTTTCAGGAGTTTTTATTGTCCTCCCTTACACATTTATTATTGCAATAAGAAAATAAAACAAAATTGTACATTCCTATTACCTTGGGCTAATTAGGAATATTATAGTCCTCCCCTCCAAAATGTTGCTTGTCCTCAAACAACTGATAAGGTGAGTATTGAAACTCATATCCTCCTCCATTGGTGACACAAACATGAGTTAATCTTCCTCCTTGTGCCAAGTGTTCACCAAACCATCCCTCCATGACTTGCTCCACCAAAGTTCTCATGAGATACCAATAGTTCATCTCATAAGAAGACAATAGATTATAGGAAACAAACATGGTTTGTCCAATGTTCTCCCTGAAATATGAGACATAAGGTGCATGGGGCGTATCCATTCCATATGGCTCATGCATTCCTTCCCTCCTTCCTCCATACATCCCTATGAAAATTCAAGTACATCATTCAGATAGGGAATCAAAACAATGTACATACAAATAGAAATTTCTGCATAGGGAGGTCAGTCATAGTCCCACATGTGTAACTAGTGCAAAAAATCTCCTATATGAATCAGATCCAAATATGGTAAGTGGTTTTCCCACCACTTACTTGCTGCCCAAGTCATCTCACTATGGCAAAAAATGTGAGATAAATTTGGTGCCTTCGGGAAGCACCCATCATGAAAATAAATCCCCCTTTGCACATCAAGGGAGTGGCCAAATTTAGAATTTTTAATGGCCCAACAATTTCCATGAGATTTACATGATACATTACTCCTTTTAGGAGTCATGGTCTACATAAAAATGGTTAAAGAACATGTACAATCAGAAAAATAAACTTGCTTTACATGAACATATCCTTTACCAAAAAAGTCTCTCATACACATGGAGTTGTGCATGGATCTTTCTCCCCTTTCCAAAGAAGGAAGAGATGGCTGAAATGAATCTTGCATAGAGTCCCATGGCTGATCCAACTCCACATAGCTCATGCATTCTTGAAAATTCTGATATAGTTCCTCTTTCAAGACTTCCCGATCAAAGCTCCTTAGATGATGTTGTAGATCCTCATGGAATACAGATGGCTGAAACAAAACTCCTTGTTGGCTCCTTGTAGGATCTTATGCTTGAGCTTAGAAGCTCTAGGAAAAAATATTCTACCAGATGATAGATGAATTCTCCTTGGACTAAGTATCCCTCTTCATGCAGTTGGTCATCAAGTATCATACATGTGTGAAGATCCTTGGAATAATCCACTAGCAGTTGGGATTTCCAATATAGATCTACACTACTCAACAATGAAAACACTGATGATGCATCAACAGAAGTTTTTATCATGTTTTTGATCCTTCCCTTGACATCTCCTATGTCAAAGGTGTGCATTGGAAGGTTGTTCCTCCCATTATTTTCCTCCAATAGTGCAGGATCAGAAAGGAGAGTGGGTGATGATGATAAGGGAAGAGTATTTCCCTCCTCCTTAAGCTTACCCAAGTATCCCAGCGTTATAGCTTTGTCTTCAAGTGCTCCAAAACCTCTTGGATCTAATTCTGGAGCAACAATTTGTGGGGTCTTCCCCACAAGATCTGAATCAGGTGGCCTCCCAGGTGTTTTTCCACTAGATAAATATATTTCAGGGACCATTCTCATATGCATGATAGATGAGATCCTCATGTCCCTACTTCCACAGTGAAATTTCAAATCTATTTTATGTGTGGAAGTCTCATGAAATTTGAATACCCCTCTTAGTGGTGTAAGAGTGCCTCTGATTCGAGCTTTTTCCCCATCTTCTGATAGTGGACCATCTTTGTGATCCGTCCTTTGTTCTGTCTCATTGTGTTTTTTCATAGACACATGTTGCTCATGTCCTCCACATGGAATATCCTTATTAATTCCTTGCAAAGGTGCAAGAACCCCTCTAGTGGAAGCTATTTCTTCATCTCTATCTCCAAATGAAAATAGATCTCCTCCTGATGTCATAGCACTGGAGGATATTCTCTGCTCTTCCTCTCCCTTCTCCTCATCATTGGAGAACACTTCATCATCAAGAGATCATTTTTCTTGATCTCTTAGTGAAGAAGGAACCCTCATGTCTTCTCTTTGAGAAGAGAGTTCTTGCTGAAGTGGGGCTTTTGCCTCTGGAAAATTGTGCAGCAGATCTTCAACCCCCTCAACAATATTTAGGACTAGAGTTGGATCTATGGAATCTTCCAACTTATGCAAAGATTCAAATTTCTTGGGCTTGATTTTCTCTTCCCAAGAAGTCTCAGAATGTCTCACATCAAATCTTTTCACTAGCCTCCTAGTGAACCTTGCATAAGAAGAGATGTTTATCCCTCTCAAAGAAGAGGACTCAAATAGCCTCCAATTATAAGCCTTTCCTTGAAGATGCAGCACTCCTACTCTCAAGGCTTCTTCTTCTGACACTTGATGCAGCTAGAAGTATGTGTCAAGCTACCTTACCCAAGAATTGACTGAGTCTTTAGGTGATCCATTAAAAGTGGGTAGAGAGAATCTACCCAAGGTGTGCTGGAGGAACCCTCTTCTTCTATTGTAGGTGTTGGTGTTGGATCTTGCTTCTTTGAGTTGACAAAACTCTGGGAAAATGAGATGCTCTTTGAATCTCTCTAATAGAGACTCATATTCTTGGAGATAATCACCAAAAGATTCCTCCTTTGGTGTTCCTCCTCTTCCTTCTTTCTTTGACAAGAAAGTAGGCATGTTCCAACGTTGCAGATCAGGTTGTGTGGCTGAATGCTCACACACATGGTAAGAAGTAATGGGGCTTTCTCGATGTAAGAATCCTTCTGAGGGATCTTCATGTCTCTCCCTCTTCATTCCCCAGATTTCTTCTGTTAGTACATACATAGCTTGAGAAGAGTTTTTGAAAACTCTTCTCTCTGCAAACTTCTAGTAAAAGGGATCTTGCCCTTTTCTTCTGTGTCTTCAGTGTAACCACACTTCTTCACTAGTATTTTATTTCCATGGAAAGAAATATTGGCTCTTCCATAAGCAAAGCACAGGCTGTGCCAAGATAGATTCTCCGATACCACTATAATATTCCCAAATAGGGACTGCTAGCAAGGCATGCCTGAAAAATGCATTTTTCAGGAATGTATGCTACAGAAACCAAGATCAGCCCTTGGATCCCTTATATCTAATAATCTAAGACCCAAATCCAAGAGGAGATTAGAAACAAATAAAACTAGGTGGGTTAAACAAATCTCCCACACCCAATATGGCTTGGAAACTACCCAAAGAAAGGATTGCAGCAATAGAAAGTAACACTTCCTAGAAAATAACGCAGTTTTAGATAACAACAGTAAGAGAAAATTATTATAGCTTAAACAATGGTATATCAGATTTACAATGTGGCCCAATCAATGTACAAGAGAAATATGGAAGACTTTCATGAGAAAAAATCTCTAAAAGAGGTGCTGCAACAATATATTTCACTGCAAAGCCTTAACAACATTATTTTTATGAGTAAACAGAAGTTGTAGGTTACAAATCATATCTAAGACAGATCTATGTACAAAATATTAGATCTATATCAGATCTGTACACTAGAGTGTCTCTATTTTACATACCCCTTGGGGTTTTCAGCAAAACATGAAGCATATGGAGTAGATCTGAGATCTCATGCAGCAGATCTATAGATTCCTACAGAATTCCTAAAGCTTATACAGGAGTATTCAGATCAGATATACATATGACATGGATAATAACATAAATACATGGATCACCACAATGAGAGACAAATTCTCATCACTAGAGATCACTCCTCAAATGTTTCCAAAACTCCCTGCAACTCTTCTCTTGCAAATAACGCAGTCCTGGAAAATATAATAAACTGCAGACCTCATGTATATTTTGGCCTGATGCCAAGGTATGGATCTAAATCTTTGATGATCCAATACACTCTTGCCAAGTGGATAGAAGGATTTCCCACCGAAAAGAGGCACTAGAATGGCTTAGATCTGAACAGATCTAGCCTCCACTTGCTACAACTTACAAGGACAAAAAAACCCTCAATAGGATCTACGTTGTAGTTGGAAGTAGAAGCTTGGCCAAATGCCTAATAGTGGACAAGAAATACAAGAATCTTCCAAGAGGCCTCTCAAGGAAAGAGGTGGGATTCCTAATTAGGAACACCCAAGTTCTAAACAGCACTATTCTCATCTAAACAGCTAGAGAATGAGAAGTGTCTAAACAGAAAAATCCTTTGAATACAATATGTTCAACAACCCCTCTCATGTTTCTCTCCTCTTTCATTTATCAGATGAAAGCCTTGCAAAACCCTAAACCATCTCAAAGGTTTAGCTCCGTTGGCTCGAGTGGTCCTGATTGAGGTTCGGATGTTCAAGGTTTGCCAACAAACCCCTATACTACTAGCCCTTTTGGCAGTGACCTGCTTGCGCAGACCAAAGTCTCACCTGAAGTAGCATGGGTGGGTGCTGGAACTAGGTTTCCACACCTTGGAAGAGGGTACGTAAGTCAAGCCGAGCTACGTTCAGTCTTATATAAACCTGATCTTATATTACAGAGCCTAGATATATAGATTCCTTCTGCATCCACGTGCTTAATCACAATGATAATCATAGTAATGAACTTATATAAATATAACACAACTATTCTATATCTTCTTGCATAAAATGTAACAAAACATTCCTATATCGCAGAATAAAAAAGTAACACAAGTATATTCGCAGCTTAAATCAATACCACATCATCATATATTAATCAACCAAGCATCATAGAGTAATTCAAACAAATTCAGATATCCAACAATACTTCTACATTCATTAATCCTTCAGATCCACTTAAAATACCCAAATCCCAACCTATGCACACAGCAGGACAGGGAATCTCCGCACACACAGTAGTAGGAGTCTTTCCCCAACAACCCTAATCAGATCTATCAATTCGTACTTAGCGGCAATCTCTTCTCATTCTTAGCCTCTCCTACAACTCAAAAAGGTTCAAATACTTATACTATTTTAGCCTATGCATCCAATGGTCCACAAACCGTGGTTTGTGGACTCTTGGTCTACCCTTAACCCATTTACAATGCTTTAGGGGCTTTGACCCACCCCAAAACCCCTACGCTAGACTAAATATAATAAAAAATATACAAAAATGGACCAGTTTCACAGCTTTGTAGGAGACCCTGTTCCAGCAGTCCCCCAACACAATATTGTGACTCGTCTCGAGTCACTGTGATGGTAGTTTCTCCACCTACGCGTGTAGTACAGTGAGGGCGGCGATTAGTGGAGGCAACACCTCTTGACTCTGAGCCGCGACACTCTATGCGAGGGCCACCAGCTTTTGGGATTTTGGCTCTTCGGTTTCCGTAGTGATGTTTTTCTAAATTTCTTTTTTAGTTGCATGATCACGCCATCAGCATCTTGTCGCCATCAGCATCTTGTGTGAGCTGGAGGGCTGTTGCATCCCATTGCTTTAATTGTTCCTCAAGGATGTGCTTTAGGCACTGGAGTTTCTCAATCGCATCTAGGAGAGTGTTGTTGGTCCGCAACTATGCTAACCGTTGTGCAGGTGTAGAAATTTGCTGAATAATTATCAATTATTCACCGATACTATCTTGATCACATACAATTCGAATTTATATGCAACACATAATCTCTGCCACTCAGATCATCAAACATGCGAAAATAAAATCAAGCGATAACACATCAAATCATCATACACATTAACACAGTATGTATGGGGAAAGCTTATAGCTGAAAACCCCACAGCTATTGTGTATATTATAATGGAGAAATCATGTAACAAACTCAGTACAATGCTCCTCACAAGTACTCAGTACTTTCTCATAAAGTTACACACAATCTAGCTCAGTTTTGAACAGGTTACTGGTTCAAAACTCACCGCCAATTGCCTTGCCTCTATTGCGCAATCCAGGCCTGTCTATATATAGATCCAAGGTTCGAATTTCGTTTGATCACAATTTTCATGGGATCTAATCTTTCTATCTACCTCTTTCATCGGTCTCCACCGAACCGATCATGTAATTTATCGAATCGATGTGTTCTTGAGTTGAATAATGAGTTACTAATTAATGAATTAAATAATATTTAATTCACTCCACTCATAACTAATTGATTAGCTAGTTACACTAATCTCAACCAGTTCAACTAAAATAAACAGAACACAACTCCACTAGCTGTCTCATTAACTCCACCAAACTTCTGCCACTGAAGTCCTAACTGAAGTCAACCATGCATGATGCCATCAAACCCTTGGGAATAGCGTAATTCCTTTTTCAGATGCATGAGCCACTTCTGTAGCTCGAACTGAAGTGCTCCAAGAGAGTAAACTGTTGTTTAGAGTCCAAATATTATTAAGGGTAAATAATATTTGACTTCCATATTTTAAGGAGAGGCAGTCTAAAAATAGACTTCGACCTCTTCGACCTAAAAATATGAGTCCCACCTATTTTTACCAACATGTCACATACTCCAAGAATCTCAAACTGGAATCCCCGAACCATGCTCCATATGTCTAAAAATAGACATAGTCTAAAAATAGATTTTGCGCCAGAATTTGCCTGCGGGCCCACTTAGTGAAGGCGACTTCATTTCACTAAGCTCCATCATCTTGCCGCATTTTCAACACTCCCTCTCAGCAAGATATGGATTATCTGCAACCCCTATCCTGCCTCTGTGGAATTCGAACTTGCTCCTGGTGAGCGCCTTCGTCAGGATGTCGGCATCCCGATCCTCCGTGGGAACATATGAAAGCATCATGATTCTCCACTGAACACAATCTCTGATATGATGGTACCTGATGTCGATGTGTTTGGACCTATCATGAAATACTGGATTAGCCGAGAGTTTAATGCAACTCTGGTTATCACAGTAGATCACCGTAGGCTCCAAATGCAACCTGAACAATCCTGCGAGGATCTTCCTCATCCAAATAGCCTCGCATGCAGCCAAGCTAGCTGCCATGTACTCGGCCTCTGCTGAACTGAGTGCCACGGATCTCTGCTTCCTGCTGTACCAGGAAACTGCTTTCGACCCAATGCTGAAAACTCCTCTAGAAGTGCTCTTCCGGTCCGTTGGACTCCCTGCCCAATCTGCATCAGTGAAGCCAGAAAGCTTCGCTCCATCCTCCTGTCTGTACCATAGACCATATCCCGATGTGCCTCTGATATAGCGCAATACATGCTTGCCCGCCTTCCAAAAGAGCTTGGTAGGCTTAACCATAGCTTGCGAAAGATGGTTAACTGCATAGCCTATATCGGGTCGAGTATTGACCAGATACATCAACGACCCCACCAACTGTCGATAGACAGTGGCATCCACTACCTCCTCCGAAGTAGCATCTCCCTTCCTCCATCCTCCAGGAAGAGGGGTATCAACAGGCTTGCAGCCCTGTATGTTGAACCTCTCTAGAATCTCCCGGGCATACTTGCCCTGAGAAACAAACAGTCCTCCACTGCGCTGCCAAATCTCCAATCCCAGGAAATAATGAAGGATGCCCAGGTCCTTCATCTCAAACTCTCGTGCAAGATCCTCCTTGCATGAAAGTATCAACCGCTCATCGCCAGTCAAAATCAGATCATCTACATACAGTACGATGATCAACAGCTTCCCCTCCACCACAATCTGGTACAGGTTTGGATCCGCCTCACTCTTGGAGAATCCAAGCCCTGTGAAGTAGCTGTCTATCCGAGTGTACCAAGCACGAGGTGCTTGCTTCAGCCCATACAGTGCTCTCTTGAGTCGGCACACATGCGACTCACTGCCGAAGATCTCAAAACCTTCAGGCTGCTCTATGTACACCTCTTCCTCAATAACTCCATTGAGGAACGCAGTCTTCACATCCATCTGATGAATGTGCCACCCCATCTGCGCTGAGAGAGCAAGGATCGTCCGTATGGAAGAGTACCTTGCGACAGGTGCAAAAGTCTCCTCATAGTCAATCCCCTCGATCTGTGAGAAGCCACGGGCGACAAATCTCGCCTTGTACTTCTCCACACTCTCGTCAGCCGCCTGCTTCACTTTGTAGATCCATCGCGAACCTACCACTGATTTCCCAACCGGTCTTGGGACAATCTCCCATGCACTGTTCCTGATGATCGAATCATATTCTTCGATCATGGCATCAACCCATGCGGGTTCCTCCACAGCTTCCTCAAAAGAGGATGGCTCTGTCACAACACATTGACTCATAAGAGCCATGTATCCAGTGTACCGATCCGGTGACTGTCTCTGTCTGCGCTGTGCTGTAGGTGGTCCTACAACCTTCTCTGCATCCCGAGCCAGTCGCTCAGCTTCTGTAGTGCGCATGCGCCCTCCGATGGTTGGCGCTGCCTGGGTGGTTTCTTCCACCTCCTGAACCTCCTCTTGTGGCTGATCCACATCCGGAAGCTCCTCCTTAGGAACTAACAGCTCCTCATCTGCATGCAAGTGTAGCTCCCTCTCAAGCGAACACTGCATGGCTTTCTCCTCCCGAAATTTTATATCCCGTCGCACAACAGTCTTGCGACTGTCTGGCACATACACCCGATAGTTGTGAGGTGTATCAGTGTACCCCACAAATATTCCAACCTCAGCAGTTGGATCCAGCTTCCTTCTCGCATCCTTCGTCACATGCATGTAAACAGGAGAACCAAAAATCCGCAAATGGGAAATATCAGGCCTCTTGCCAGAATAAGCCTCCTCTGGTGTACTCATGCCAAGAACCTTGTAAGGACAACGGTTCTGCACATACACTGCTGTATTGCATGCCTCAGCCCACAAGTGAAGGGGTAGGCCCTGATCATGCAACATCGCCCGTGCAGCACCCATGATCGTTTTGTTCTTCCGCTCAGCCACCCCGTTCTGCTGTGGGTTATGGGGTGCGATGAGCTCTCTCCGAATCCCTTCTGCGCTGCAGAACTCCTTGAATTCAGCCGAGATGAATTCACCACCGTTATCACTCCTTAGAGCAATCACCTTCTTCCCCGACCCCTTCTCGACCAGTGCTTTAAACTCACAGAACTTCGCGAATGTATCGCTCTTCTTCTGCATGAAGAAGATCCAGCACTTTCGAGAGAAATCATCAACAAAGATCACATAATACTTGTGCTTTTCTGTCGAAGCAACTGAGAAAGGACCACACACGTCTGTGTGAACTCTCTCAAGGATCGTTGTGGCGCGACTATCCTTCTCGTGAAAGGTGGCTTTCACATACTTCCCTAAAGTACACCCCTTGCACTGATCTGACTGTGCAAGAGTGCCCTTAGGAAGCCCAGTAGAAATCTGTTGTAGAATCTTCAAAGCTCCATGGTGAAGGTGGCCCAATCTCCTGTGCCACAGTTCGCCCTCATCATCCCGGCTCACCATTTCTCCCGCTTTGCATGCCATAGCTGCGCAGCCATCTACCTGCAACTGATAAAGGTTCTTGGTTTGAACCCCTATCTTCTGGGTCTCTCCATTAGTCTTACTGCGCAGGAAGGCTTTTCCTTCGCTGAAGACCACATCATACCCCTTATCCTCCAACATCGCCACAGAGATCAAGTTCTTCTTCAATCCAGGTACATGCATGACATCCCTCAATACAAAGGTTTTACCAAACTCCCTCTAAAAGGATATGGTACTGATACCAGTCGCACTGTATCTACCATCATCGCCCATCTCGATGTGCACACCCAAATCTTTGTCCTCCAGATTTGAGAACAAATCCCGATCTCCCATCATATGAAATGACACACCGCTGTCCAAGAACCACACCGATCCCAACACACTTGAAACCAAGCATGCGATCAGTGAAAATTCAAGCTCAAACTGTGAAGCCAAAGCTTCTCCATCTACTGATCTTCCCGCTTGCTTGTTCTTCTTCTTCTTTGGACAATTGGTAGCATAATGTTCGTGATCATGGCAGTGAAAACACTTCACTTTCGCCATATCCTGCTTCTTTCCCTTTGCACCAGAATGAGAGGTTTTCTTACCCTTCCCCTTCTTTGCTTTGGCAACCAAAGCGCAATTTTATTCATCAGTCCCTTTGCTGAAGATCCATCCCGAGTAGTCCTCCTTATCTCCTCCTGCATGAGATCCGCCCAAAGGTGCTCCCATCCCAGCAGCTTCTCCTGACCATTGACACTATATTGATATGAGTGCTAAGCCTTTGGAAGACCAAGGAGAGCCAGGTCGACCATGTCCTCGTCTTCGACAGTCACCCCCACACTTCCCAGCTCATCTCTACATTGAGTGAACTTTGTGAGGTATTTGGCGATAATGTCGCCCTTCTCCATCTTGATGTTCCTGAGCTTATCTTTGAGCACCAGCTTCCTTTGGTCGCTCTTACTTTGGAATAGATCCGTCAAATCTTTCCACATTAAATATGGAGTAGCCTTTCCATGTAGGCTGGATACAATATGATCCTTGACGCCCTCCAACAGGATCCTTCGACACTTCACCATCTTCTTTTGCCATGCATCGACTTCAACTGCATCAGTGGGCTTTTGGACATCCATATCTATGAACTCCTTCAGACCATTATCTTTTAATACTACCTCCATGCGATCCTTCCATGCAACATAATTCGAACTGCCTTCAAGAGCATATTCGAGTCGCAAACCGTTGAAAGACATTTTCAACACTGGCACCAAGAAAACAAAACTGCTGCAAAATTTCGAATTCCACCTCAAAGCTCAGCCGCTCTAGATATGTGAGAACAAATTATTTCTAGCACAGAGATTGACTGCAAGGGGCATTTACCAGACCTTTCACTTTCCGAAGAA
The DNA here is from genome assembly GCA_034641835.2 of Pinus albicaulis. NCBI lineage: Eukaryota > Viridiplantae > Streptophyta > Pinopsida > Pinales > Pinaceae > Pinus > Pinus albicaulis. The sequence continues at coordinate 2,003,808,310 of CM076575.1, read as the reverse complement.
AGATGAATCCGGAGGCTACCTGGCCCGCATGCAGACTCTGTCTACCGAAATAAGTTTGTAATCACTGTGATGATCAATCTCTGCTTCAATAGCTCCGATACCATGTAGAAATTTGCTGAATAATGATCAATTATTCACCGAGACTATCCCGATCACATACAATTCGAATTTATATGCAACACATAATCTCTTCCACTCAGATCATCACACATGCGGAAATAAAACAAGCGATAGCACATCAAATCATCATACACATTAACACAGTATGTATGGGGAAAGCTTATAGCCGAAAACCCCGCAGCTATTGTGTATATTATAATGGAGAAAACATGTAACAAACTCAGTACAATACTCCTCACAAGTACTCAGTACTTTCTCATGAAGTTACACACAAACTAGCTCAGTTTTGAACAGGTTACTGGTTCAAAACTCACCGCCAATTGCCTTACCTCTATTGCGCAATCCAGGCCTGTCTATATAGAGATCCAAGGTTCGAATCTCCTTGGCTTGACAGCGCAATCATCATGGGCAATTCCTCCAAGTGTGGTGCAAATCTCATGCACAACTGATGTCGCCACTAATAGCTAACTCCACCCTTTCATCTACCTCTTTCACTGGTCTCCACTGAACTGTCCATGCACTGTAGTGAACTGATGTGTTCTTGAGTTGAATAATGAGTTACTAATTAATGAATTAAAGAATATTTAATTCACTCCACTCATAACTAGTTGATTAGCTAGTTAAACTAATCTCAACCAGTTCAACTAAATTAAACCGAACACAACTCCACTAGCTGTCTCATTAACTCCACCAAACTTCTGCCACTGAAGTCCTAACTGAAGTCAACCATGCATGATGCCATAAAACCCTTGGGAATAGCGTAATTCCTCTGTCAGATGCATGAGCCACTTCTGTAGCTCGAACTGAAGTGCTCCAAGAGAATAAACTGTTGTTTATAGTCTAAATATTATTAAGGGTAAATAATATTTGACTTCCCTGTTTTAAGGAGAGGCAGTCTAAAAATAGACTTCGACCTCTTTGACCTAAAAATAGAGTCTCATATATTTTTACCAACATGACCAATGCTCCAATAATCTCAAACTGGAATCCCCGAACCATGCTCCATATGTCTAAAAATAGACATAGTCTAAAAATAGACTTTGCGCCAGAATTTGCCTGCGGGCCCACTTAGTGAAGGCGACTTCATTTCACTAAGCTCCATCATCTTGCTGCATTTTCAACAGCACGTACCAAGTTGGGAAAGGTAGCCTCGACTTGTGTGAAAGCTTCTTCCTGCTGTCATAAGTCCTGACTAACCTTTCGGAGGACTGGGTTGAACTGGACTGTGGTCTAGAGCTGCATGGCTGATTTGAGCAACTAGGCACCCTGAGTAATTGATGGAGTTTGTAGCTTCGGCCACCAACGCAGCACGTTGGGCTCGAACCTCTGGCAGCGTGGTAGGATGTAATGTAGCCTGTAAGTCAGAGATTTGCTTCTCTAGTTGTGCCTTGGTAATTTTCATTTCCGTCCGAGACACTTTTACTGCTGCAACCATACTTTCTACTTTAGCCCAAGGTGTAGCCGTGACCGGGACTCCATCCATAACCTCCACGCAGAGCTGGTGGATCATCACTTCAAGCTACACCTAATGCGATATAGCAAGGGACTGTTCTACATCTTTCCGTTTGAGGGCTTGCTTGGCCATACCAAGTTGTTGATGCATCGCCAAGTATCACCGGTGGGTATCTCAGATTACGACGATGTGGAGACCTTGTAATGCCTCATCGGGAAACTTAGCAAGGTCCAAGTGGACCCCTGTATCTACTTGGAGTTGGTTTCCTATAAGGGCAATGCTAGGCAAAGAACATAGGTGGCTTTCTTTCGGTGCGAGCACAGTACTGTTGATTGTCAAGGGAGCTTGTTTCTGAGTCACGCTGGTCTGCAACGTATCGGCCTTCCACTGGAGGGTGTGGAGCTTGTTCTAAAAGGTGTCAATTGCAGCCTTCTATTTTTCCTCCATGGCTACCCATATTTCCTCTGTGGCCAACACAATTTTTTCTATGATTCGTTCGAGGTCACCGTCAGTCAATTTTACCGTCACATCATATTCCTAGCGCTGGGCGCACTGCTTTTTTAGAGGCCCTTTATCATGCTCACCTGGCCACTTTGTATTCTAGAGGGAGGTGGTAGCTTGGTTATTTTTCCCTAGAACACTTAGTGTCAGCTGCGGATCAGCCCCAACATCCTTATTGGAGATCTGTAGCAGCTGTGAGTCCCTTTCCGTAGCTACGCCCGCACCCCTCGTGCTTGGTTCTGGGGTTTTTTTGGGGTCAATAGGGGAGGTTAATTTTGTTTTGCAGGTCCCTTTGGTGCTCTTTTCTCTAGGGATGAGGCCACTCCTCCACTCAAGGAGCTAGAGTGAAATTATCCTATCAATTTTGTCGTCCCTTGATCCAATTATGGATTCCTCCCATTCGGGCTCTATAGGTACCAAGGTTTCCATTGGACTAGAAGTTTTTATCTTAGTGGGAAAAAAGATTCTTGATTATAGGGCCCTATCGTTAGTGGGATTGGGTTTCTTTGCCATGAACAGGACACAACAGGCCCAAAAAATTGTGCAGCATAAAAAAATTTCATACAAGTTAGGGAAGTAAGACGGAACTATTGTCGGAGCTAGCCATCCTAATTTATAGTGCCTATGGTCGTCCAACGATAGGGTAAATGTCATTCGGAGCTTACCATCAAGTAAACAGTAAAAATTCTCAAGGAATCACTCCATTAATTTCCAGTCGCCCACTCCACTCAACGGTAACTTCTCCACTTTACCCGATTTTACTGTTCCAATTGTCACTTTTCGCTCCCTACGTGCACTCTGCGTACCTGCCGAGCTTGGACTAATCATCTACACCTCTTGTGCATCCTCCCCCAACACAGGCTTTCTCCTAAGGTACTCCACAACCAAAGACATTTTTTCCCCACATGTGTCATCCCAACCGCACCGGACCCCTTGCGGAAACAAGTCTTTCAGAGGCGCGGTAAGTAGCGCATATTCCCAAAAAAAAATTCTGTAATACCCTGCATGGCTGAGGAGTGACTACAGCTATTTCCTTGTTGTGATAGCCACTGAATATATGATAACTCTACCTTCTGTATATGCATCCCTATTCTTGGCCAACGTAGGATGCGTCCCATTGCAACCCATTCACAGCCTAAGCGGCTCAGTAGTCGTGTGCACCCCTTCCAATTCTGAGTCAAACACAACTCGCTGATCATCCTTATCCTTTGTTGGGGCTAGGCTATGGTAGTTGACCATGATTTGTATCCATGTTTCCCATGTGGGTAATTCTGGTGTGATGAATAGGTGTGATTCACCCCACACCCTAGTGTCAATGTCTTGTAGGACTATGTCAAGCACCACAGTCCTGTCCACTAACCCAAATGTTCCCAGGAACTCTTCCTTCAATGTCCCCCAGCGGTAGGTGCACCGATGTAGCTTCGAATCTAAGTACCATGCATATGGAAGTAGCCCTAGGTCATGAATCAGTAGGTGAACCCACTCCTTATTCATCCTGTCACACCACTGTTTTTCCCAGGCAGATAGATATTCGTGTGGATCTTCCGATCCGAGGTATGTTTTGACCCGCACACCAGTTGGGGCTTAAAATCATAGGATCATCATATCCTGACATGCTTCCCAATCCTAGAATTACTCCTTATGAATTTCCCACCACTCTGCAGGTACCCCTCACATGGCCAGCTTAAGGGCCCATAGCCTTCATCCCATGGGAACCTCTGCTTCGAATTCTCACAAAAATTCCTTAATGATACCAGAACCATCAAAGTAGGGTAGGTCTCTTACCTCTGAGGAAATGCAGTAGAAGTCCCTTGTGACTCAAAGACATCGCAGCGCTGAGACATTGTGCAATCAGTTTTTCCAATTCTCCATCTCCCCATTAGAGTCAGAGAAGCACTCACTGTTCTTTTCCTAACAGAGTACTCCTTCCACCATGGGGTTGATCCAATATTCATCCCACGCAGTCAACTTATAAATATGATCCACCTCCTCTTCATCACGCACTGGCTCTATGTATCGTTCGCCTTCCGCGGGATCTAATTGTACTATCACCCTTGTACCGTTATTCTCAAACACCATGCTTCTCTTTTTGAGGTTGATGATACCGCCCATATCTATGGCCCAGTCCAGCCCTAACAGTGTAGGGTAGGGGTCTGCATCTTCTACAGTTTCAATTACTTCAAATTTGGCTTGGGCCTTTACTCTTGCAATATCTACCATAATTTTAGACAATCTTCCTAGTGGGATGATTTTCTGTTGATTGGCCATGTGTGGCTAAATAGTGGACCATTCCAACTTAGGCTCTCCCATTCGTTTCCAAGTCTGTTTAGGTAACACGTTCACATCTGACCCTAGGTCCAAAATTACCTGACTCATCTCGTAGTCACCAATCTGCATAGACAATTGCATTTCTCATCCAGTGCGTTTCTTATACATGTATAGCTTGTGCACATCCTTGAACTTTGGAGGTAGATTGGATCGCACTACGCAGCTATCTATTAATGCCTGAAGATTCTCCACAGCCTTTGGGTTGCACATCAGCTTCATACATGCCTGCAAAAAGGGCTCGACCTCCTCATATGGCTTGAGGTTCATAGGTGGCCGAGCAGTGGTTGCCTCTACATCAGCAAAGTCCTTGCAAGTTGTGATAAATTTGTATTTCCCCTTTTTTAGGTCCAAACCTTCTTGTTTACTAATAGCTTGTCAGATTAGAGGTTCCATCGCAGCCTCCTCCTCAGGTCCCCCAATGGCCATCCCACTGCGTGTCACCACATTCACACTTGGATCTTTGTCTTACAACTCATCCTTAACTCTCTACACATTCTGCATAGGTGTCGACTGATTTTCCTACATTTTTACTATCAATATTGGATAGTCTTCAATCGCATGATCCAGTTGTCTGCAATATCGGCAGGATTTCCTAGTTGGGTTCGGGCAGTCCCTCGCAAAGTGTCCTCCTTCTCCACAGTTATAACAGATTAGTTGACCTCGTCCTCGTCCTACACTTCCACCGCACCTTCCTCCCCTGCCCCTTGATGGGGAGCCACCCATACTTGCGAGGATTCTCGGTGACATAGGGTTTGATTGTACTCTATATAAGTTTCCTTGATCAATCATTAAATCATACATCCAACAATTCTTCTCATCATGTCCTACTGACCGGAAAAACCTGCACCACTGCTATTTTACTTTTGGGACGTATGCACCTAGGCGGGGGCAATGGCTCGTATCATGCAAGCCAGCTACGTGACAATCCTCACACCACAACGCAGGTCCATTGGAGCCTAGACGCAATGGACTAAGTCCTCTGCTTGATCCTGGGTGTAGTGGACTATGTCCTCCTACCTGCATGTAGTCTGTTAGTAGAGGGCAGTTATCTTTGGTGTGACCATTCACCCTACATCGTATGCACCACCTTTCAAGGCTGGCTTCTGCTCCTCACTCTTGTTGTAGGTTCTAGATCTCCATGTGCATTACTTCTAGCTACCCTTGGATCTATTGGATGCCCAGCTGGGTCTCATCTCAAGGCACAACTTCTAACTTCATCGTAGCTTCCAAGGATTTCTCCTATGAGTTGAAAGTTTGGTGACCCATAGGTGTGTGTAGGTGAGGCAGTAACATGGTGATGAACCATTCTATATGTTGACTATCATCATATTGAAATCCTCCTTCTCTAATCACTTTCTTCAGCCGTTGATTGGCCTCCCTCATAGACTCAGCGGGCCCATGCTTGAAATATTTGAGATCAACCACTATTTGCGAGTAGGACTTAGGCTTCTTGAATTGTTGCTTCAAAGCATTCTGAACCTCCTCAATTTTTGTGTTCGTATGTTTTCCGATGTATCCCATGTATCAATCCAACGCTCTTACTTCAAAGGCAAGGGATAGTTGTGCCCTTTTCACTGCATCACTAGCTACGTTCTGCATAGTCCATACCGATCCTGTGAAAAACCAGAACTGATACATGTATTCATCCCCCACACCCTTAAAGGTAGGCAACTTCACGTACACAGCCATATCGTCTTCCGGTGGAAAAGGGGTAGGTGAATTCTTACCTCTAGGCTGGTGTGAAAGTGGTGTGGCTAGAGGACTTTGCGAAGCTGCTTCCCTTTCCAGACTGTAGATCAATCTATCTCCTTCTAGGTTGGCCCTATAGTACTTGCCACTTCGCGTTGTTCTTCCTCACACTAGCCACGGAGGAAATATGGGCAGCCATGGAGGAACAACAGAAGGCTACAATTGACACCTTTTAGAACAAGCTCTGCACCCTCCAGTGGAAGGAAGATACACTGCAAACTAGCGTGACTCAGAAACAGGCTCCCTTGCATTGCTTCTAGCTGCCCTTCGGGTGAGATTTTGGCTCGAGGGGTCCTGACCCATGTTCGTAGGTTCAAGGTTTGCCAATAAACCCCTATATTACTGACCCTTTCAGCAGTGACCTGCTTGCGCAAGCCAAAGTCTCACCCAAAGTAGTATGGGTGGGTGTTGGAACCAAGTTTCTGCACCCTTGGAGAGGGTAGGTAAGTCAAGCTGAGCTGCATTCAATATTATAGCAACCCGATCTTATATTACAGAGCCTATATCTAGAGATTCCTTCCACATCCATGTGCTTAATCACAATGATACTCACAGTAATGAACTTATATAAAGATAACACAACTATTCCATATCTTCTTGCAGAAATTGTAACAGAACAGTCCTAGATCATAGCATAAAAAAGTAACACAAGTATATTTATAGCTTAAATCAATACCACATCATCATATATTAATCAACCAAGCATCACAGAGTAATTCAAACAGATTCAGATATCCAACAATACTTCTATGTTCATTAATCCTTCATTTCCACTTACAATACCCAAATCCCAACATGCGCACATAGTAGCAGGGTTCGTACACAGCAGGATAGGGAATCTCTATGCACACAACAGCATGAGTCCTTCCCTAACAACCCTAACCACATCTATCAATTTGCACTTAGCAGCAATCTCCTCTCATTCTTAGCCTATCCTACAACTCAAAAAGGTTCGAATGCTTATATTATTTTAGCCTATGCATCCAATGGTCCACAAACCATGGTTTGCAGACTATTGGTCTACCCTTGAGCCATTTATGATGCTTTAGGGGCTTTGACCCACCCCAAAACCCCTACGCTAGACTAAATATAATAAAAAATATACAAAAATGGTCTAGTTTCATATCTTTGTAGAAGACCCTATTCCAATAGTCCCCAACACAATCTTGTGACTCATCTCGAGTCACTGCGACAGTAGGTTCATCATTTGCACCTGCACAGCTACTCCGACCATGTAGTAATTTGATCCGATATGGTTTGAGCTAACTACCATTGACATATACAGGCAGCACATCACCACGTAGGGTGGTCAGCCGAACAGCGCCACCATCCATGATTTCCTTAACAGTATAGGGGCCAAGCCAGTGCTGCTGGAACTTCCCTGGATGTTTTGAAAACTGGCTATCATATAAGAGGACCAAGTCATCCTTTGCAAAGGTATTTTGGTGAATATGTTGATCATGCCAGGATTTATCGCAAGCTTTCTGCACCTGTTGATGGAAATTAGCGAGGAACCGATGTTCCTCCAAATCCATAAGCTGCGCTAAGCACTCCTCCATGATGTCAGGGTCCACCATGTTCGTAACTGCTACGATACGTAGACTAGGAATAATGTACTCCATTGGCATAACGGCCTCCTTTCCATAGACCTTCCTAAAGGGAGTTTTCCCAGTTAGTTTTTTGCAGGTGGCTCGATAAGACCAAAGAACTAACAGGACGCACATGTCCCAATCACTGCGATCGGCATTGCAGACCTTTGTGAGTGCTTACTCCAAGATTTTTTTAAAGGCTTCAACCACACCATTTTCCTTTGGATGATACGGTGTGCATTTTTCATGATGGATTCAGAACTCCGCGGTCAAAGCTTGGATTGTCTTTTTAACAAAGTGCATACCCCTATCACTCATGAGGATATTTAGACACCCAAATCTGGTCAAGATCTGTTCAAATATAAAATGTGCAATGATATCCGCAGTACAATCCTTTACTGCTTTTGTTTTGGCCCACCTAGTTACATAATCAGTGGCAGTAATAATGTAGTGTGCACCCGTCTTCTTTCATGGTGGGTTGATAGGCCCTATGAAATCGATGGTCCACTTATCAAATGCTTGTACAGCCATTTGTGGTTGAAGGGGAATTTCATCCCTGCGGGATGGTCTCCCTGTTCGTTTTCACGTATTGCAAGCTTTACAATGATCGTTGGCATCACAATGCAGGGTTGGCCACTATAACCTAGCCCTCAAAACCTTTTGCACCATTTATTTCCCTGTGTAGTGACCTCCTACTACTCCATCATGAGCCTCTACCAATATAGCGTGCCTTTCATGCTCCAAAACATATCTACGTAATACTTCAACAACTCCCATCTTATATATAACTGGCCTACAATGATGGTAAAATCGGTTGCTCAAGCGAATAGCTCTTTATTTTGTTGCATTGAATACTCTGGGGGTGCCATCCCAGTATTCAAGAACTGAATGATATTAGTGAAGTGGGCATCTACTAATTTAATAGAAAATAGTTTCACATCAGGCAATCCCAACCTACGCACACAGCAGCAAGAGTCTTGTTCATACTGTTGGAACAGAGTTTCCTACAAAGCTGCGAAACTGGACCATTTTTGTATATTTTTTATTATATTTAGTCTAGCGCAGGGGTTTTGCGATGGGTCAAAGCCCCTAAAGCATTGTAAATGGGTCAAGGGTAGACCAAGAGTTCACAAACCATGATTTGCGAACCATTGTATGCATAGGCTAAAATAGTATAAGTAGTCGAACCTTTTTGAGTTGCAGGACAAGCTAAGAATGAGAAGAGATTGCTCCTAAGTGTGAATTGATAGATCTAGTTAGGGTTGTTGGGGAAGTACTCCTGTTGTTGTGTGTGTAGAGATTCAAGGGTTGCGAACAAACCCCTATACTATTGGCCCTTTCGGCAATGACCTGCTTGCGCAGGCCAAAGTCTCACCCCAAGTAGTATGGGTGGGTGCTAGAACCAGGTTTCCGCACCCTCAAAGAGGGTAGGTAAGTCAAACCAAGTTGCGTTCAGTATTATAGCAACCCGATCTTATATTACAGAGCCTAGATCTACAGATTCCTTCCACATCCACGTTCTTAAACATAATGATACTCACAGTAATGAACTTATATAAAGATAACACAGCTATTCCATATCTTCTTGCAGAAAATGTAACAGAACAATCCCAGATTGTAGCATAAACAAGTAACACAAGTATATTCACAACTTAAATCAATGCCACATCATCATATATTAATTAACCAAGCATCACAGAGTAATTCAAACAGATTCAGATATCCAACAATACTTCTGCATTCATTAATCCTTCAGATCCACTTACAATACCCAAATCCCAACCTACGCACATAGCAGTAGGGTTTGCACACAGTAGGACAGGGAATCTGGCGCACACAGCAGCAAGAGTCCTTCTCCAACAACCCTAACCAGATCTATCAATTCGCACTTAGTAGAAATCTCTTATCATTCTTAGCCTCTCCTACAACTCAAAAAGGTTCAACTACTTATACTATTTTAGCCTATACATCCAATGGTCTGCAAACCGTGGTTTGTGGACTCTTGGTTTACCCTTGACCCATTTACAATGCTTTAGGGGATTTGACCCACCCCAAAACCCCTGCACTAGACTAAATATAATAAAAAATATGCAAAAATGGACCAGTTTTGTAGCTTTGTAGGAGACCCTGTTCCAACAGTCCCCCAACACAATCTTGTGACTTGTCCCGAGTCATTGCGATGGTAGGTTCTCCACCTGTGCGCGTATTATAGTGAGGGCGGTGATTAGTGGATGCAACACCTCTTGACTCTGAGCCGTAGCACTCTAACGTGAGGGCCACCAGCTTTTGGGATGCTGGCCCTTTGGCTGCCGTAGTGACATTTTTCAACGTCTAGTTTAGTTGCGTGACCGTGCCATCGGCATCTTGTGAGAGATGGAGGGCTATGGCAGCCCATGGCTTTAATCTTTCCTCGAGGATGTGCTTCTGGCACTGGAGTTTCTCAATCACGTCCAGGAGAGTGATGTTGGTCCACAATTGTGCTAACCATTGTGCAGGTACCAAGGTGGGCAACATAGCCTCGAACTGTGCGAAAGCTTCTTCCTACTATCATAAGTCCTGACTGACCTTTTGGAGGACTGAGTTGAACTGGACCATGGTCCTGAGCTGCATGGTTGATTCGAGAAACTGAGCGCCCTGAGAAATTTTCTCCGTGATGGAGTTCGTAGCTTCAGCCACCAGCGCAGCGTGCTGGGCGCAAACCTTCGGTAGCATGGTAGGCTGCAATGTAGCCTGTAAGTCGAAGATTTTCTTCTCTAGTTGTGCCTTGATGAACTACATTTCCATCTGAGACACTTTTACTGTTGCAACTATACTTTCTACTTTGGCCCGAGGTGTAGCTGTGACCGGGACTCCATCCAGAACCTCTGTGTAGAGCTAGTGGATCATCATTTCAAGCTCCACCTAATGCGATATAGTAAGGGATTGTTCTGCATCTTTCCGTTTGAGGGCCCGCTTTTCCATACCAAGCTATTTATGCACCGCCATGTCTCACTAGTGGGTCTCCCGGATTATGGCGATGTGGAGAACTTGTAATGCCTCATCAGGAAACTTAGCAAGGTCCAAGTGGACCCCTGTATCTACTTGGATTTGGGTTCCTATAAGGGTAGTGCTAGGCAAAGATTAGAGGTGGCTTTCTTTTGGTGCATGCACGGTACTAGTGATTGCCAAGGGAGTCTGTTTCTAAGTCACGCTGGTCTGTAGTGTATTGGCCTTTCATTGGAGGGTGCGGAGCTCATTCTGAAAGGTGTCAATTGCGGCTCCTTCTGTTGTTCCTCCATGGCTGCCCATATTTCCTCTATGGACAGCGTAATTCCTCTATAGCCTCCAACTAGATCTGCGTTATGCATCTAGGAGGTACATTTCATCTAGATAGCGTTGTGGATTTGGTCCTGTTGACCCAGTCAATTGTCGCAATCCCTTTCACACATAAGGTAGTTTTATTAAGACAACCTAGATTTAGCCTTTTCACATTGGGTGTTGATTTATTTACTGGTTTCAGGAGTTTTTATTGTCCTCCCTTACACATTTATTCTTGCAATAAGAAAATGAAACAAAATTGTACATCCCTATTAGCTTGGGCTAATTAGGAATATTACAGAGAGGGTGGTGTTGTTGAGACCGGTGGTGGCAGTACCTCCTGGGGGTCCACGGGAGCCTTGCATGAGGAGGTGGGCTCCTGTGATGCCACAAGGAGATGGGGGCATGGTGGGGCATTACTGGAATGACATAACAAAGGCCTGGTTTAAGGCAAATTCCCAGATGTTTCTGCCATTCCCATATGCAGGGATGGACTTTCGGGGGGATATAGAGATGGGTATTCCTCCCGGCTATGTTTGGGGGCTAGCAGGTATTATTTTATGTTTTCTGCATTTATTTGATTATATATGTTTCCATATGTTTTTATGGTGACACTGACATAGTTTTGGTTACTCTTACAGATGTTGGTGAGGTTAGCTACCCCATGCCTCGATTGTTTGGCCACGGTCCTCTTAAGAGACCTCAAGGAGGTCGTGGGGGACTGGTAGGAGATCCTACACAGCCTCAGGGTGGTGGACCTAGTGGTGGGGCTGGCCCTTCGAGGGAGGGCAGCAGCTCGGCTGCTACCAAGGCTACAGCCGAGAGAGCTCGTGCCGATGCAGAGGCGGAGCGTGCTGATGCAACAGAGGCTCACATTGTTGAGCTGACTACTCGGGTGTCAGTTCTAGAGGATGCCTAGGATCGAGTGGGCCACGTGACCTAGGGGACGCATTCTTGAGGCTTTCTAGATGACCTCAAGGATTTCTGGCTAGAGACGTGGATGGTGTTGGGGTTCCCATGTTTTGGCTAAATTGGCAAGACCAAAAGATGAAACAACATCATAACCACTTTGGGGCCCTAGGATCTAGCCCTCCTGGACCCGAAGAGGGATCTCTCCAATAAAACAAAGAATGGTATATATTTGAAGCTCACATGAGATGTTAGGCTAGGTATGAAGCACAAAGGGGGTTTAAAATGATTTGGTTGGTTGGTTGCTAGGTTGGTCATGAGATCATAGGCTGAGAAGGTAATAGGAGGAAAGGAGCAAAATAGCAGGACGTTTCAGCAAAAGAGGATGAGTCAAGATAGTACCATCCATTGGGCTATGGAGTCATGAAAGATAATTACATGCAAACAACTAGCCAAGGCTTTCAAAGGGAAAGTCATCTACACTAAAGGATCTTTTTAGATAGATGGTGGGATGGAACATTAAGGAAAGAAGGTGAAAGAAGGAAAGACACCCAATTTCTGTCTATAGATCAGGTCATAGGTCATTTAACTCTAGACCTGCTTGGACATACTCAAAGGTATCTTTCAATGGAGGGACAAAGGGGCAGGTTATAGATCAGACCAGAGGTCATTTAACTCTAGGTCAGCTTTAGCATGCTCCAGGGGAAAAACAGAGATAAGGTTTAATACAGAGCTAGGGTCTATAGATCAGAGAAGGACTTTGAACCTTCAATGCTTTGACACCAGCAAGAATATCCAAGCAGAAAACCCCAAATTCATACATCAACTAGTAGCATATGGAACCGCTACACTGGTTAAATTAGCTGAATTTACTCTTAGATTCACAATCGGCGGAAAACATTAAAGGCAAGGAGAGTAGAAACATAGGGTACCTAACAAGGGTAAATCCTATGCCAGATTTTTGATGTGAGCCAGAAGATCAATGAATAGCATGAAAATGTAATAAAACAATAAGATAAGAGAAACATCACCCATAGTAATAGACCAGGATCCTGTGAAATTTGCTTGATTAATTGATGCAAAACCAGTCACATACACTGAGCTCAATGGCTGATCACAGTCCAAACTTTCTCTTCCCAACCTACTACATTACAAACTACTCTGCTACTACCTCCCAAGACTATTCTAACAGTCAAACTAAATCCCTCAAATAGCAACGGCACAACCGAACAACCACCTTTTACAATACGTTCTTTAGGATTCTTATAGGAGAAAAGAATAACAGGAGTAGATGTAAACTTAAATGCAGCATTAAAACTATGAAGCAGCAAGAGGGCTGAGGCCTTGTTCTATTTTAAATGTCTAAGCATTGAACTTCTGCGCTCTTTGGATGAAAGAGTGGTCTTCGTCAGGCTGCAATTTACTTCAGGTATTTCTTTGGTGTACTTGTTGCAACACTCTGAATGAAAACAAATCAATGACTTAGGTCTGCCATACCGCATAACTAATGCACTGGTAGCATAGGACTGTTGTCAGGGCAGAAATTTCCTGAGGGACACAAAATAGCATGCAAACAGTATGGGCACTTTTTCCTTTTATGGAATAACATTCTGCTGATGTCAAAACCCTGCTAATATGGTTTTCTATGCATTGGACCTTCTGAGTGATCCACGGGGTCTTCAATTTTGGTACCTTTGCCTTCAAATTATCGGATTAAGGCTCAAAATATGCAATTACAGGCCCTAAATGCTTTATCTTCCCACTGATACTATTTTGCTGCTCCATTCTAGTCTTTGTCAGTGAAAACTACACTCTAATGGCTCTACGGAAGCTTTTACAGGGGTTAAACCTGTTCCTTTAATGAAAGTCTTATCGGCATACCTTCCCAGACCTTTCTCCATAATTTCAGCTCCCGAAAATGGTCCTTTCCTGTGTTCTCTGTCACTGTAACAGAGACTATGAATCATGGCGGATTTATGCCTGCCCGTAACCCTGTAAAACATGCAAACTGGTTAAGAAAAACATGCATGGGGAGGGTGGTGTGGATGACTGCGAAAATGGCGACGTGGCATGGTTGAACAGTGGAGGATGATAGTGTAAAATGAAGTGGATTTAAACGTAAATGATTGGAATTTGACCTTTGAACGAATGTATATATAGGGACGAGCGAAAAATACGACGAAACACATGGAATGGGTGACGTGGTGGGACCAGGTCAACGGTGAGCGCGTCTTAAATCTGGACTGTCTGATCTTAGGAGGAGATCGATGGCTGAGGACATGGCAGAGGGTGATTGAATCTGGACCGTCCGATCTCAAGAGGAGATCGATGGCCGAAAATGTAGCGGAGGGTGATGGACAGTGGGCCAGGGGTACAGTTGCCTTGGTTTAACTCCTGTGCATCTTCGCGGCGCAATCACCGTTGGATGGATGGCTCCAGATTGGATGGTGTCCATGCATATCGCGCCGGGTCAAACGCTGAACTTTAACACGCGATGGGGGGGAAGTTTTCAAATAGTGCCCGAGACACGTGTCCTGTGGTGAATGGAATCGCTCTAAGAATAAAAATACCACCCACCTTTCAACGGCGGTGCGATAGAAATCAGCAATTTTTGAATAGTGCACGGGGACCACCGGGGCGGATAAACTTCGGGCCACCAGATCGGCAAGTAAATGAACAATGGATGTGTGATCAAGGTGGGGCGAACGGAGTGGGCCACGGCATGGCGCTGACATATGAAGATTGTCCGATCTAAATAGATCGATGGCCAGAAATGCTCCCGATATACATTTGTGATGAGCACCTTCCACCTTAGCACCTGGTCTTGGTGCTGGGTCATGTGGTGGAAAAGGGTGAGGGAGCTAGGGCCGAAAGGTGATAAGCCCACATAATGTGGAAAATGGGTTTTTGGCCCATTTTTAGCGCTTTTTAAGGCTAGGAAAAGGTAACGATAGAGGGAATAAGGGGAAAACGGACCAAACAAGGGGTATGTGTAGGATTAATAGGGGATTTTGGGAGGATTTAGAGGGTAAGAGGGGAATTTTAACAATGGGAAAAAAGGGATGAAATGAAGAAATATGTAGAGGTACAAGGGGAAAATAAAGGCCTTTAGGAGCACAATTTATCATCATCAGTGAGGCTTTATAATGGGAATCAGCAGAGGGGATTTCATCAAAGGAAAAAAGGCACAAGAAGTCTTCAAGGATGATGTGTTTTCAGAGGAAATGCATTCCTTGAAGGCTCAAAAAATTTTTAGCCCCCTGTTTGCTTGTCAAAAATTTATAGGGGGCTAACAGATGGCCCGACAAAGGGACTATCGACATGTTTTATGTCAGGTGGCAGTCTCAGTTTTGATGGTGGCTCTAGTAGTGGTACTGGGAGTGGTTGTGGGTCCAAGCGCCCCACCTGGGGGAGCACCACCCTGGAGTTTATTTTTACACAGGGAAAGCACCCATTATGATAATGCTTCCCCTATTTTTTACAACCTTTTGTGTATCTTTCGGCTGAATGTTGAAAATGGCAACAAGAAACAGTGAAGGAGGCATCCTGAAACATCTTTCCTAATCCTAGTTGGAAAGTGATCACCAAAACTAGGTGGGGGCCACACAGGTGATTTTTTGTCGCAAAGTCTATTTTTAGACTATGTCTATTTTTAGACATGTGGATCATGGTCTATGAGTTGCAGGATGCTATTTATGGATGATTGGTCGAGTTGGTAAAAATATATGGACCTCTATTTTTAGACATTGGGCGGTTTCTATTTTTAGACTGCCGGGTTAAAAATAGAACAGTCAAATATTATTAACCCTTAATAATATTTAGACTATAAACATTATCTTTTCCTCTTGGAGCACTTTAGTTTGATGCTTGGATGTGGCACATGCAGCTGACAGAAGGAAATACACTTTTCCTAAGGGTTAGTTGAGCTATTGCATGGTTTAATTCAGTTAGGCCTCAAGTGGCAAAGTTTGGTGGAGTTGATGAGACAGTTGGTTGAGTTGTGTTCTGTTTAACTTAGTTGAACTAGTTGTGATTAGTCTAACTGATTAATACACTAGTGATGAGTGGTGTGAATTAATTATTAATTAATTCACTAATTATTAACTCATAAATCAACTAAAGAACACATCAGTTAACTGCAATGCATGGACAGTTCAGTGAAGACCAGTGTTAGAGGTAGGTGAAAGGGTGAGTGTGACTATCAGTTGTGACTACAACTGTGCATGAGATTTGCACACACATTGATGGAGATTGCCAATGAGGATTGTGCAGTTAAAGCCAAGGGTATTCAAACTTGGATCTCATTCATTCTCATCTTGGATTGCGCAGTAGAGGTAGGCAAACAGTGGAGGAGATTTGAACCCATGACTTGTTCAAATCTCATATAGTTTGTGTGTAACTATTGGAGATAGTAATGAGTACTTGTGAGGAGTATTATACTATGATTGTTTCATTTTCTCTATCATTATAATATATAGATAGTTGGGCGTTTTCATCTATTTCTTTCCCCATTACATACTGTGTTTATGTGTGCTTGACTATTGTGTTTATGTGCGCATGCGACTGTTTCTATTTCCGCATATTGATGATCAATTGTAGAAGAGGTTATGTATTATGCATGAAGCTCAAACAGTGTTTAATCAAGATAATCTCGATGAATAATTCAGCAAATTATTCAAATTTCTACACTGACCGATGGGTCAGAAACACTATTTTTTGTACTCAGACACATACACTATGATATATATATGAGAGATATTTTTATGGATCTACATGTTGTGCCCCCTCTTTCTACTCATGGATGATGTTATGCTGATGGGTGTCTGTGTTTTTTATTTTTTATGTATGATGGTTTATTCAATATGCATTCCATTTTAGAATATTGTTAGCTATGCAATCAGCTGTTTGGTTTTGACTCCTTGGTACATGCGTAAAAATAATGTAGTCAAATTGTCTGCTTAATCTTTTTGCATGAAAATATTTTCTAAATATATGTGAATATATTATCTCAAATGTTTGGTTTAACTACGAAACTACTAACTGGGAATCGAGGCACACATGCATATGACGTATACCATGATGGAGGGTGTCACACATAAGTCCAATGACAGCATCATATTCTGCCTGATTGTTTGTGGCTAAACTGATACAAACATTGTTGGTGCAGATTGGTGATTGGTCAGGGTGATAGATGACCTAGGTGGCTGCTACTAAACTTTGAGACCATCTTGATGCTCCATTAGAAAATCCGAAGTAAGGTTCAGGTTGGTAATCCATTGCGGCACTCGAGCGCATTTTGTAATAAGTATTTTGGTCAAAAATTTAAAGTGATTTGGTTTGTGTATGTTGAATCTAGGGTAGGGCCTTCTTGGCCCTTATGGGTAGAACTTCTTGAGGTAAAGGTCATTGAAGAGGTTTTTCATATCCCAAATGATGGATTTTCTACTCCATCAAGAATATCTTAAGATATTCCTATTGTCCAACTCCAGGAGTATTAAAAATCAACACTGAACTATTTCAGAGATTGAATGCAGGGGAATTTACTGGATATGTCACCTCCACAAGGAAGGATGGGTTCCAGAGGCTACCTGGCCCACTAGCAGACTCTGGCAATAGAACTTGTCAAAAGCTAATAGTTCCCTTCAAGGAATTATTGCAATGCCTCTCATGGGAATGTTGTATAAGGAAATACTTGCAAATAAAACATTGTATAGTGTTGGGATCCTCTTATACATATAATATGGAGTCAAAATGCAGAAAGAGAGCTGAAACAAATAGATATAGGTGGGTTATACAGATCTCCCCAACCTATGTACCTCATAAATTAGCTCAAAGAGTGAGCTACAACAATATGAAAAACATCAATCTGAAACTCTGCAAATCTGAATGTATCATGAGAGGGAAAATAATAAAGCCATCATCATATTAATATATCAACAATATTATATAGAAATATCATGAGGAACAAGGCCCTCAAGATTTTAGAACCAACCTCCAATGAATAAGCAGTGTAATACATGAGATGTTGCTGCTACACAAAATGTTGTAGAGCAGTGACTGTGCAGTCTTTATGAGAGATGTAGCTACTGAATACATAAAAAATGATAATGTAGCTAAAATATACAAGAAAAATGGCCCAAGAGAGGAAAATGGGCTCAATATGGGATTTCTAGCCAATCTTAGGGAGATTGCTAGAATGTCGAATAAAATATAATAGTGACAAACAAATTGTCACTGCAACTGAAAAAAAAATGAATATGAGGCTGTGGCTGATCTGAAATTATAATTCCCTCCCCTGATAATTCCCTCAAAGGAAAATGGGCTGATCCCCTTTTACTCAAAAGCACTCCTCCTGATAAGCACAAGAATCTCCCTCAACATTGTCCTCATGGAATAACGCAGTTTCTCCAAGTGACTGCATAGTGGGAGATGGTGAATGAGTGGCCTGATGCCACAGATCTGAAATATGGTCCAAGAGCCCTCTATAAAACTCCTCCAAATAAGAGATCACTCCTCCACTGAAAAATCAAGTAAGAAAAGACTCTATGAGTTCCTCTACTACTACCCTAGCAACACAACACCATCCTGCTACAGAGATAACGCTGCAACTGAAGGAGTGAGCTTGGCCAAATGCCAGAATGAGGAAATGCAGCTCAAATCCTCTCCTCCAATGAGGAAGAGGTGGGTATCCCCTCCCGAGAACACCCCCAGTGCTCAAGAGCACTACAATCCTGCTAAACAGCCCAGATGTGCAAGTCCTTGGCCTCACTATGAAATTTCTGAATCAAAGCATGAGAAAATGAGCTTCTATCTTCTCTCTTATAAAGAAAATGAACTCTCTCTCACCATAGGCCCCACAATTAGGGTTTCCATTCACTTTTGAATGCTTTCCCTCTAAAAAATGTGTTGTCTTCTTAAGCAAGCCACCCCTCTAAGGCAGCGTTGTTGACTTGGTCAAATATGGCCAAATCAAGGTGATCCTCATCATGTTCACACCATTAGGTGTTTATTTCAGCTACTTATTTATCCTCCTTCCTCATAAAGAGTGTTATTTCTCTATCACCAAGGGGTTAAGGGGTCTCCTTACCCATTTTATTAAACAAAATAAAAATATGCCACTATAATGTTCCATTTTAGCTTGAGGCTAAAATTGGGAACATTGCAGTCCTCCCCTCCCACATGTTGCTTTTCCTCAAGCAACTGCATAGAGAGAAAAAAAAAATCTCCCCCTTCTTCTCTTGGGGCCTCCTCATCAACAATCTCCACCACTGCTCAAGATATGTTGCAGTAAAATTGTCCTCCAATGCCTCCTCCCAAGTATGCAAACTAGAATGGTGCACCTTACGAAAGGATAGAAGGTGTAGGTGGAAATCTCCCTGCTGGACCATGGCCTCCTCAAGGTAGGAGTGATGACATGCATGGGAAAATATAATACCACTGATGATCCCCTCACCCATGCTATCATCCAAATGGAAATCTTTCCCCCGGTTCTGTGCAATGTAATGGGGCTGAACGAAGAGTTTTGTTGCTTTATCCAAATAAGCTCTTCTCTCCCTCTGTAGTACATATGGGGCTGCCTCTGTCTTTGGGATGAAATGGTATGGCTTCCAAGAGTGGCCCAAGCTACCCCATCAAAATATTCAGCCATGAAATGCTTCCTCAAATTCTCCAAGTGGTTTTGCCTCACAAGAAGAGAAAAGTAATAGTATGGAAATCATGGTTTTCCCATGGTATCTCCTGCAATATAGAACATGTGTAATGGGGAGAATAGTGCTCCTGATGGGCTATCCCAAAATATAAGTTACTCTCCACATAGTGCTCCCTGTGAATAAATAAGCATCAGTAATACGTAGCATAATACAATGAAAACAAGTTGTCACAAGACAACTAGAGAGTGGGTCACTACTCCTCTCATGGGACCAGCGCACTGAGCCTCTTTCCTGCATAAAAATATCCATAACAAGTGCTTTCCTAGCCACTTTTTTTCTGCCACACACATCTCCAAAAGATAGGAACATGAAAATATAAATTGGTGCCAATGATGCACACCAAGGAGCATGTGTCTCCCTCCACAAACCACTATAAGAATGGTCCATTCCTTTGCTACAAAAGACTAAAAATACATCCTTGTACAATATTCAAGAAGGAAAAACTCCTCTTGACTCATCATGCTTGCTCAAACAAGGAAGGAAAGTACAATATAAAAATGTGAGATTATACCTCCTCTAATTTGTACTTGAGCTCTTGAGCTGTAATGGCCCAACTGAGGATTTCCCTGTACCTCCAATGAGTAGGGAAGCGGATATGAGGTTCTCTCCACCATAATAAAGTGGGCTATGCATCTCTCCCTATGCTGATAGATGCCATGATGAATACCCTCCAAGTGAACTCTTCTAGCCAATCAAAGTATGAATCCAAGTGCAAAGCTAGGAAGTCCTCATATGCTGCATGCAATAATTTCTTCTCGAGACTAGAAGTTCTAGCCAAGAAGAATCTGCCATAGTGTTAGATGACCATATCATAAACTTGGTATCAATCATCTCCCTCCTAGTCATCAAGATTCATGCATGCAATAAGGATCCTGGGGAATACTCAACCCAAGTTGAGCCCTCCAACCTGGATCAGTCCTTCACATAGACAACGTTGGTATTCTACAATATGGTGCTCCATCACACTGCTGCCTTCTACCTTGACATCCCCTCATGCCAAATTCATCCTCCAAGTTGTTTCCATGATATCATGCAGTTGCTCATGCTCTAATAGAAATAATGACTCCTAAAAATGAGCCTCCCATGAGAGTCTATCATCTCCAAGAATCTCCCGATCCTGGGAAATGTAAGAATGAGTGGCCTCCATCCACTCCAATGCATGAAAGGGTCCTCCCTCAAAGGAATAATCCTCTAATCATCCAAATCCTTGGATAATCCATCCTCCAACCATGCAGCAAAATCTATCAGTACAGTAAAACTGATGAAGATGGGTGATACTAAAAATGAGAGAGTATATCTCTCCTTCTTGAGTTAACCCCAAACCCTCTGTGTTGTGTTGAATTCCTCTAGTGTCTCCACCCCTCCAGAACCCATGAGTGGTGAACCAAATGGAATTATGCCTCTCATCAATTCTAAATCAAGTGGCCTCCTAGGTGGAGTTCCCCCATAAAGTGAGACATCGTGCTATGAAATAGATTGCATGTATGAGTGGACTGATTTTCCCCTCTCTCCTCTGCATAGTGCAGTCTCTTTCCCTTATGTAGAAATTTTCTGAAATGGATATGGGTGAATGCCCATCATCCCTCCATGATGATCCTTCTCTTTCCCTTCCATCTCACAATCCCCAGCTAATGCGATATAGAGCTCTGAAATTGTGCCTTAGTTCCCACATGTAAAAATATTTGGAACTCCTTGCAAAGATACAAGGGCTCCTCTAGTGGAAGCAATAGCTCCATTCTCACCTCCATGTGGTGATGGATGTCCTCCCAATGTGACAACATTTTTGGTTCCTTCCAGTGCATGCAAAGTGTTTTTGTTTATGTCACAATGATTTTCACCAAGTTATTTCATCAAACCCTTAGTGAATGCCTCAAGAGTTTTTTCATTTGCATGGCATGTAAAATGGGACTTTAAAACCAACAAACATGAGCCATACCTTTGAGTTTCACTACTACTCCTCCAATGGCCTCATCTCCTTCCTCTATCCCCCTTGCAAATGGAAAAAGGACTGTGGTGTGGATCTACATGTGTGGCTGAATGCTCACACCCATCATGAAAAAACTAGGGTTTTCTCCATCCACAACCCTTTTCATAAAATCTTCCCACTGTTCCCTTTCATCAAGATTTTCAATGATGTCCTCATTGGTCTATAAAAGAAGAATTTAAAAATCCTCTTCCATCATTCCTCTTTCCTTGTATCCTTTGTAAATTTCCTCTCCTTGGAGAGAAGCTCCTCTTCCTGATAAATATAGATCTTGGGCACAGGCTGAGCCAAGATCATGCTCTGATACCATTGTAATATCCCAAATGAGGGATTTTCTGCTCCATCGGGAATATCTTAAGATATTCCTATTGTCCAACTCCAAGAGTATTAACAATCAACACTGAACTATTTTATAGATTGAATGCAGGGGAATTTACTGGATATGTCACCTCCACAAGGAAGGATGAGTTCCAGAGGTTACCTGGACCACTAGTAGACTCTGCAAATAGAACTTTTCAAAAGCTAATAGTTCCCTTCAAGGAATTACTGCAATGCCTCCCATGGGAACGTTGTATAATGAAATACTTGCAAATAAAATGATGTATATTGCTGGGATACTCTTATACATATAATATGGAGTCAAAATTTAGAAAGAGAGCAGAAAAAAATAGATCTAGCTGGATTATACAGATCTCCCCAACCTAGGTACCTCATAAATCAGCTCAAAGAGTGAGCTACAGCAATATGCAAAACATCAATCTGAAAATCTGCAAATCTGAATGTATCATGAGAGGGAAAATACTATAGCCATCATAATATTAATATATCCACAAGATTATATAGAAATATCATGAGGAACAAGGCCCTCAAGCTTTTAGAACCAACCTCCAATGAATAAGTAGTGTAATATATGAGATTATGCTGCTGCACAAAATGCCAAAGAGCAGTGACTACGTAGTCTCTATGAGAGATGAAGATGCTGAATACATAAAAAATGATAATTTAGCTGAAAGATACAAGAAAAATGGCCTGAGAAAGGAAAATGGGCTCAATATGGGATTTCTAGCCAATCTTAAGGAGATTGCTAGAAATGCCGGATAAAATACAATAGTGACAAAAAAATTGTCACTACAACTAAAACCAAATGAATATGAGGTTGTGGCTGATCTGAAATTCTGATTTCCTCCCTTGATAATTCCCTCAAAGGAAAATGGGTTGATCCCCTTTTACTCAAAAGCACTCCTCCTGATAAGCACAAGAATCTCCCTCAACACTGCCCTCATGGAATAACGCAGTTTCTCCAAGTGACTGCATAGTGGGAGATGGTGAATGAGTGGCCTGATGCCACAGATCTGAAATATGGTCCAAGAGCCCTCTCTACAGATCCTCCAAAGAAGAGATCACTCCTCCACTAAAAAAGAAATTAAGGAAAGACTCTATGAGTTCCTCTGCTACTACCCTAGCAACACAGCACCATCCTGCTACAGAGATAACGCTGCAACTGAAGGAGTCAGCTTGGCCAAATGAAAAAATGAAGAAATTTAGCTCAAATCCTCTCCTCACATGAGGAAGAGGTGGGGGATCCCCTCCCGGGAACACCCCCAGTACTCAAGAGCACTGCAATCCTGCTAAACAGCCCAGATGTGCAATTCCTTGGCCTCACTACGAAATTTCTGAATCAAAGCATGAATAAATGAGCTTCTATCTTCTCTCTTATAAATAAAATTAACTCTCTCTCACCATAGGTCCCACAATTAGGGTTTCCATTCACTTTTGAATGCTTTCCCTCCAAAAACTATGTTGTATTCTTAAGCAAGCCACCCCTCTAAGGCAGCACTGTTGACTTGGTCAAAGATGGCCAACTCAAGGTGATCCTCATCATGTTCACACCATTAGGAATTTATTTTAGCTGCTTATTTATCCTCCTTCCTCATAAGGAGTGTTATTTATCTATCACCAAGGGGTTAAGGGGTCTCCTTACCCATTTTATTAAACAAAATAAAAATATTCCACTATAATGTTCCATTTTAGCTTGAGGCTAAAATTGGGAACATTACAGGGTTGCTGAGGCATGTCTTGTCCAGTTCCGTCAAGATGTATGCCCCTGGGCAGAGGCAATGTTTCACGATGTAGGGTCCTTTCCACAAGGTTTCAAACTTTCCTGGCCCTAGGGTTTCTTTTGCGACATCATAGAAGAGGACTAGCTCTCCCTCAGTTAATGAGCGAGGGTTGATTTTGTGGTCGAATGATGATTTTACCCTTTTCTTATGGGCCTCGGTGTGTTGCAGTGACTATCATCGGCTTTCATCGAAAATCTCTAGTTGTACTAGGAGTTGTTTTAGAGGTTGGGTATCATCAAGGAGTTCGATGGCGGCATTCAAATTCGGATCTCGCGTTCTATGGAAATCACGACTTCGACCCCATATACCAAGTGGAAGGGAGTGAAACCAGTGGACGTCTTGATAGATGTGCAGTATGTCCATAGGGCGGAGAAGAGCATATGGTGCTAGTTGGTTTTATGTTTATTCACCATGCGTTGTAACATCATTTTGAGGACTTTGTTTACAACTTCTACATGTCCGTTGGATTGGGGGTAGTATGGTGAAGTGAATTCTTTGTTGAATCTGAGGTGGTGAGATAGCTCCTGGAAGATTTTATTCTCGAAGTGTTTTCCATGGTCGGATACTAACTCTTTGGGAACACCAAACCAGGTGATCATGTGGTTAAACAGAAATTGAGCGGTGGTTTATGCAGTGTTGTCGTATGTGGGCATGGCCTTTTCCCACTTGGTGAAATAATCGATAGCCACTATGATATATTAATGGTTTCTCGATGATAAGGGGTTGCAAGTCATGACGTCAATTCCCCATTTAGAAAAGGGGTCAGTGACGATGACAAGGTGTAGAGGAGCAGGAGGGGCTCTTGCTTTATGGGTGAAGTGCTGGCATCACTCACATTTCTTGACTTCTATAATGCAATCGTGAAACAAGGAGGGCCAAAATATCATGCCCGTAGGAATTTTTGGGTGGTGGCCATTCCAGATAGGCGGCCACTGCAAGCACCTCTGTGGCAGTCATTAAGGGCTTTTTTTTCTTGGTCGTGAGTGAGGCATCAACGTAGAATGGTGTCGATGCCTCGTCGATACAAGACATCTCCCATGAGGAGATATCGTGGGGCCTGTTGGCATATGTGCCAATGGTCATCTTGAGTGAGATAAGGTCTGAACTTTTGAGTTCATAGGAAGAGTAGAATGTCTCCATACCAAGGGTCATTGGATGCTACGAAAAAGAGATGTTCATCTGGTAGTGAATCGTTTACTGGTGATCCCTTAGTATCCCTTGGGAGGTCCGTAATGAACTCCAGTAAGGTAAGCACCTTTTTTCTTTTAGGGGAGCGAAACTATAAGTCGTATTCTTGGAGAATGACTATCCAGTGGACGTACTTATGGTTCATTAGGTGACATGTGAGAAGGTACTTGATGGGATTAATATATGTGATGACCGTAGTGGTTTTTAAGATGATGTAGTGGCAAAGCTTCTCGACTGCATGTATTAATGTTATGGCAGTTTTTTCTTCAGGCTCATATCTTAATGTTGGGTCAGATAAGGTTTTTCTAACGTAATAGATTATTTTCTCCTTTCCATCTATGCCTTCCTGGATCAAAACTCTGGCAAATGTGGACTCGGAAGCTGATAGATATAGGATATAATACTTTTCATAGTCTGGGGGGCTTATGAGTGGTGCTGAAGATAAATTTTCTTTAAACACATCAAACACTTGTTGGACATGATCATCCCATTTGAATGGGATGTCTTGGAAAAGGAGGCGTAAGAACCCTTGAGCACAAGTGGCATAATCTGGGACGAAGCATCTCAAAAAATTGGCCTTCCCCTGCAGGCTTTGCAGTTTCCTAAAGGTTCGAGGTGGAGGTACCTATTTTATGTCTTGGACCTTGAGGAGCTCCATACAAATCCCTTGCTAGGACATTATAAAACCTAAGAGTCCTCCTACGCTGATGCAGAAGACACACTTGAGGGGGTTCAAGCGTAGGTTGTATTGATGGCATCGTTGTAATACCAATCGTTGATCCTCAAGATGGTCTGAGCACTTCTTGGAACGGACAGTCATGTCATCCAAGTAGGTGAGGATAAGGTGTGCCAAGTCATGAAATATATAGTTCATGGCCCTTTGGAAGGTGGCTCCAGCATTTTTTAGGCCAAATGGCATTACCTTGTATGTGAATGTGCCCCATGGGGTGGTGAACGCAATTTTGTACCAGTCTGTGTGGAGGATTTAAATTTGGTTGTACCCAGATAATCCATCCATGAAGGATAAAGCCTCATGTCCTACACAAGCATCGATGACCTGGTTGATGAATGGAGTGGGATAATTTTATTTGGCGCAAGCTTTGTTCAAATCCTGAAAATCGGTAGAAACGTGTATGGTGCCCTATTTTTCATAACGGGAACAGGGTTAGAAACCCAAGATGTGTAAGTGATGGGGTAGATAAACCTGTCTTTGTGACGCTTATCAATTTCTCTTTTTATTTCTTCTTCCTTCAATGGGTTCAGTTGATGTTGTTTCTGGCATACTGGAGGTATGTCAGACCAAGTGTCAATATGGTGCTCTACGATGGTGGGACTAAGTCTAGGAATTTCTGAGTAGTCCCACGCGAAGATATCTCGATAGTCTTGTAGAAATTGAGTATAAGAGGCTATTTCTTCTGGACAGCATGCTACCCCTAGTGATGTTTCTTCAACCTTTGCAGGATTTTGAGATATGTTCACCTTGATGATAGGTGAGATGTTTGACATATTTCCTTCCTCGAACACATCGGGTGTTAGAATGGGATTTTTGAACCAATCGACTTTTCCTAATGGGAGGAAATATTTTGATTAGATTGCATAGATCTCTTGTTATTTTGTCTTGTCAGGACTGAATGTATGCTTTGGGAGAAAAAGTGAATGGTGATGCATTTCATCCCATGGATAATTTGTCTCTGTCATTACCTCTAGGATGTCCTCATTTGAATGAAATAGGGACCCTAAGGGGGGTTGATCCTGTGTAAAGCTATGCTGAATAGGTTCAATCCACACTAAGCTACTTGAGATACATGAGAAGGATTCCATATTCAATGTTGTGGAACCAGACTCTGTCGACCAAGTGTAGATATATTGGGTCTGCACTATCGTAGGTAAAGCTACTCTCGTAGTTGCAGCTTACTCGACACCTATGGTAGATAAGCAAACAACTCAAGTCATAGTTGTAATACATGAGGATATGAATTGTATATGGTGTATCATGTCATCGACATTTGGTGGGGAAAGAGACTCGGTGATGGGATTTTGCGTAAGCGCAAGGTTGGGTCCCCAGTTAGGATGGTCAATTTCCGATTGGTGGAAATTGTGCCTGCTACAAAGGTGCCTGAATTTTTCCATTAGCGGGCATGCCTCTGGTTCATGGTTATGGCCAGTACAGATGGTGCATGGTACCACTATGCCAATGGAGTAGATATTGTGGGAACCAACACTACTCTTTGTTCTAGATGTGGACGCTTGGAAAGGATCTATTGTAGAAGAGGAGGTCTTCTTCTTCCATTTCCATGTCGTTGGCTTAGGTGCGACTAGCTCTTTGGGGGAGTGTAGACATAATGCTACTCTTTTATCTTTGAGCTTGGGGATATGTTCACATTTAATCATATGGTGAAAGTGTGAAAAAATCTGGAAATAGGTGTGTGTGATATTCTCTTGGTTACAGAGAAGTCTCTGTGGCCGAGAAGAGACTGCACAAAAACTTCTTGCAAGGGGCTTCAATTCTTTACACCGATTGACCTTGTCGTCATTCAGGTCACATAGTCCACATGTTATCCTCAATTTGGTCTGGGTCATTTTTGGTTGGTGTGCCATCCCACTTTTCCCATTATGTCGATATGGGTGTGGGGTTGTTGGTATGGGGCTTATTTACTTTCTATATAATTTGAGTTCATCGTCCCATTTCTTCTCTATTGTATGAATCATATTAATGAGGCGATGAACTCATGGGTTATAGGTATAGCACTGTCCACAATTATCGCCCTGACACACTGGGAAAAATAACCTAGATATGGGGGTCCTTTCATGCTCATTTTATGGTCTGGCAGGTAGCAGCATCGTAACGCTGCTAAATCAAGGAAAGTGGTGGCCACATGATTGATTGTTTTGCATAATGCACATGTTGGTATTTTGTGCAGAGAGCAGTTGGGGGTAATAAGGGTTTCCCTGATTGGTCATTTTTTAGCTGACAGGAAGAGGATGGATCTTCTCGTCACATCTTCTTAGGTTGTCGAACTATTCATGGATTCCTATTTTTTTCCATCTTCTTGGGAGAGGTGGACTATGGTTGGGCGCAAACTAGCAAGTGCTAATTGGAATCGAGGGATATAGTGGAAATTTTCTAGAAGGTGGTTGTTGGTGCATAAAGGACATATGAATTGTGCTGCCTGCAATCCAATGCAATAAACCCGTTCTATAATATACCATTTGTGGATGAGTTCCAGGGTTGTGCATTCTTCGTTGAAGTGACCACATTCATCACACAGTGTGCAACATATGATAGGAGGGGGTAATATGAACGGGTGTCTTTCTGGTGACTATCGTTCCTCCTGTAGGTATAGGATGGTATGAGGTTCATCTCCAGATCGCCGGGTGGGGGGATCCTCTTGATAGGATCGCTCGATGGCGTGCAAGGCATCCCTATATCGTGGGATTTTTGGGAAATAATGAGTATAGTGCCCATAATTGCTGCAAATAGCGCATACGTGATTGGTACACAATGTTTTTTCTTTACCTTTGGTGGCATGTTCCTTTTTATGGGAAGGTGGTGCGATGTCTGCCTCCAAGCCGAGGAGCGGTTTTAATTCATCTAGATTTGGGAAAATATGGGTAGGGTTTCCTATTATGTTGCATATGGTGCAAACTAGTGATTCCTATTTTGTGGTAGGGGTTTCCAACTTCTTTAATTTTATCTCGATTTTCTTAGTCGTAATCATCGGTTTTGCAATGGGAATTTCCTTTGCAGGGATGTTTTTGACCATTTCCTGAATGGGTGGGGCCTCCTCGGGACTGAGGGGCTTTAACTCAGTGGCAGTGATGTGTGTGGCTCTTGTGCTAGTAGGGGGAATGAGATACCAAATTGGTATTACAAATGATATGTTTGGTAACACCATTGTTGCCAAAACTTGTTGGGATATGAAACTAGCTGGGTGGGTAGAGAAAAGAGCTTTGGGAAGTGGCATAGGTTGGAGAGGCTGTCATGGCTAAGGACTCGATGTCATTACTGCTTGTGTTCATGTCCTGACTAGCTTCGATGCTTGATGTGGACATCATGCACACTGAAGCTACTGTGACATCAGGTGATGACTCAGGTATGATGGGGGGATCTCCTAGGAATGATCCTAGGATGGATGACGGTTTGAATTTTTCGGGTTCATATTCTTAGTACCGTGAAAGCATGTCTATGGATGTATCTACATAGGGTAGAATTACATCGATATTTGTTCGGGTTCATTTTTCTCTATGCGTCAATTGGTTGACAGTAATGATGCAGTCCTCATGGGGGAACATCATAGTGCGAAAGACGGAGGAGGCTATGGCTGACATGGTGTACATATAATTCTAACCAAGGAGTATATTATAGTCCAAGTGAGCATCCAAGACTTCAATGTCTATAAGCACGATATTTCCGGC
This sequence comes from Pinus albicaulis, assembly GCA_034641835.2. Classification (NCBI taxonomy): domain Eukaryota; kingdom Viridiplantae; phylum Streptophyta; class Pinopsida; order Pinales; family Pinaceae; genus Pinus; species Pinus albicaulis. The sequence goes on along the minus strand of CM076575.1, from coordinate 2,003,778,947 downwards.
TAAGTAGACCGAGACATTTTGGTAGAGGCCGACCGGAGTTGAAGGCCGACTGTCATATGCTCTAAGCATGATGTCTGATGGCTTTAGCTCGGGAGACCCTAACTTCTGCCAAACATTCTTTGACATGATGCATGTGGATTCACCCTCGTCAATGACACATCAATGAATGGTAATATTTTGGACCGATACTGGTATTTGAAAGGAAACCATCAAAGGAAGCCTAAGGGTGGCTTTGTCTAAATTAAAAGCCATTAGGCGTGTATCAGCAAGGTCGATAGTGCCTAACACAGAAAGCAAGGCTTTTTGTTGCTTTGGGTAGGACTGTAATACTTCCAAAGCTGACATAGTATCGAGATATTGAGCTAAATCATCCACAATGCTATAATTATGCGCTTCTTTGGAATAGTTTCTTGCTCGCCTACTTGGTCCTTTATCCATATTTGGCAAAGGTTCAATAGGAATATTTGATATGGTCAAAGGTGTAGTTGGTGCACTGGTACTAGCCCCTGATGCATTGGTGTCTGGTGGGGTGTCGTAATTTTGATTTTGTGTTTGAAAAAACATTTCCTCGCCAGTCATGTATATTTCATGGTTTTTCTTTCCGGAGTTGTCAGGAGTTTGTTGCTGCGTGCTAACTATCCCTTGATGGGGAAAGGGCTCCTGCATGATTGCTGGCTGTTGGGTTGATCCCCCTTGTCCACGATTATTTTGCATCTTTTTCAGCTCAGGGAGGTCAGGGCAATGGTGAGTGTAATGGTCATACTCACCACAGATCAAACAAGAGTGGTTTGTTCGAAGAGATAGCCTTTTTTGTTGTTGTTGGGAATTGTTTGGCTCTTGGTTGAGATATGGATGGTGGGGGTTTTCCTAAAGTGATTCAATAAATCCATTCTGGAATCATGGTAGATGGGTAACTGAAAATAGGGCAGGAATGCAGTGGCGAGGGCGCTAAAGGTTCCATGTGTAGCAGAGGGTTGCTCCACATACCATTTCACTGCTACTCTTGTCAGAGTGCATTGAAACAGTCTCTATCGAATAGTATCATCAACAATGTTGTTTGATGAGAAACATATGTGGAAAGTCATAACATGATTTCCTAGGTCTTCCCCTTGATTTCCTTCAAAATTTTAAATGTCTGAAGGGAGCATCATGGGCATGGGAGGCCATATGGGGTTGTGTTCAATGGGGTTGTTAGTCAACTTGGTTAAATCTAGTAGATTCAACAAAGCTAGAAAAGGTGACTATGAGGTTGTAGCCATTGTGACTTGTGAAAACACAATGTTCTAATTAGGAAGAGGGTTTATCTATGATGTACCTTGATGTGTATTCGACTGGCTTCCCAAATGGGTACGGTGTACGGTGTGGCGTTGGGAGACCAACCATGGTTCCCAAATAAATATGCCTCAATAAAGGATGACCCAATAATGGTGGCAGTGTTCCGTCTTTGATGCCTAAATGGCGAAAGACCTGGAACCTCTCTCGGTAATGGGGGGAGGTCCAAAATATGTCTAGATCGATGAGGTCCCTTGGGTCCGTTCTGGCGTCGAATATGTCTAGCTTTGGAAATATTTTATAGGATAGAGATTATAATCAAAGAAAAATTATGATCGCATAAATAAACCAAAGTGAAAATAAAATAAATTTTCCCTTTAAATCAATCATATGTGATCAGTCAATCAAAAAATATGGTTTTTGTTTGTTTGCATATGATACTCAAATCCTAGAAGACTTAATCATCCTCACACACTTAGATGTAACTAGGCCTTGAGAATATATCTTGCGAGTGCTGACACAATGTCCCATAAGAGCTGGCAACACCCACAGTCAGCTGAAGAAAATCTACCAAGGTAAGGGTAGAGGATGTAATTCTTATCTATACCATCACCTATAGGGAAAGGATTCCCTAATTTTGGCCACTAAGTGCCACCATCCCACGTGAGCGTTTAATTCTTGGGCTTCTTGGTAATTCAGCTAACAGTACCGAGTATCAGCTGAGTCAAGTAGCCCCAACTGATACCTGCCCACACTGTGCCTAAGCCTAACTCTTTCTGAAACAGGTCTCTGCCGAGCTCGGGTTTTCTTTTCTGTAATATCCCGAAATAGGGAAATTCTACAACAATGGGAACACATTAACATGTTCCAATGTTGGAGATCCAGAAATACTTGAACACAATAATGTAAGTTGTGTCAATTTACTTATTAAATGTGTATTAAACACATTTCCATCAGCTTAGGAGCATATTAGGAAAACTATATCTCCATATGTTATCTCCAAGTGAGGAAAAGCAGTGATCGGGACCATAAAAATGCTATTTCCAGAAAATAAATCTATAACTGTGAGAAATGGGACTTGGATCCGTATTTCATGTAATATACATCTCACATATAGAATGGGAGAAAAAACAAATCATTCTATCCAAGTTAAACGGATCTCCTGGTTCTTATATGGCTAAAAAACACTGAAAACCCATGACTTAACCCATACAGAAAACTGTGAATCAAGCACAGTGTGATTATAAGTTTCTGTAGGAAAATTTTATAGAAAATAGATCTAGAGTTTATTTATCCAAAGCACTGAGAAAAACATAGATCAAGCCTCTTTTATACAATGTAAAGATAACTCGGCAAGGGTTTCTTGTAAGCTTAAGCACAAAAAGAGTAGATATGAATATTTAGCTACAAAATAATGCAGTCTCCTGCAACATTACATGAATATAGCTGAATAAAGTACAATAGGGATGAGAATCCATTTTCCTAGCTTTCTGGGAGAAGGGTTGGCCCTTTCCCTAGGAAACTAGCCCAAAATCAAAGTATTAAACCTTGCTATAGCAGCTCTCTGAAAAATGACGCAACTCCTGCAAGGGACTGTGATGTAGAAGTGTAGATATGCTTTGGCCAAGTGCAAATATGTGAAAATATGCCCGATATTCCTTCTTTCTGATCCTCCAATGGATAGACAAACTCTCCACTGAAAAATAAGCCCAAAAATGACTCAAAGAGATCCTCCTTTCCTGCACCCTACAACACAACCCAGATCTAATCAAAAACTGCGTTGTAGCTGAAGGAGGTAGCTTGGCCAAAATGCTGCAATGAGGAAATGTAGCCCAAAGAAACTCTCCTTCCCTAAGGATGAGGTAGGGATTCCCGACCAGGAACACCCTTGTGCTAAACAACACTACAACCCTACTAAACAGCAAGAGGAAGCAAAGTCTCAACGGACCAAAGCAAATAATAATAAAAGACATCCTTCATAATGGCTGCTCTCCTCTCCATATATAGAAATTGCACCTCTCCACAATGGGTCCCATCCATATGTGCCACCAAGCTCATACAAGTTGTCCTCCATTAAAACTGTGTAGTCCATCAAGGAGATACAATGTATCTAGATAGTGCATGTGGACTTGGTAAAATATGACTGAATCAATATGATCCAATCCTGTTCACACCTATAGGTGCTTAATCCAGCTACTTATTCTTACTCTTTTCATATGAGAATTTTATTCTTCCTTCTACAGAGGTTAATGGGCCTCCCTACCCATTTTATTCATCTACCTAGAGATAATGCTAACTATAATGTTCCTTTTAGCTTGAGGCTAAAATTTGGTAACATTACAGTCCTCCCCTCCAAAATGTTGCTTGTCCTCAAGAAACTGTATAGGGAGAGAAAAATTCCTCCCCTTCTCCTCTTGTGGCCTCCTCATCAATAGTCCCCACCACTACTCAAGATAATCTGCAACAAATCTGCCCTCCAATGTCTCCTCCCAAAGATGCATAACCAAATGGCTCACGTCATGAAAAGGTGGAAGGTGTAAGTGGAAAGCTTATTGCTGCCTGATGGCCTCCTCAAGGTAGGAATGATGATACACATGGGAAATCTCATTCCCAATGAGTGACCCTCTCACCCATGCTATCATCCAAATTAAATGAGCCATTCTAGGTAGCTCATCAAAGAAATCTGCAACCCCAGGTTTATGCAATGTGTTGGGGCTGAATGGAGAGTTTATATTTTCCCATCCAAGTAGTTTCTCTCTCCATTTATGGTAAGTATGGGGGCGTTGCCGATATTGGGCTGAAATGTCAAGGCCTTCAAAAATTTCCCAAGCTACCCCACAAGATAATTCAACCATGAAGTGACTCCTCCAAGAACAAAATTTCTCCCAATGGCTCCTCCTATATGAAGGAAAGAGGTGTGATGTGGCAATCATGGTGTGCCCATTTGTAATGTTCCAAAAATGGATTTCTCAGCAAAACATGCCTGAAAAACATATTTTTTAGGAATGTGTGCTTCATATATCATAAAAAGTGTTTATAAACACTTAGAAAAAAATTACAAATGCTGCAGCAACCTTTACTCAGCTTTTATGGACAGAAAGGTGGGTAAAAGTGAGGATTTTGGCCCTAAAATAGGTGTATAAGAAAATATGTGTAAAATTAAGGGTCAAGGTTCTATAATATGTTATATAAGGTCAAGAGGGATCTACAAGTATAATTTCAGAAAAAAAAAATGTGCTTTGCTAAGTGAACTAGTTCCTCCTTCTTGACTAGTCAAGAAAAACCCTGATTTCCCATGACTTGGAAGATGCAGAAATTTAATGAAGCAAGGGTAGTGTATTTTCTGAAGGTATAAGCTGTAAAATAGTATTGAAACTCATAAAATGAGTTTAGGAACATGGCATAGGCATTAAGCAAGGTTAAACAACAGTTTTACATAGAAAATCCCTCAAGATTGAGGTGCTGCAAGACAAGAGAATGACCCAGAAACCCTTTCAGGAGGCTAAAGCTTATTTTTATTATATTACAGATCTGAAACTGATAAATACATGAAAACAGAGATCTATAATGAAAAAAAATGCCCAAAGGGCTCTTTATCACATTCCCCTTGGGGATTTCAGCAATACATGAAAATGTCGGAGCAGATCTGAGTTTTACTGCAGCAGTTATGCAGAATGATTCAAAATTTATGAAGCAAAAACTTCAGTAAATGTATCAAATCATAAATATACTTGGATTGGTTTGCCAATCCAATAATCACCCTTGATGTAAGGAGGCTTCCTTCACATCAGAGATCTAGCTCCATAAAGATGCTAAAAACTTTGCAACACTGCTCCTTCAGCAATAATGTAGATCTGGGGAAGGAAATGAATAGTATACCATGAAGAACACATTGGCTTGATGCCAAGATCTAAAATGAAGCTCCAATATTCCAATACATTCCTTCAATGAATTAGAACCATTCTCCACTGAAAAGAAGTACTGAAATGCTCTAGATCTGAAAAGATCTAGACTCCACTTGCTGCAGCTTACAAAAGCAATCAAACCCTCAACAAGATCTAAATTGTAGTTGGAAGTATAGGCTTTCCCAAATTCCGGATAGTGGATCAATGCAGCACAACCTCTTCCAAAGAGCTACTCCATGGAAGGAGAGAGGATTCCTAAACAGGAAACCCTCTTCCCTTTGGCTAAATAGCTAAGAGAACTCGAGTTTCCCAAGAAACCTTAAATTCGAAATATCATCAACAACCATTTTCTTGAGCCATCTCCTTCCTTTTTATAAAATGAGGAAGTGTAATACCCTAAACCACTTCACTTGAATTAGCCCCTTTCACATTGAGAAGATCCTTCTAGAACTGTGTAGGTCATTTAGAAGGTTCGATGCACCTGGACTGTCTTGTGATTTGGTCTTGTTGACCCAGTAAAATAGCTTAGTCCTGTTCATACACAAGTGGTTTTTATGCAACCAGCTCATATTTAATCTTTTTCACATTGAGCATGTATTTATTTTTATATCTGAGTGTTGCATGTCCTCCATTAGTCTATTATTCATAAACATGAAAAATAAAACAAAATTCTAATGTTCCAATTAGCTTAGATAATTTAGGAACCTTACAGTCCTCCCCTCCCAAATGTTGCTTGTCCTCAAGCAACTGCAAGGATAGAACTGAAAAGTGTCTCCTCCTCCTACTGTAGCATCCCCATATGATGAACTCCTCAAAATAATGAGATGTTGTGTCAAGAATGAATCTCCATATTGCCCCTCCCAAGCATGCAAGTTAGCTGAATAGCTATCATCATGAAATAGCAAAATACTCAAGAAGGCAATAAGGTATTGCCTAGAGGCTCCCTTGAGGCATTGAATCAGAAGTGTATTTGGAAATAACATTCCCCATGTGATTTCTCCACCCTCAAGCAATCATCCACCAAAAATGAGTGACCCCATGACATGGAAACTCCATGAAAATGTTCCTCCACCTTGAGCTCCTACAAAACAGGTGGGCTGAAAATATGCACATGGTAGACAAGATGGCCTACCCCACTCTGTTCTCCTCTCCACTTGGGATAAGTGTAGAGTAAAAACTAATCTTGGGCTATAAAGATATTACCCTTAAGTGGCATCATGGAGATTATATCTGCAAAGATCCTCCCTCCAATGCTGCAAAACCATATGGCCCAAGACACTCCATATGTGAGGGATATAATATAGCCATCACATGGCATTCCATCACATACATGGCCCACCTCCAAGAGAAACAAGTGTTTGGATATGGTGGCCACAACTTCTTCCATGTTCCCATTAGAACATGTGCTGCAGAAAATGAGGGGATCTCCTTCCCCAAAGGACACACTCATCTCATGTGTCTCCTCCTCAGTCATGCTCTCAATAGACATAATGAAAATATCAGCAAAATAAAACATGATCATCATCATAATGAGGGAAATATTGAAGGTTCTATGTGATGCAAGAGATTACCAACAGTCCCCCAAATCCTCACAGCGCAGTCTTCTCAACTGTTGCTTAAGAAGAGTACATGGAAAATTGCCTCCTGTGACATGGTTAATCATATGAATAAAGAATCCACATGCAAGGAAAACATATTTGCCAAAGGCCACATAATAGATGGCTGTCTCCATCATGCAATTTGGCCCAATAAAGTTCATGGAGCTCAATAAATAGCTTCCCCTCTTGTGGAGCAATGCATTGCTAAGAGATGGTAAGAGAATGCAAGCAAAAGCTCTCACCATATGTCAGAAGCAAGAAGATACATGGAATCATGAAAGAATCCTCAATAATAGTTTGGCACACTCCCATGAAGAGAAATGAACCAAGCTCTGCATGCAAATCCTCTTCTCCATGCTTGGAAACTCAAGAGAAGAAGAATACATCATCTTCCTCACCTCCTCTTTGCTCACCAAGTGCATTGAATGAGAAGTGATCCTGTGAATACTCCATCAATAAATCCCAGCTCCACAGTGACAGCGCTGTTGGCCTATGCAAATAGGCTCCCATCAACAAGCAGCTCCAATCTTTGACATGTAGAATGTCAAATGCATCCCCCATAATGTTGCTATAAATGAGAAGTCCTCCCCACGAAGAAAGTCCTTCTTAAACATTTAAGACCAAGGAGTGCCCCCTTTGCACTATGATAGTGCCATCTTCTACTCCTGCAACATCATGAAGATTGTGAGAGAAAATCTTCCCTTGCTCTCTCAAGAACATCCCAAGCAACAAAATCCTTTGCTGCTTTCTCATACTTCCATCATCCCAAATCAAATTCCTGCATTTCATGGGATCTTGAAATGCAATCTTCTCGAGGATCAATTTGACCCTATGAGGATCCAAATAGGTGGTAGGCAAAAACCTCCCATCATGATGTGCATGGCTCAAGAAATGTCCAACACAGTCATGAGAGATGTTATCCATCCGAAGATGTCCTCCATCTACTATCTGCTCCTGTGAGAAGGGAAGATCCTCCTCAAACTGTTGAAGAAGTTTGCACTCCATGATGTGCTGAAGTGCACCTCCAATGAATTCTTCTCATGAGGTCTCTACCTCATGCATGACCTTCCAAAACCAAAGGGGCCTTGTATTTTCTGCAAGTAGAAGTTTCTCTTTGACCAAGGGTGTGCTCATTGAGAAAGAGTCATCTGGAAGGGAGAAAGGGTTTCTCACACCAAGATGTTTACCATCCATCATTCCATCCTTTATTGCTTCATGAATGAAGCTTTCATGTGAATGCTCCAATGAGGAATGGTTCCTCTCTTCTTCCTCACTGATTTGGCACAGCGCAGTGCAACTCTGTTGCTCAAAATCAGCAACATGCAAAGATGTAGATCTCTCCATACAATGTGTTGAAATGACAATAGATAGATTTTTAATCATACCTCGGTGAGATGTAGAAGCAAGAGCTTCTTCTGCAACTATGTAGTCTTCCTTCATTACTGAACATGGAGGCTGCTCTTCCAAGGTTGTGCCAGCGCTAGTACAAGTCTCCACCTGATGATGAACCACACTGGTTGGTTCGAAACGCGTAGACAACGTTCCATTATATGTGATTATTACCGGAAGAGATTTTACAATTTTATATGGATCACAGAAGCATAGATTCTAAAAATTTCAGTCCTGATGATGAACCACACTGGTTGGTTCGAAACACATCGACAACGTTCCATTATATGTGATTATTACTGAAAGAGATTTTACAAAAGTCTCCACCTTCTCAATCTCCTTGAGATCTTCCTTAATACCCCTGAGGGCCTAGCAAAGGAGCAAGGAGATCTCCTCTTCTGTCATTCTTCCAAGTAGTGGAGCCATGCTCTGGTTTTTCTCTGCATAGCTCTCCTTATTTATGAGGATAGGAAGTGCATGGATCTTCCTCTCCTTCTTGAAACCTTCTGCGGGTCTCACTGCAACTTTCTGCTTCTTGAAACCCTCTAGGAGTTTCATTTTCTTCCTCATTTCTTCTGTCTAACCTCTTTGAAGAGGCTCTTCCTGGATCTGAAATATGATGAGGTAAAACTCATCTCCTTTAGCTTTCTGATATTTGTCTCTTCTCTTCTCTGATACTACTACAAAGTTCCCTCTTCAGGAGTATCAATATTCCATTCCAGAGATTGACTGCAGGGGCATTTACTGGATATGTCACCTTTGAGAAAAGGATGAGATCCAGAGGCTACCTGGCCATCTTCAGAATCTGTCTATAGATCTTGAAAGATTCTTGCTTCAGGGATTCAACACTTTGGCTTGAATCCATAGGCTGAACCTAAGATCATGCTCTGATACCACTGTAATGTTCCAAAAAAGGATTTCCCAGCAAAACATGCCCGAAAAACAAAATTTTCAGGAATTTGTGCTTCATATATCATAAAAAGTGTTTAGAAACACTCAAAAAACAATTACAAATTCTTCAGCAACCTTTACTCAGCTTTTATGGGCAGAAAGGTGGGGAAAAGTGAGGATTTTGGACCTAAAATAGGTGTATAAGAAAATATGCATAAAATTAAGGTTCAAGGTTCTGGAATATGTTATATTAGGTCAATAGGGATCTACATGTCTAATTTCAGAAAAAACAAATGCGTTTTCCTAAGTTAAACAGTTCCTCCTTCCCGACTAGTCAAGAAAAACCCTGATTTCCCATGACTTGGAAGATGCATAAATTTACTGAAGCAAGGGAAGCGTATTTTATAAAGGTATAAGATTTAAAATAGTATGAAAAATCATGTAATGAGTTTAGGAACATGGAATAGTCATTAAGCAAGGTTAAACAACAGTTTTACATAGAAAATCCCTCAAGATTGAGGTGCTGCAAGACAAGAGAATGACCCAGAAACCCTTCAGCGTTATTTTCATGAGTCTAAAGCTTATTTTTATTATATTATAGATATAAAACTGATAAATACATGAAAACAAAGATCTATAATGAATCAAAATGCCCAAAGGGCTCTTTATTACATTCCCCTTGGGGATTTCAACAATACATGAAAATGCCGGAGCAGATCTAAGTTTTACTGCAGCAGATCTGCAGAATGATTCAGAATTTCTGAAGCAAAAACTTTAGTGAATGTATCAGATCAGAAATAGATATGGATTGGTTGGCCAATCCATGGATCATCCTTGAGGCAAGGAGGCCTCCTTTACATCAGAGATCTAGCTCCAAAATGATGCCAAAACCCTGAAACGCTACTCCTTCAGAAATAACGCAGATTTGGGGAAGGAACTGCGCAATATACCATGAATAACACATTGGCCTCATGCTAAGATCTGAAATGTAGCTCATATAATTCAATACAACTCTCAAATGGATTAGAAACCCTCCTCCACTGAAAAGAAGTACTGAAATGATTTAGATATGAAAAGATCTAAATCCCACTTACTGCAACTTACAAGGGCAATCAAACCCTCAACATGATCTGCATTGCAATTGGAAGTAGAAGCTTGGCCGAATTCCGGATAGTGGATCAATGCAGCACATCCTCCTCCAAAGAGCTACTCCATGGAAGGATAGAGGATTCCTAAACAGGAAACCCTCTTTCCTTTGGCTAAACAGCCAAGAGAACTTGAGTTGCCCAAGCAACCTCAAATTTGAAATAACATCAACAACCCTTTCTTGAGCCCTCTCCTTCCTTTTTATAAAATGAGGAAGTGAAAAACCCTAAACCACTTCACTTGAATTAGCCCCTTTCACATTGAGAAGATCCTTCTAGAATTGCGCATGTCACTTAGGAGGTTCAATGCACCTAGACTGTCTTGTGATTTGGTCTTGTTGACCCAGTCAAATAGCTTAGCCCTGTTCATACACAAGTGGTTTTTATGCAACCAACTCATATTTAATCTTGTTCACATTGAGCATGTATTTATTTTTTAGATCTAAGGAGTGTTGCATGTCCTCCATTAGTCTATTATTCATAAACATGAAAAATAAAACAAAATTCTAATTTTCCAATTAGCTTAGCTAATTTAGGAACATTACACCATTGTTTCTCTTGAAACATAAAACATCTAAAATAGGGAGAATCCTACTCCCAATGGGCATATCCAATTCATATCCCACTCTCCAAACAAAGCTTCCCATGAACATAAAATTATTAGCAATACATGGAAGCAAAAACCAATAAAAACAAGTTGCCATGTGACAACCAAAAAGTGGATCATAGTTCCTCACATGGAACTAGCACAGTGCATCCCGTGCCTGCCTCAAAACAAAGTTCAACAAGTGCTTTCCCAGCCACTTGTTTTCTGCCACAGTCATCTTATAAGATGGAATCATGAATATACAATTTGGTGCCAATGGTTCACACCAAGAATCATGTGGCTTCCCCCACAAACCACCAAATAAATAGCCAATCTCAATGTCACAAGTGGCTCTAAGTACATCATCATATAATATGAAAGAAGGGAGAATCCTTCTTGGTACAACATGTTGCTCATATAAATAAAAGAAGTACAAAACATAAAGTGAAATTGTACATCCTCCATCATGTACTTGAGACCTTGAGCTAAAATGGCTCAACCAGTAATTTTCCCTCACCTCCAAAGAGTAGGAAAGTGGTTGTGACCTCTCTCCATTACCATCCAGGCTATGAATCTCTCCATATGCTGAAATATGTCATGCTGGATGCCCTCCCAAGTGAACTTCTTTGTCAAAGAAATATAGGCATCATAATGCATGCAAAGGAAGTCCTCATGTGTTGCATGAAGCAGCTTCTCCTTGAGCTTAGAGGCTCCAGTCAAGAAGACTCTACCATAAGAATAGATGACCATATCTTCCACCATATACTTATCATATCTATCCTGGTCATCAAGAATCATGCATGCACCAAGATCCTTGGAATACTCTACTAAGATTTGAAATCTCCAATATGGATCAATCCTCCTAAGAGACAGTGCTGGTGATCTGGCATGTGTAGCTCTCCTCATGCTGCTGCTTGCTACTTTGACATCCCCCATGCCAAAGTCTCCCTCCAAACTCTTCACCTCTCCAAAATCCAAGAGTGGTGAACCCAAAGACAAGATGTCTCTCATCAACTGTAGAACTGGTGGCCTCCCTGGTGGAATGCCTCCATGTAGTGAGACATCAAAATCTGAAGTGGACTATATATATGAGTGGACTGAGTTGTCCTTCTCTTCACTGCATAGTGCAGTACCCTCCTTATGTGCAAAAACCTCCCGAAATAGATAAGGGTGAATGCTCATCATCCCTTGCTGTTGATCCTTCTCCTCTTCTTCCATATATGAGAATGCCTCATCCTCAATGAGAGACCCTTGATCTTGGTCATCTCTTGAAGGGAGGAACTCCATGTCTTCACAAACAGAAGTGGGGATCTTGACCTTGGAAAACTATCATGCATGTTTTTATCCCCTTTAAAAATATGGAGTGGAGTTGGTTTAATAGGTCTCTCCAACTCATGCAAAGTGTTTGAGTTTTTGTTTTTAACAAATGATGGTTCACAATGTTTTCTATCAAATCTTCTCACCAATTATTTAGTGAACCCAACATAAGTTCTTACATTTGCATGAAAAAATGAATCATAATCATTAAACCACCAATCATGGGCCATACCTTTGAGGTGCAGCACTGCTACTCTGATGGTCCTATTAGCCATCAGTAAATTTTTTCATAGCAAATGATGACTAAAACAGGTATGGAGCCTTCAAGAGATTATTTTCATAAGAAAATTACTCATTCTTGAAGTCTGTTGTTCCCTAAAGTTCTATTCCCTAAAGTGTCGTTCCCTTCAAAAAAAACCACCAAGAAAACCTGATGTTCCCAGAGAAAACTATTTTCTAAACAGCCCCATTTTCATCATTTCATTCATTCATTTTTTCCCTTATTCATCCTTCATTTTTCCCTGAAAAATCCCCTTTCCTCCTTCTAATTTTCCCTTCATTCTCCTAAAAAAAAACCTCCAAAATCCCTTTTGAACCATAAAACCCTATGTTATGGTTTAAAAGCTTCTCCTTTTTTTTTTACTATTGGAACTTGAAAAACCCACAAAAACCCATTAAAAACCTTTAAAAAATCCTTTTCTGCTCCTCTTAGGCCCTAAGCCCTATTCTCCTCCACTATTGGTCACATGCCCTGCCATATGATCATACTCCAAGCCCTATCTTAAGCCCCATCACATCGACATTACTGATTTTCTTCTCCCATTCCCTTTTTGTTTCCCCCACCGATGCGATAAGCTCCTTTACCTTTGGCCCCTAGTCACCTACTCCTTCATAGGACCACTACCTATGGCTTCGCCTTTTTCCCTTTCTCTTTTACATTTTCTCCGGCGTCCTTATTACTCCACAGATGAATCCTAGCCATAGATCATAGGCCTCAAGCCTTGATCTAACGGTGCTGATGATTTCCCCATTTCCCTTTCCTTCATTCCTATTCCACATTACCACTTCATCATGAAATCCCGACCGTCGATCTTCAACGATCAACGGTCACGATGCTTCCTTTTCTCCCCCTACCTTCCTGATGAAATCCCATCCATTCACCCTATAAATCAAATGTTCGTTTTTTATTTGTTCGATCCCATGGTCCTAATTCAATCCAACAGCCCGGTACCTTTGGACCCACCATCACGGTCCTAATTGCATTCTCTCCCAACCGTTGGATCTTCCCCTCCTCATCCAACAGTCCTTATCTCATATCACATAACTTTTGCAACTAATATTTAACCTTCCAAAATCACACGATACTAGTGGTATTGAAAATTCCACGCGGCGCGATACAATTGGATTGCGTTCCCTCTGGGAAAAACCACTTTTGCCCGAATTTGTGCCAAATACAGGTTTGAACTAGATTTTCATCGATTTTCCTCAATAAAACTCCTCCGCCTGCATAATCAACCCCTCCGCACCGCTCCTCCACTCCGCCAGCCTCCTAAGCAATCAAACCCCTCCATCGCAGGTTTTTATAACGTTTTTGTTGTTTGTTGTAGGTTTTTATCATGGTTTTTTGGAGCAGAAAACCTGTCCACAACTCGCAAGGGGACAGAGCCAAATTCTTCCATGTTTGAAGGCTAAATCATGGAGGAAGAAGGCTGCTTGGTTTCATCTGAGGGTTTGGTCAGTGCTGTGTAAGCGCTGGTCATACCCTTAAACCCTCCACCGCACTATAAACCACCTGCACACAGTAAAGAAGAATAACGGTAAGGGTAAATCTTGAAGATCAGAGAATAAAGACAAAAGCCTGAGATTTAGAGATTAAACCAATGAATTAAAGGTTAAAATAATGGATTAAAGGGAAAGCCATCGAACAGTCAGAGTGAAAAGGATTAATGCATAAAGATGAAGGTTTTAAGGCTTAATCCTGCAGTTTTAGTATCAAAACACAGTTTTAAGCTAAATACAGGTAGGAAAAGGTAAAAGGAAAATGACAAAGCCAAATCAGTAAACACAGTCAGCATATAAGTTTTGAAGACTCCGAAAGTGATTTTAAATGCCTTAAACCAAGAATTAGGGCCTAAACAGTGTCTAAAGCCACCAGGATAGATAAATAAATGAATAAGGCCTCCAAATGCCACATCATTGAGGCTATGACTCCTCAGAATGCCACCTACAGTTTTATTTCCCTCAACAGACTACAAATTAATTGCACAGTCAGAGATATTTCGAAAGACAGCGCAAAATTGACTACCAACCTACCAAAAGCCCCCAAAGTCAACAAAAGTGACTGAAGGTGATGAAATTTAATGAAAATTTGATTAAAATAGAGATGAATATTTGAAATCTTCTCCCTTAGGCCTCCCAAAGGTCGAGAAACCATTACTCTATATTAATTGCACAAAGGACTCTTCTTTACACTCCACCTCCTCATTCTTCTATAAATACTTCTGTAGAAGATAGTATAGAGGTTGGTCTTTGGATACCTATTGAATGTAAATAGTTGTTGAAGCATGCTATATCTCTATTTTGTAATTGAAGATACATAAGTTGAGATGACAAGTTTGAAGCTGTAAAGACCCACTGGAATTTGAAGATTGTAACTGGTTTGAACATCAAATACAAATAGCTGATTTACGAGATCCTGATCTATGTCAATGGTGATGTTATTCTCACTGTAATTATTATTTTTCTTTATGTTTTCATTCTTTCCACTTTTCTCTAATAACGAACAGCAAATATAGATTAGGATTTACTTCTGAAGTACCCTAAATATTACTGATAAATATTTATCCTTTATGTTTTCTTCTAATGGTTTATTTGAGGATAATCCAATAGAGTATAACCAGTGAAGTGTTGGTAAGCCCATGTTTCCTTAGTACAACTTGAGATATTGTCTTTGAATGTTCTTTAAAAGTCTGCTTATTAAATTTGAGCTAGAGAAGTTTATGGTTAGCCCTGTCCTCTAGTTTTACTCTAACAGTTGCTTTGAAAAGTTCCCTTAA
The DNA here is from genome assembly GCA_034641835.2 of Pinus albicaulis. NCBI lineage: Eukaryota > Viridiplantae > Streptophyta > Pinopsida > Pinales > Pinaceae > Pinus > Pinus albicaulis. The sequence continues at coordinate 2,003,763,788 of CM076575.1, read as the reverse complement.
AATTATATCAAAAGTAGGCTAGCTTAAAAGTAATTACCTGATCTTAGGTTACTTTTGTGTCTTTCCTTTAAGTGCATGTTGAAAGCAGGCTAGTTTGAAAGTACTTGCCTGATCTTAGGCCGTTCTTTGTTCTTTCTTGTGTGTTTTCTTCTTTCACCACTGTTAATGTTTCATTCAATAAAATCAACTTAAAGAGACCCTTTGACATAAATTACTTGCCCCATGGACCACTCTTGAAACTTGTTGTGCAATTAAATCCTCTTATGACTCCATAGCCCAATGGATTGATGATGTTCCTTGCTTATCTTATCAGCTGAACCATTCTGTCACTTACTCACACCTTCACCCTTTCTTCATCTTCATTTTATCCTGCCCAACCAAAACAAAAACCTTGTTCTTCATAACTGGCCTAAAATCATATTTAAAAGCATTAAAGATCATATCTTCAAACACATATATAGAGAGATCCCTCTCTGAATCTAGGATGGCTAGATCCTTAGATTCCAAAGTGGTTTTGATGTAGGCTCTGCAGCATTTGTATCTTCCAATCTTGCAAACTACGGAGACCTAACAGGTCCCCTTCTCTGAAACTTGGTGTAGCTGAAAATAGGAATCTAGCTCTTCTACCCAAGCTTTGGTTGTGCACTCTGTTGATCCATCAAAGTGAGATAGGAAGATTCTACCTCTATTGCTTCTTTTGTGGCTGTTGGATCTCGTCTCCTTGAGATTGAAAAACACTTGGAAGTCCAAGTGCTCCTTGAATATCCATGATTGAGATTCATACTCCTGAAGATAGTCACTCAAGGTCTCCTCCCTTGGTGCATCTTCTTCCTCCATCCTTCTTGCAATAAATGTAGGCAATAGACTGCACTGTGGATCTGCATGTGTGGCTGAATGCTCACACCCATCATGTGAATAGCTAGGGTGTGCCTCAAACCCTCTCAAAAATCTTATACACCCCTCCCCTTTCATCTCCTTGAGATCTTCTTTGATATTGTTTATAGCTTGGAAAAGAAGCAGGGAGATCCTCTCTTCCTTCATTCCTCCAAATAATGGAGTCATGCTTTTGTTTCTTCTGCACAACTTCACTTTTCTGTCAGAATATTCTCATCCTAATGGCATAATGTCTTTGATGCACAGGCTGAGCCAATATTATGCTTTGATACCACTATAATATCCCAAAATAAGGAAATTCTACAACAATGGAAACACCTTAAGATGTTCCAAAGTTGGAGATCCAGAAATACTTGAACACAATAATGTAAGTTGTGTAAATTTACTTATTAAATGTGTATTAAACACATTTCCATCAGCTTAGGATCATATCAGCAAAACTATATCTCCATATGTTATCTCCAAGTGGGGAAAAGTAGTGATCGGGACCAGAAAAATGCTATTTCTAGAAAAAAACGCTATAAATGTAATAAATGGGACTTGGATCCCTTATTTCATGCAATATACATCTCACATATAGAATGGGAGTAGAAAAAAATTATTCTATCCAAGTTAAACAGATCTCTCGGTTATTATATGGCTGAAAAACACTGAAAACCCATGACTTAACCCATACAGAAAACTATGAAGAAATCACAGCGTGATTATAAGAGGGTTTCTGTAGCAATATGTTATAGACAACAGATATAGAGTTTATTTAGCCAAATCATAGAGAAAAAAAGAGATCTAGCCCCTTTTATACAATGTAAAGATAATCGAGCAAGGGTTTCTTGGAAGCTTAAGCACAAAAAGAGTAGATCTGAATATTCATCTACAAAATAAAATTTATCCTGCAATATTACATGAATATAGCTGAATAACGTACAATAGGGATGATAATCCCTTTTCCTAGATTTTCGGGAGAAGGGTTGGACCTTTCCCTAAAAAACTAGCCCAAAATCAAGGTATTAAACCTTGTTGTAGCAGCTCTCTGAAAAATGACGCAGTTCCTGCAAGGTACTGCATTGTAGAAGTGTAGAGATACTTTGGCCAAGTGCCAAGATGTGAAAATATGCTCTGGAGTCCTTCTTGCTGATCCTCCAATGGATATACAAGCTCTCCACTGAAAAACAAGCCCAGAAATGACTCAAAAAGATCCTCCTTTGTTGCACCGTGCAACATAACCCAGCTCTAATCAGAAACTACAAAATGATGGAATGAGGAAATGTAGCCCAAATAACCTCTCCTTCCCTGAGGATGAGGTAGGGAATCCCGACCAGGAACACCCTTGTGTTAAACAACACTGCAACCTTGCTAAACAACAAGAGGAAGCAAAGTCTCAACATACCAAAGAAAATAATAATCAAAAAATCCATAACAATGGTTGCCTTCCTCTTCATATATATAAATTTCACGTCTCCACAATGGGTCCCATTCATATGTTCCACCAAGCTCATGCAAGTTGTCCTCAATTAAAACTGCGCAGTCCATCAAGGAAATACAATGTATCTAGACAGTGCATGTGGACTTGGTCAAATATGACTAAATCAATATGATCCAATCATATTCACACCTATAGGTGCTTAATCCAGCTACTTATTCTTCCTCTTTTCATATGAGGAATTTTATTCTTCCTTCTACAGAGGTTAATGGGCCTCCCTTCCCATTTTATTCATCTACCTAGAGATAATGCTAACTATAATGTTCCTTTTAGCTTGAGGCTAAAATTTGGGAACATTACATTTTCCGTGGGCTGATAGGTGGATTTGAAATATCCCCAAATATTCAAATTCTATGTTTCAAGATGAATAATGATAAAGGCGGCTTATTGGATGCCTACCCCCTTGATCCTAACTTAGACTATAAATTCTTTTGAGGCCCCTATGGGGAGAATTTAATGAGTTTTGTTAAGTTAGTTTTAGGTGTCTTTGCTTTGCTTAGTGTGTGGATGTGTGTGAGAAAAAAGTGAACAAGCACATAGTTTGAACGTGTGGATATGCGGTGATCCTTTTCAAAATCCCCTATTAAACTATGTTCTATTGTTCCTTTCTCAAAAGAAAAACATGTGCGAATATGGGCTGCTTTCAATTTTTCCTAGTTAATCTATGTGATCAACTATAGGGAGATGGTGAGTTGTGAATAGAGAGCGTTCATATGCTTGCCTAGGATCATCGAAGGGTGCAAAGGTAGTAGAGATTACTTGCTTTTCTATCAACAATTCAATCTTGGTCCCAAAATCCTAGTGCAAAATTTGAACTAAACTAATAACTTTTACACTAGAAAAAGGAACTAGTTAAGCATGTGTGGACTTGGGCCACTTACTTTGGCTAATTATCTAGGTGTTTTGGTACCTAAATTTGCAAAACATAATTTTTTTTCGGAATGCAAGTTAATTTTCTCTCCTACTTAAACTATGTGTGAACTTTTCAAAAATCAACTTGAAATAAAACTAACACCAAGCCTACCAAAAGAAGCTAAGAGTGAGATTTAGCAAGCTGCGGGGCACCTCAATCAGTGTTGGCAGATGTATTATGGTCTACGAGGCACTTTTACAATCAGGAAAAGATGGAAATACTAGAGAAATTTCTCATTCTGTTTTTTGCGCACAAAAGGCTGAAATAGGCGCGATGTCTGCATGCAAGTCAACTCTAAACGTGTGCCTTGGGCGCGCCTGTCTATGGGAAATGTGCACAAATTCCTGAAAAAGTAATTTTTTGGAGTTTTTATGCTTCAATCTGTCACTTGGGAACTAGGGACTGAAGGAGAGAAAGTGGGAAATTCCATCACAACTCCACAGCAAAGACAGAGGTCTCTGCAAACAAGCACTACCACATAAACTTTGAAATAAATGTTAGTGGAGTCACCAATCTTGTGTTAGTTTGTTTGGTGCATGTATGTATGAAATCAGACCAACTTAAGGGGTGTGGTATTCCCTCTTAAGTTATTGGTCACAGGAAAAAAATATATGGAATCAAGCAAGTTAGTGGAACATGCTATAACATAAACATACTAGATAGAGAAATAACATGCATATTCAAACATAAAAACTAAACTAAAACTAAAAAAAATAACACAAAAACTCTAAACATATTCAAACAACTTCAATAATCCAAATGGCAGCGCTTACGTCCCCTCTTATTCAGTGCTGGTAGGAAATGAGGATGAAAATTTAACCCACTTTCCAAGGGGCCCTTAGAACTTGAGGTTCTAAGTCCTGATGAAAGGATGTATTTACTTTTGAGCTGCCTTGGCGCAAATTCTCCCTCTCTCTAATATGGTGGACAAGAGTTTTTGGATGGCCAACAACTGAGTCCCCTCTATCTCTGCTCTGGATCACACACTGTTGGTATTGCTTGGGGCAATTCTAGCCAACATAATAATGTGCTCTCAAGTTACTCATCTCTTGGTGGCCTTTTATAGGAGAATTCAAATCCTCCTTCCCTCTCTTGGTACATTGTGGATGGTGACCCAAGAGAGGGAGGTGATTACATTGTGTGCTCCCTTGATGTCCTAAGGAGGCTTGGGTGGTTGTCCTTAGGTGGCTTCAAGTGTGGAATCAATGTCCTGGAGTGTGATTTTTGTGGTCCCGGAAAGTGACTTCTGCCACTCCCAGGATTGCGTGCTTTTTTGGTCAAAAGGTGTGCAAGGGTGTGCTTATCGAAGGATTTTTTGCACAAAAGAATTTTTGACTAGTTCAAATTTGATTTTTTCCTCAGACCTTGGAGATTTTTTAAATACTTTCAGATTCTCTAATGTCTCTCAGCCCTGTAAATGCTTCTGTCTGACATTAAATAATGTCGTCTTTTCTTTTACAATTTTCTAGTGATAACATCACCCATGCAACATGTTCATGTATCACAGATATCAGTTTTACTTGTACTCGTAGGTCTTCCAACGACGGTGTTTAGTTTGAACACATTCTCGTAAATCATTTCACTTCTCCCTCTCATGCTTTAGGGGGCATCTATTACGCAGTATTTTTTCACCATCCCTGCCATCCCCATCCTGAATATTGGAGGACCATTTCAGTGACTTATGTGTACTGTCATACCTTCCAAAAAGTGTCATTTCATCCCTTAGCATGTGAAGAACATTTTCTCTATTGACTATTCCTGGAGCAAACTCTCAAAAACACATGATTTTGGGTCGGCACTGGTAGGTATTTCTGGCCTCGTTCCCATAGAGAAATTATCACTGGGCCTCATGCCCATTAGCACTTTGTCTCAGTGGACCACCCATGTTGAGCTATTTTTGGAATTTTTTTAAAAATAGAAATGAAGTTTCCATGTCCAACCACTTCATGAGCGGAGTCATCATGGCTTGTTTGATTGAATTACGTCAAAGTCCTTCCTTTGGCTTCTTGTTTCCTACATTTTAGAAACTTCCCAAAGGATAAGGTCTCCCTTCCACCTTATGAGGGATCTCAACCCACCTCCTCCTCTCCTATAAATACATATTTCTCACATAGCTTCAGCTAGCTAAACAATCCTTACTATATCTGGTGTGAGATAGAGTAGAGAGGAATCCATTGTTGAGAGATATTTTTAGGCCCATTGCCTCTCCAAGTCCAATTCCTAACGAATGCTTGAGATGCATTTAACTGGACCCATCGAAGAAGGCTGCAACGTCAAGGATTTTTTGGTTGTAAACTTCTTCTCTCTACTTATTAATACATGACTGATGTTTTGGTTCCCATTTTGTGTTTGATATGTTTAATTATATGCAATGCGTTTAATTCTCCATGACCAATTAAATGGTTATGAATGCAAGGATGTTTTTGTATTCTGGTATCATTCTCTGATCCTTGTGCAGGGACCTGAGTATCACCATTGAAGGACTGTGACATGTAAAGATGAAGATCCGAAGACTGCAGCCACAACTATGACAACTGCGTTGGAACAAAGGCAAGTCATCTATCCCGACTTAGTTTCATTCATAAACTAGGAATCCGAAGGATTAGCATGTCCCCTTGCTAATAGACCCACCCCAAGGCTAGAGGGGTCACCTCTATCTGTAGAGGGGATACTTGCAGAACAATATAGATTCAAAAATAATAATAATAAATGACTATAAACCGAAAAAAAAAATGAGGGATAAACAAATATAATTGCAAAAAATACTTTATACCTCCAGATCTAAAATGACAGAGCTAGGGAAACTGGAAACCTTTTCCCATGAAAAAAAAAGGGTTCCTCACTAGAATAGATACTCCAGACACAACATAGTAGTTCTCCCGGACCGAAAGTGGTCAGAAATAGTAGATCTATAAAACGGAAATCACATGCAGTCAAAACCAGCTTCAAATTTGGATCAATAATGGATGCAGCCCTCAAACAACTCTAATACCATGTAGAAATTTATAGGGTAAGTTCCTTAGATCAAACACCAAAGTTCAATGCTTACAAACATATCACAAATCAATACACCAGTATTTGACATGGTTAAAACCATAAAAGAGAGAAACAATCCACCACCTGAGCCGACGCATCCACTTCAGGCACTTTATTAATGTAAAGAAACTTCACATAAGCTTCTCTTATAAACGTTCACCGGAAAAATGACCTCCATGCTCTTTAAATAGGGATCATGGACCAATCAGGTGTTAAGCAACGGATCAAGTGTTGGTAATACCGAGGAGATAATGAATCATCGAATCACTACATATCGTGACTGCCGAATTATAAGTTACAAAAGTACATACTAAATAAATACACTTTACCTAACTTTACGCTATACCAAGTTATACTTAACTATTTCCTATGTGTCGGAATATCCTAACAAGTTGAGTTACTAGTCTTGGAAGCCTTGGTTTGAAAAACGCTCTAGAAGCTCTTGGTGGGTTGAGTTACTAGTCTTGGAATCCCTAGTTGGACTAATGCTCTAGAAGCCCGATGATGTAATATTCCCTATTAGCTTCTAGCTAGTTGGAATATTATATGTTTCTTCTATTCATAGTTAGATGAATAAGTGGGGTAAAGAGACCCTTAAATCTCTTTAGTAGGAATAAACCACCTCTAGTATGGATGTGGATCAGTTTAGATAGCCAAAATAAAGCCACCTTGGGTGTGAAAGGGGGAAATGCATGTATATTGGGTCAAGATTAACCAAATCAACAACATTGCCATAGAAGAGAGTGGAGCTAGTGGGGAAAGTTCAGTTTTGGAGGAGGAGTCTTTGCATGGAAGTAGCATCATAAATGATTGGGGCCAAGGGTGAGGAATCTCACTAAGCATATAAGGAAAGGGATGGTAGCCATGAGAGGTATTCAAAATATTTTTTATGTTTGAGTCTTATGACTTCTTGCGTGCTTCAGTCGTTTAGTGGAGTTTGTTGTATTGTTTAGTACAAGGGTATTTCCAGGCGGAAATCCCACACTCTACCTTGGAGGACTTGAGAGGCCACCTAGGAGATCTATTCTCAGCTTTTTTTCCACCATCCAGCATTGGGCCAAGCACCCACCTTAAACCACATCGCAGTCTTCTTGAGGAACTGCGTTATTTGCAGTGTGTTGTAGTGGAGGGTTGAGAAACCCTATTTATGAGCTAGTTTCCTTATGAAAGGAGCATCCTTTCACCCAAAAAGCTAGGGAATAGAACATACAGCCACATTTCAGCCACATTTTAGTAGAGCTTTAGTGATACAGCGTGATTTAGCCATAGAGTTGCAATCTACACTTTTTGCATCTTGTGTAGTTCAATAAACCCTTGTCGAGTTATCTTGGGATTGTGTTTGAGAGACTAGTTCTCCTTTTTCAGCTCCTTTTGAGTATTATATCAATAGATCCACTTGTTTCCATTGCATTAGCCTTCACTAGGACTATGCTTTCATGTATTCTGGCATTTCTCTGTAGCAGCATCATTTAGGATTCTAGTGTATTTGGGCTTTGGAGGCTTGTTTTCCTAGTTTGAGTGATTTGTTCCTCAAAACTTTGTACATTTTGCTGATGTGATACATAATATAATGGATCTATGATTTAATCATGTGTTTTTCATTATTATTTTATGTACATTCCAGTTTTGTGTTCAAAATTTTTGTCTTTCCTAATTTGGAATATTATAGTGGTATCATAGCATAATCTTGGCTCAGCTTGTGGCGAAATACATCTATAGTAATGAAGGAGAAAGAGATCCAAAAAATTCTTCTTCAAACCATGCAGAACATTTCAAAATATATCAAAGAGATGAGATTAGAAAGGCAGAAGGAAGCACCTAGAGGGTTTCATCATGGAGAAAGTTTTGGCACTTCACATTCATGGTATGAGAAACCAACAACATGTTGGTCACTTTAATTGTTTATTGAATTAAACAATTCAAATGTTACATAAATTGTCAACCCAGGGAAGTATGTTTATTTCAAAGGCAATCAAACATTGTATATGCTCAATCTCAAAAGCAATGAAATGTTGTAGTAAAAATTACACTAATCACACCTTGCTTTAACAAACTGAATTCTACTTGAGTTACAAAAAAGACAATCTTTCTATTGCAGAAAATCATCAAAAGAATCCTGGATTACATTAAGAAGACAACAATCTAGGAAAGGAAATCAATCTGCAAAAGGAAAGACCGATTATGCTATAACAGAGAACAGGAAACTATTCCCCAGGTAGGAATCTTCAGCACCTGTTTTTGATTACCAAGCTTTCACAAACTCATTCTATAAACAAGATTGCCAATTAAAATAATCCACAATTACCTAATAATGAATTGCATGAAATCAATGCAACAAGTAATGGAAACGAAGCTTCAGCAATAGACAACAGAATTCCAATACTGGATAAATGAATTCAACAAACATAGTTTAATAAGGCGTAAATGAAAAAGAACAATTAACAAACTACAGAAATAGATGGGTGAATCTTGTGAAGAAGGTGGGCCCTTTCCTTCTCACAAGATTCCCCATAAGAAGGAATTAAAATGAAATTCTCATAACAAACTTTTATTCATATGTTAGAAGAAACATATTACAAAGGACTCACATTCTTTCTCTGTTCAAAATAAACCTCTCGTAGTCTCTAACTGTCCCTCTAATGCTGATTTCTCCTCTTTTTAAAGAGGAGACATCTATTACAATTGATTTACATTATAGAAATCCTATTTTTAACCCAATCTGATCTTCTATACTGAAATAGGAGTTTTCCTGTTCTTCCATAGAAAAATGTTGTTACAATGGTTACGATGGTACTGGCTTCAAAGTGCAGTTGTTACGGCCCGTGTAACATCTTCCTTACTTGTCTTTTCTTATTGTTGTCATGCTTGAAATACCGCTTCAAAATCACAAATCACGAGTTGTTTCAGCAACGGGATTTGCGTACCATGTTGAATGTTTCAGCAACGCGGTCTTCGGACAACCACGATAGATTATCTGTGGTCTTCAAACTGTCTCAGCAACTATATATCTTTGATTAATGATTAAATATGAAAGTAATGTAAAATTATATCTAAAACAAGTTAAACATATAGTAAAGAGAAGAATGTTATATAACTTTGGAAGAATGGATGAAAGTGATAATATAAGCTTTAAATATGGACTGGAAAAGAGTGGAATGACAGCAAAATGTATGGTCAAAATAGTACATTCTGGGGTCCTAACATAGCACAACCTTCTTCACAACGCTCTACTATGCCCACATTCCTATCATTGGGAAGTGAGGGTGGAGGGTCATTAGGGGAAGAAACCCTTGGTGACTATTTTTTGGAATATGAGTCTCAATATCGGAGGTTCAAAGAGAATTTGAACTTTTAGGAGTTCTTTCAGAGAAAGGATGGAAGGAGAGCCTCCAATCACCATAAAAGTGGAGGGTACATGCAGAACCAAGATCTACAGTGCACTATAAGCAGATTATTTTTGCCCTCTTGTGATGGATCACCCAAGTGCACATCTAAGGCTTGGGTAGAGAAGTTGGATACGTATTTCCAACTAAATAGAGTTTCATAAAGAGAGGCTACCAAAATAGCATCACTGCACCTAGAAGGTGAAGTACGTGAATGGTGGTTTCATGGCCTATCTACACTTGGGAATGCTAGTGTCACTTCTTATACAAACTTCACCCGGAGGTTGATAGAGAGATTTGATTCTAGGAATCCAGAAGCACATTTTGTTGAGCTAACTAAGCTCAAGCAAACAAGAGATCCAGAGACTTATATCTCTGAATTTCTAAAGCCTTCAGTCATGGTGTGTGACCTCACTGCAACCAAGAGAGTGTGCATTACCATTGATGGGTTGGTTGAACCATTGCATGGGTTGGTGAAATCCACTAGACCAACTACACTCCAAGAAGCTATGGAGAGGGATAGATACCTACAACATGCTTTACCTAAGGCAAAATCCCCTTTTCAGTAGAAGTTATCTTCTAAAACAAAGGAGAATCATGAGAAGAAATCCCTTGATGATAATGCCCAGGGAGATCTAAGGAAAAAAAAAAAAAAATCAATTGTCGAGAGCCATGGGTACTAGGCCACTAATGTGTTGCAGGGAAGGCACATTGTATTGAGATATTTTCTGATGAGGAGAAGGAAACCAACATTGTAGTAGCAGAAGAAGGTGCACCACCAGTAGAAGGTGTAGTGGGAGAATTTTCTCCGATGGGAGGGAATCTTGCAGCTTGCGAAGAGTTCCCAAGTATCTAACATTGAGAGTTAGAGGCACTATTCAGGGACAAAGAGTGTTGGTATTGGAAGACAGTGGAGCCACCCATAACTTTATTGATACTCAACTGGTGCAAAGGAGGGGACTTCACATGGAACATGTTATCACTCATAATTTTGTGAGTCGTTACTTGACATGGTCATATAGTTTACTCCTTAAAAGGGTAAGTTCTCCTTAAACCTTTTTCAAATAGGCATAGGAAATTTCATTTTTTCATATTTAACCTATCCTAAGTTTCAAGACCACCCTCATTTCATCTCAAAACCACCTCCATATAGGTCGCATCATGTCCCATCAGTCATCTTTGCTGACATATTTCATTTCCCAATATTTTTAATTCGAAAAGGTCACTTTAGCCAAGATTCCTTGTTTTCGTAGCCAATTCAGTGTAAAATAGGCAGAAAATGCTACGAAACTGGCTAATAATTTCATAAAAAATATGAAGCATTTCTCTGTTTTATGACTTTGAGCAGTCAACTTCAAGGGCGGTCTTTGGGAAAAATAGATGTATTTTAATAAATTGACAGAGGTTATTTTCAAGTACATATCAAATAAAAATAACCTCTTTCACATTTCTTAAAGGTGCTACAAATTGGGAGATATAGGGATGTCTTTCAACCCTATTTTCATAATGCAGAATTTTCCTATTTTATACATGTTTTTAGAATGTTGATTATGGCCCCTTGGAGATGTGTTTCAAAAACCCAAGAGATAATTTCCTTCAAGACATAATTATGTAAAAAAACCTCCTTCAGTTTTTTAATATCTATCACCTATAGGGAGATAAGAGCTAATCTCTAAACCTTATGTTTTGAGAAAAAACAGAGTCATTTTAGTGATGAATAAACTTGCTAAAGGTGAAAATTATGTTTTTTGAAGAGGGTAAGAGGTAATTTTGCATGATCATATTTCATTATATCCTTTTTCAGACTTATAGATGAAATTTGGAATAAAAAGGAAGATTTTGGAATTTTCTTCATTATCAGGTAGTTTTGTAGCGTGCTCCAGGCTTGAAGGTCAAAAAATGTTATGAAAAATCATGTAGCAGACTTTTTTCTTTTAAAGTTAGTTTTTGCATGATTCAAGGAGGGGAATTCATGGTTTCAAGGTGTCATGACATGATGAAAGTGTTGGAACAGCAAATAATTCAAGAAGATTGATGGAAAAGCCATTTTTTCCATGCTACTAAAACAAGCTACGAAAATTTCTATACATGATTGTTTTAGAAATAAACTTCAAGTTTGATTTAAGATCAAATGAAAAAATATTTTGGAAATCAGAAAGAGGTTTTCCTTTAGCATAGGTCCATATACAAAAACCTCTCTCATTTTCTTCAAATCCATCAGGTTTTCGACATGGAGGAGGTCCAGCTCAACATCCACATGGCATAATGACACATAAGCACTCTATTACACTCATAAAATTATTTGGTTGCATTTTATAATGGTTATTAAATTTATTTGTTGAACTATTAATGAAAGAAGAGTCCTTTTTGTATTCAAACTCTGCAAAACAGAAATATCCCTAGGAAGTCTCCAACTGATGGAATCATGTTTTAAATAGGTCTCTGAGGTGGGAATTCGAGGGTGGTAAGGTTTAATATCATTTGCATGAGTCCTCACTCTATAAAGGAGATATTTTTAGAGTAAGAAAGGGTTGGGATATGTTATGGTTGACTGCTACTATTGTAAACAGGTTTTTATCAGTAATAGAGAGTGGCTATTGGTTTCATCCTTCACCTAAGATTCATTTGATACTTTCATGAACAATTTCCTATGTATCTTATTACTTTATTTCAATATTTTAATGTTTGATTACTCATATTTCTTTCTTTTCATGCTCTGACTTCCTTTCAAGCACTAAACTATTGGATATCTTTCTCAACGTCCTGCTTTCAGTATCTTAATGTTCATTACTCAGAATTCATGTTTCTCATGCTTTGACTTCCTTTGAACATTTATATATTGATTAAACCTTGTATGTGTGTATTCTACTTTCATTTAAGTATCTACATGCCTCAAATTCCACAAGGGAAGTGTTTGTCATTAATATCCTTGTCACTGACTCCATAGCCCAATGGTAGAAGGCCTTCATCTTTTCAACCTACAAACATACAAGACACAATTCATAGATTTAGCCATCTATATTTATCATTAACCAATATCATAAATTATCCATGAGAGAGCCCTCTCAGACTAAAAAGGCTAAGCTTCAGTCAAACGCTGGTTTGAAATAGCTACACTGAGTTATCTGATCAGAAGCCAATCAAGTACAATTTTGGTGATAACATTTTGGTGTGTCTGCCGGAAGCCTAAAGATATACTTTTTCCAAAATTTTGAAGTTGAACTCTTGAAGGTAGTAGGAACTCAGAATCTATTTGAGGTTGCAACTACCTTAGCGAGTCCATTGTTGAAGAATTCAAAATTTCATAGATTCATGGTGATTCCACTGGACTTATGAAGAACTTAGATGTTTTCATTCTTGTTTCAAGGTATGCATGTATATATTTTTCAAAAAATTATGGTTTCCCAAATCCTTTTCCCAAAGATGCATATTTTTTAAGGAATGGTCCAAAATTCAATGGGGAAGATTTGATTTTGACCTTGAATTATATATCAGATTTTCGTGACTTTACTGAGCTTCTTAGATTCAGACATGAAGATGTTTTCATCATATTGTTCTATGATTCATTTCAAGGGAAATGTAAACATTGGATTCAAAGCTTTCCTATCAGATATATTAATTCATTTGCAGATTTTTCGCTTATTTTTCTCGAAACATGAATGGAAAGAACAAATTTGGTGGCATACTCTCATTCCATTCAAGGTTTTAAACAATGGAATGATGATCACACTAATGGGGAAGTGGACGAAAAATTTTCATTGTCCTTCTCTTCTTATTTAAAGTCATTTGAGTGCAAGTCAGAAGATAAGATTCAATTTTTGGATGAAGTTGCTAAGAACATTGAGAAAGACATTGAAGTTTTAGAAGACAATATTCAATCCTATAGTCTTCATGATCAAGATCAGTGTTTTCAAAAGATTTTCATGCCAAAACACAAAGAGAGGGTGCTGCTACCTATCTCTTTTGAGATTGAGGAAGAATACATTGTTCTTGAAAATCATTTTGAAAATGAGTTTGATAGCACACAACTAAAATCTTATGATGCTAAAGAAAGTATATATGAGTTTTTTAACACTACAAAATGTCTTGAGGATTATCAAATAGAATTTGTCTTCTATCATCCTATAACTAACTACATGGAAGAGTTTTACAATACAGATTTCCAGTTATATTTTCATTATGAAGATCAGATCCATTTTATGTTGCCTTGGTCATTTTAGTATCCTGTTTACTTTTGTTTCAAGCGCATTCAAGAGGTTCAAGTGTCAGATCAGATCATTGACTGGCTTTTTTGGAAGTTTCATGTTGCTTGAATCAAACATGAAGATTGCAATTGTTAGGTTAGGTAGGAGTGTGTGAATAAGCTCAAAGTTGACTGAGCATCATTTTAGTATTAACATATTTGGTTTTTCAACAGTATTCATCATTTTTGAGCCCAAGGAGAAGGCCATAAGAGCTTGGCAAAGTATTCATAAATTTCAAATTTTTTATTTCCAAGAATATGGATGGCACTGGAACTACATGTTCTTTGGTGTACCACAAGGGCACACCACCCCAAGTGGAGCTACTATTATCACTCATAATTTTGTGATTCATTACTTGACATGGTCATATAGTTCACTCCTCAAAAGGGTAAGGTCTTCTTAAACCTTTTTCAAAAAGGCATAGGAAATTTCATTTTTTCATATTTAACCTATCCTAAGTTTCAAGACCACCCTTATTTCATCTCAAAACCACCTCCATATAGGTCACATCATGTCCCATTAGTCATCATTTTTTGGCATATTCCATTCCCAAGATTATGAATTTGAAAAGGTCACTTTAGCCAATATTCCTTTTTTTCGTAATGAATTCAGTGTAAAATAGGCAAAAAACACTACGAAACTGACTAATAATTTCGTCGCAAATATGAAGCATTTCTCTGTTTTATAACTTTGAGCAGCCAACTCCAAGGGAAGTGTCTAGGAACATAGATACGTATTTTAAGAAAATGAGAGAGGTTTTTCAAGGACATATTAGACAAAAATAACCTCTTTAACTTTTCTCAAAGGTACTACAAATTGGGAGATACAGGGATGTATTTCAACCCTATTTTCAGAATGCAGAATTTTCCTGTTTTATACATGTTTTTAGAAAGCAGATTTTGGATAGCTGGAGATGTGTTTCAAAAACCCAAGAGAATGTTTTCTTCAATACATAGTGACCTACAAAAACCTCCTTCAAATTTTCAATATCTATCAAATATACGGAGATAAGAGCTAATCTTTGAACCCTATGTTTTCAGAAAAAACAGTCATTTTAGTGATGAATAAACTTGCTAAAGGTGAAAATGATGTTTTTTGAAGAGGTTAAGAGACAAGTTTGCATGATCATATTTCATTATATCATTTTTTAGACCTACATATGAAATTTTGAAGAAAAGGGAAGATTTTGGAATTTTCTTCATTATCAGGTAGTTTCGTAGCGTGCTCCAGGCTTGAATGTCAAAAAACACTACGAAAATTCATGTAGGAGAATATTTGCTTTTAAAGTCAGTTTTTCCATGATTCAAGGAGTGGAATTCATGGTTGCAAGGTTTCATGACATGGTGAAGGTGTTGGAACAACAAATAATTCAATAAGATTGATGGAAAAGCCATTTTTCCCATGCTACAAAAACCTATGTACATGATTGTTTTAGCAGTCAACTTCAAGTTTGATTTCAGACCAAATGAAACATATTTTGGAAATATGAAAGAGGTTTTCCTTAAACACATGTCCATATACCAAAACCTCTCTCAATTTCTGCAAATCCATCATGTTTTGGAAATTATACACTCATCTTTGAAGCCTATTTTTCAAAATTTTCACTCACCAGATTTGTGAAAAATTGTAAAAATTTCACTTGGAGGAGGTCCAGCTCAGCATCCACGTGGCATAATGACACATAAACACTCTATTAGACTCAAAAAATTATTTTTTTGCAATTGATAAGTTTCTTAAATTGATTTTCTGAACTATTAATGAAAGAAGATTCCTTTTTGTATTCAAACTCTGCAAAACAGAAATATCCCTAGGAAGTCTCCAAGTGATGGAATCATGTTTGAAATAGGTCTTTGAGGTGGGAATTTGAGGGGAGTAAGGTGGCATATCATTTGTATGAGTCCTCACTCTATAAAGGATATATTTTTAGAGTTAGAAAGGTTTGGGATATGTTATGGCTGACTGCTACTATTGTAAACAGGTTTTGATCAGTAATAGAGAGTGGCTATTGGTTTCATCCTTCAACTAAGATTCATTTGATACTTTCATGAACAATGTCCTATGTATCTTATTACTTTCTGGAAATATTTTCACGTTTAATTACTCATTATTCTTGCTTTGCATGCTTTGACTTCCTTTCAAGGACTAAAATATTGGATATCTTTCTCAATGTCCTGCTTTCAGTATCTTAATGTTCATTACTCAGAATTCATGTTTCTGTTAGGTCTGTATATTACTATTTTAGTCCCTTATTTCTATTAGTGTAGCCCCCTTATTGTTATTTTTTTACCATGTAACCCCAATATTGTTATTATTGTGCCCTTACATTATTATTAGGTCGACAAGGATTATATTGTGGACCCATGGACTCCTATATATAGAAGGAGGTTTTAGTCTTTTCTAGCATCCAAGAATTGTTCATTTATGTAATGCATTGGAGGTTTCCCCCTCAAAGTGGTTGATTCCTTAGGTTTTTATCTCTCTTTTCTTCTATTTTTGGAGCTGGTTTTATAACATTTGGTATCAGATCTTTGGATTCTATGGTTTCACTGCTCCAAACAAGTCATCATGGAATTTTCGCTATAACGTTTTTTCTACAAAGGTTCAAAAGATAAAATTTGTAGATAACAAAGAAGAGATCTTGAGTAAGTCGGTGGAAAAATTTCAGATCTTGGTCCGCAATATTTTCGGAGATATGATCAGTGGAAGTTAGGGATTTTTGTAGGCTCCTGAATTTAACCTAAACAGGTCATCATGGCATTTTTACTATAAAAAATTTTATATGAGAGTTTAGAAGCTGAAATTTTTATAGAGTGAAGCTGAAATCCTGAGGAATGTCATGGAAACATTTTAGAGCTTGATTCAAAATATTTTTGTACATATCATCTGTGGAAGTTAGAGTTGTTTTAGGGTCCCAAATTTCATCTCAAAGAGGTGACCGTGGGAAAATCATCATAACTCTCTCTCTGAGCATCGAATTGGAATTCTGTAAAAATTTTCCATAAGTAAATAGATTGAAGTTTATTTTTATCAAGTTCAGAGCCAAAGGATGAAACAGTGACACGTGGCACGTCATACAAGTTCACTCTGCTGAACCAATCCATAATTAGGTCATTGTGGGAGATTGGGTATAACGTTTCTTTGAAGAATCCAAATTAGTTCAGACCTATGGCATTTGAAATAAGCTTTAGAGGGCTACTACAAGGCTCAATTTCAGATATTAAAGATCTGAATTCACATAGATAATTCAATTTCAATCTTGAGCTCCTCAAAAGTAAGAAAAAGGTGTGTATTTTTTTTCGAATTGCATAAATCTTGTGTGAAAAATCAGTTTGAATTGATTCCAAGGGCATATTGTAGCATAGATATCAGTATTGGGTTCTAAAATGCCACCTAAAAAGAATTCAAAAACCATTAATCCTTTCAAATTCTCTACTATGTCTCATAAATATAAATAAATGCGACATGACATATCAAAATTACAATAACAAGTGCACCAAATTTTGCTCTCGCAAAGAGAAACAAAAAATAAGATAGATGGAATGGAAGCTGGCATGGAAGTTAAGATGGATGCCATGGAAGCTAAGATGGATGACATGGAAGAAAATATCGATGAAAAAATGAAATACAACATGGAAAACATGAAGAATGATCTAAAAGCAGACATGGAAGGTTTGAAAAAGTTGATACAAGAAATGTTTCCTAATGGCGAAAAGATAGTAGAGAAAACTCATGATGAGAACAAAATAAATGCTAATCACAATTTCATAAACTCTAATGTTGGATGGAAGAACCACCATATTCCAAAGATGGATATGAGGAATTTTGATGGCAAGGATCCCATAACATGGATACTACAAATGGAACAATATTTTGATCTCAATAATGTGCAAAACACACAAAAAGTACACATTGTAACTTTACATTTATAACAAAATACATTTGTATGGTATCGATGGATTTTCTCCCATAAAAAAATTTTCGGTTGGTAAATTTTTACAGAGGAAATGATAGCACATTATGATGATACAAAAAGCAACACCTTCTTTAGCCAATTGATAAATCTCAAACAAAAGGGTTCAGTGGTGGAGAACATTGAGGACTTCCAAAAATTGAATATAAGGGTAACTAATATTCCATAGGAACATAGGATTGATGTCTTCATAGGGACTTTAAAGGATAATATACAACATGAAGTTCATGTTTGGGAACCTAATTCATTGGAAAAGGCATTCAGGTTGGAAAGAAAAATTGAAAGTAAAATTATGGCGACAAGGAAGCCTACCAGTCACATATATAAAGATGGAAGTGTTGCTACTCCTTGACTTCCACAACCTACAAGGTTTACACCACAACAATTGGAAGAAAAAATAGCAAAAGGGCTTTGATACAATTGTGATAGGAAATACACTAAAGGTCATAAGTGTGCTGAGAAGAAATTATTTTACATAGATTGTGAAGAGGAAGAAGAAAATGAACAAGAATCTTCAAAAGAAGAGGATATACACTAGGAACCAACCCTAGAAGAGGAATAAATGATTCCGACCATACCGTGTAATGCATTGGCAAGAATTAACACTCCTCAAACTCCCAATATAGAAGGACATATCAACAAGATAAAGGTAATAGTGTTGATTGATTCAGGTAGTACCCATAATTTTATTCATTGTATGGTAGCCAAGGAATTGAATTGTTTCCTATACCCAGCACCAGAATGTCAAGTGATGGTTGCAAATGGAGGAACTATAAATTTCTCCAGAAAATTCCATAATATCAAGCTAACCATGGGGTAATATGTATTGAATAGTCCAATGCTTCCATTCCAGTGGGAGGCATTGATGTTGTACTAGGAGTACAATGGTTACAATCTTTAGGTACGGTAGCTTTTAATTTTCAAGAACTTTTCTTGAATTTTTTTCTGAAGGAAAGTAAGTCGAATTACGAGGTATCGCAGGGAAGCTAGGAAATATAATAAGCTCTAATTTCATGACAAAGCTTCTGAATAAAGAACAATGAGGCGTAATTACACAATTATTCTCACTTCCAACATCAAAATAATCTATTTCTGTAGATCTCCAAAAAGTCTTGGACAATCATTCCAAGGTTTTTGAAACTCCTAAAGGACTCCCACCTATTCATGATCATGATAATGCTGTTCATTTGATTCCAGGAAGTGTTCCTCCAAACATCAGGCCTTATAGATATCCTTATATCCAAAACAGCGAAATTGAACGTATGATTGCAAAAATGTTAGAGGCTGGTATAATTCAGCCTAGTCAAAGTTCTTTCTCTACTCCAATAGTATTAGTGCACAAGAAGGATGGATTATGGCGCATGTGTCCAGATTATAGGTAGCTCAATAAGCTCACTATTAAAGATAAATTTCCCATTCCTGTGATTGATGAACTATTGGATGAATTACATGGAGCAATTTATTTTACCAAGTTGGATCTTCATCCAGGATATCTTCAAATTAGAATGAAGACTGAAGACATTTTGGAAACAGCATTTCAAACTCATGAGGGTCATTATGAATTTTTGGTCATGCCTTTTGGCCTTACCAATGCACCTTCTACATTTCAAGGGTTGATAAATTCCATTTTCAAACCCTTCCTTAGAAAATTTGTGTTAGTATTTTTTGATGATATACTAATCTACAGCAGGTCTTGGAAGGATCGTGTTCAACATGTTGACAAGGTGCTCAAACTATTGCAGGAGAAAAAATTATATGCAAAAACATCCAAATGTTTCTTTGGAGTACAAGAGGTGGAATATCTAGGTCATATTGTATCTCACTAGTGTGTTAAGGTAGACCCTAACAAAATTAAAGCCATTAAGGAATGGAAATTCCCCATAACCATAAATAAGTTGTGAGGATTTCTCGGGTTAACAGGGTATTATCACATTTTTGTTAAGAATTATGGGAGAACAACAACACCTCTAACAACATTATTGAAGAAATATGCATTTTCATGGACTCCTAAAGCAACTAAGGCCTTTGAACATCTTAAATAGGAAATGTGCCTAGCACTGGTCTTAGCTACACTAAATTTCACAAAAACTTTTATTGTGGAATGTGATGCCTCAAGAAATGGAATCGATTTTGTTTTAATGCAAGAAGGTAGACTTGTTGCTTTTGAAATTCATCCAATCAAAGGAAAGTATTTACAGAAATATATTTATGAGAAGGAAATGTTAGCAATACTACATGCACTAGAGAAATGTCGACCTTACCTAATGGGAAGACACTTCAAGGTAAAAACTGATCATGATAGTCTTATACACTTTTTGGAATAAAGACTATCTTCAGAAGAGCAACAAAAATGGGTCACAAAGATTTTGGGTTATGACTTTGAAATAATCTACAAAAAGGGAAGCTAAATTTTGTTGCAGATGCACTCTCATGAAAGAATGAAGAGGTGGAAGCATTTCTTTGTGCCATTTCTATTATCCAGCCAGATTGGATAACCAAAGCAAGGGATGAATGGAAGAAGGACGAAGAAGTGTGGACACTCATTCAAAAGTTGCAGCAAGATCCTAGTACATATGATACATTTAGTTGGAAAAATGATTCCTTATGGTACAAAGATCATTTATATCTTTGTAAGAGTTCCCAACTAAAACAAAAGATTATTTTGGAATTGCACACTTCTCCTTTAGGGGGACACTCAGGATTTTTAAAAATTTACCACAGGGTGAAGAAATAATTTTTTTGGGATGGCCTTAAATCTAATATTCAAAAGTTTGTAGCGAAATGTTTGGATTGCCAACAAAATAAAGTTGAGACAATTAAGACCCCTACAACCTTTCTCCATTCCATGTCAACGTTGGGAGGAGATTTCAATGGATTTTATCACAATTTTACCCAAGTCCAAAGGAAAGAGTGTCATCATGGTGGTAGTTGATAGACTTACCAAGTATGCACACTTTTGTGCATTATCTCATCCATTTAAAGAAATTATAGTTGATACTACATTTATTGACACAATTTAAAAGCTACATGGAAACCCAAATATTATTGTGAGTGACAGAGATCCCATTTTTACTGGAAATGTTTGGACGGAGTTATTTTCTTGTTTGGATACTCAACTAGCTCATAGCTCATCTTATCATCCTCAATCTGATGGTCAAACTGAGATAGTGAATAAATGTTTGGAAGGATATATTCGTTTTTCTTTATCTTATAAACAAACAAAATGGGTCAAGTGGTTACCTCTCACTGAATGGTGGTATAACACTTCCTTCCATACTGCAGCAAAAATGACCCCATTTATGGCACTTTATGGATATCATCCACCGTCCATCACATCATATTTAAGAGAAAATTCTAAGGTTCAAGCAGTGGAACATCACATCGAGCATCAACAAGAAGTTCTCCAACTCTTAAAGGATAACCTAAATTTGGCACAAAATCGAATGAAACAACAGGCAAATCAACTCGCGGCGAGAGAAGTTTTGATGTAGGAGACTGGGTATTTTTACGGCTACAACCATACAAAAAAATGTCCCTCAAGCAAGTTAAGAAGGAAAATAAATTATCGCCAAATTACTATGGTCCTTATAAGGTGTTGCAAAAGATTGGTACTATGGCATACAAATTGGAGCTTCCTACTTCTTCGTGAGTGCATCCAGTTTTCCATGTTTCATCCTTAAACAAGGTTATAGGTAAAAATCTTCTAGTTCAAACAATATTGCCAGAACTTGATGAGGAAGGAAAAATCATACTGGAACCTGAAACGATCACAGAAACAAGAACTCGACAACTACGAAATTGATCAATTTCAAAGTATCTCATCAAGTGGAAGAACTTACCCACTGAATATTCTACATGGGAGGATGATAATTTTATGAATAAGCACCCAGAGCTACTCAAGCATTGAGAACAACACTTTTTTGAAGGAGAGGGGCATTTTAGGTCCCTATATTACTAGTTTAGTCCCTTATTGTTATTAGTGTAGCCCCCTTATTGTTATTTTTGTACCCCTCTAACCCCAATAATGTTATTATTGTGCCCTTACATTATTATTGTTAGGTCAGCTAGGATTATATTGTGGCCCCATGGACTCCTATATATAGAAGGAGGTTTTGGTTATTTGTAGCATCCAAAAATTGTCCATTTATGTTATGTATTGTAGGTTTCCCCCTCGAAGTGGCTGATTTCTAAGGCGTTGATCTCTCGTTTCTTCTATTTCTGGAATTGGTTTCATAACAGTTTCTCATGCTATGACTTCCTTTGTAAATTTAGATATTGATTAAACCTTGTATGTGTATATTCTACTTTCACGTAAGTATCTACATGCCTCAGCTTCCACAAGGATAACCTTTGTCATTAAGATCCCTGTCACTGACTCCATAGCCCAATGGTAGCAAGCCTTCATCTTTTCAACCTGCAAACATACAAAACCAAGACACAATTCATAGAGTTATCCATCTATATTTATCATTAACCAATATCATAAATTATCTATGAGAGATCCCTCTCAGACTGAAGAGGCTAAGCTTTAGTCAAAAGCTGGTTTGAAATAGTTACACTAAGTTGTATGATCAGCAGCCAATCAAGTACAACTTTGGTGATAACAGAACACTTTGAGGGTTTCTCTTTTTTGGTTCCAGTAGCTAGAAACATGTAGTGTGCCAAGTATGTTCCAACATTAACCATCACTATGGAAACCTACACATTGAAAAGCCACTTATTTGTGGTTGATATTCTAGATATCAATGTGATATTGGGTGTCCAGTGGTTAATCACCTTAGGGAAGTTTAACATAGACTGGGAAACATTGGAGATGGAATGGAAAAATAAGGGGAGTGGGAAACATCATAAAATCAAAGGCATACACACCTATCCACCCCATATTGTCCCAACACAGAAGACGAAGGCTGATTTGCATAGAGGGGACATAGAGTGGGCAGTAGAACTTTGTATGTTAGAAGAAGGGGGAAAAGATGCACCAGTACACCTGAATGTATAGTCTATTTTGGATCGTTATCCTATATTATTTTGATATATTCCACCCAGGAGACCTCTTGATTGAGGGTTTGAGCATAATATTAAGCTAGAGCAGGGGATCCAAGAAGTGATCACCACACCCTATAGGCATCCCAAAGCCTACAGGGATGAGATTGTAAAATCCATTCAGGAGCTTTTGGCTTTAGGAAACATCCAACATAGCACTAGTCCTTCTGCATCTTCATTGATTTTTGTGAAGAATAAGGATGACACATTGAGGATGTGCATTGATTACAAGGCTTTGAGAAAAAAGAAAATGAAGAACAGGTACCCAATTCCTAGGATCGATGAATTGATGGATGAGTTAAGAGGATCCAAGTACATTTCCAAGATTTACTTGAGTTCAGGATATCATCAAATCAGAGTGAGGGATCAATATATCCCCAAGACAGGATTTCAATGCCACTATGGCCATTTTGAGTTCTTGGTGATGCCTTTTGGGCTAACCAATGCTCTGGATACATTCCAGTCTTGCATGAACCACATTTTTCGTTGTCACTTGAGGAATTTTGTATTCGTCTTCTTTGATGACCTTCTTATTTATAGTCGCACATTGGAGGAGCACCTACAACACATTAAGACAATACTATGCATTCTTAAGGAGAAACAATTTTATGCCAAGCTCTCCAATTGTGATTTTGGGCTCACAGAGATGCTCTATTTAGGCCACATCATTGGATTAGATGGAGTGAGAGTTTAGGAAGACAAGATCCATGCTATTAGAGATTGTCCTGAGCCAAAGAATGTCATAGAACATCAGGGATTTGTAGGTATCTTCACCTACTACCAAAATTTTGTTAAAGGGTTTTCTCAAATAGTAGCACCACTTACAGATCTAACTAAGAAGAGAGCTTTTAGTTGGATATCCACATCGTAGAGGGCTTTTGATAGGCTCAAGGAGGTGATGATTAGCTACTTGGTATTGGTTCTACTAGATTTTACCCAACTCTTTGTGTTGGAATGTGATGCTTGAGGGGAAGGCATTGGAGTGGTGTTGATGCAAGGGGGATACCTTATAGCTTTTGAGAGTCATAATTTTCTGCCACATGAGAGGTTGTATCCAATATATGATAAGGAGATGTTGGCTATCATGCATGCTTTAGCCAAGCTCCAGAAATATTTGGTGGGTAACAGGTTCCGAGTGAAGACTGATCATGATTGTCTTCAATTCTTTCTTGAGCAGAAGCAGCTGCAGGAGAGGCAGCAGAAGTGGGTGAGCAAGATCTAGGAATATGACTTTGACATTGAATATTTAAAGGGGAAGAGTAATGTAGTGGCAAATGCTCTATCTTGGAGGCTAGCAAGGTTGTCCCTAATGAGCATGGATACCGATTGGAAGGCTCAATTGCTAATGGGGTATTCCAAAGACCGCTTTGCATGTGAAATCTTAGATGGTCGGGTGACTGATAAGAGGTATAGAGTGATGGATGAGGTCATCTATTACTGGAATCAAGTCTTATTGGCTAGATATTCTAGAGTCAAGAAGAATATTTTGCAGGCATCACATGATTCTCAATTTTCTATGCATCAAGGATTCACCAAGACATATCAGGCTATTCGGGAAATATTCTCATGGAAGGGTATCAAGGAGGATGTGCTTCAACACATCAAGGATTCCATAGTTTTCCATCAGAAAAAAGGAGAAAAAAACCATCCCACAGGATTTTTGCAGCCACTCCCTATTTCGGATGGGAAGTGGGAGAGTAATTCCATGGACTTCATCACCGGCCTAGCTACAGTTTAGGGTACGGATTGTATCTTTGTAGTTGTTGATCGACTAACAAAGTATTCACATTTATTTTCTATTTCTGCATGATATACTACTTTAGAGGTAGTCGAGCTCTTCCTTAGAGATGTATTTAGACTCCATGGTCTTCTAAAGATCATTGTCAGTGATCAGGATAGACGCTTCATGGGTGGCTTTTGGTAGGAGCTTTTTCAGTTAGCGGGTACAGATTTTACACCGAGCACCAGCTATCACCGACAAACTGATGGACAGACCGAGATAGTAAACAAGTGGCTAGAAGGTTACTTGCAAAACTATGTTTCGGGGCAACAAAAGGCATGGCCACACTGGCTCCATTTGGGGGAGTATTGCTACAACACAACCTTTCATATGTCCATTGGCATGACCCCATTTCGAGTTCTTTATGGGTATGATGCTCTATCATTTTCTAATGTGATTTTTGGGGAAAGCAAGGCTCCTAGAGTTAAGAAGTGGATTCAGGAGAGTCAGGATATACTCCGAGCTCTCAAAGACAACATTGCTACAGCACAAAACCAACAGAAGGTATATGCAGACCGTGGTCAGGTAGAGAGATAGTTTTAGGTGGATTATTTGGTTTACCTTCATCTTCAACCATATATATAGTCTACACTAAAGGAGAAGGGGCAGAAAATCTTAAGCCTCGGTTCTATGGGCCATACAGGGTGATCTGTCGTGTTGGGGAGGTAGCATATGAGTTGGAGCTTCCCATTGGAAGTAAGTTCCATAACATTTTTCATGTCTCATGCCTCAAGAAGGCCATTGAACAACATTTGGTTGCCACCATGGATCTCCCACCTAATTATGATGAGGTCCATCTAGTTTTACAACCGGAGGCTATCTTGGATACTCGGGAGAGGCAGTTAAGAAACAATGTGATTAGAGAATATGGACAAGCAACATTTGGGAGGGGAGGACTGTAGTATTTGCAATTAGCTTCTAGCTAGTTGGAATATTATATTTTTCTTCTATTCATAGTTAGATGAATAAGTGGGGTAAAGAAACCCTTAAATATCTTTAGTAGGAATAAACCACCTCTAGTATGGATGTGGATCAGTTTAGATAGCCAAAATAAAGCCACCTTGGGTGTGAAAGTGGGAAATGCATGTACATTGGGTCAATATTGACCAAATCAATAGTGCTACCATAGAAGAGAGTGGAGCTAGTGGGGACAGCGCAATTTTGGAGGAGGTGTCTTTGCATGGAAGTAACATCATAAATGAGTGGCATCAAGGTTGAGGAAGCTCACCAAGCATATAAGGAAAGGTACGGCAGCCATGAGAGGTATTCAGAATATTTTTTATGTTTGAGTCTTATGACTTCTTGCATGCTTCAGTCGTTTAGTGGAGTTTGTTGTATTGTTTAGTGCAAGGGTATTTCCAGGTGGAAATCCCACATTCTACCTTGGAGTAATTGAGAGGCCACCTAGGAGAGATATTCTCATCTTTGTTTCCACCGTCAGGCATTGGGCCAAGCATCCACCTTCATCCATAGTGAAATCTTCTTGAGGAACTGCGTTATTTGTAGTGTGTTGTAGTGGAGGGTTGAGAAACACTATTTATGAGATAGTCTCCTAGTGAAAGGAGAAGCCTTTCATCCAGAAAGATAGGAAGGAGATATCATAGCCACATCTTTTTTATTTCAGCCACATTTCAGTAGAGATTTAGTGATACATCTTGATTCATCCATAGAGTTTTGGTCTACACTTTTTGTATATTTCAAGAAACCCTTACCGGGTTATCTTTGGATTGTGTTTGAGAGAGTAGTTCTCCATTTTCAGCTCCTTTTGAGTATTATATCAGTAGATCCATTTTTTTCCATTTTCTAGTAGCATTAGCCCTCACTGGGACTATGTTGTCATGTATTCTGTCATTTCTGTGTAGCAGCATAATTTGGGATTCTAGTGTATTTGGGCTTTGGAGGCTTGTTTGCCTAGTTTGAGTGATTTATTCCTCAAAGCTTTGTACATTTTGTTGCTGTGATACATAATATAATGGATCTATGATTTATTCATGTGTTTTGCATTATTATTTGTTGTACATTCCAGTTTTATGCTCAATATTTTTTTCTTTCCCAATTTGGAATATTACAGATGACAACTGTGGGTTGAGTTACCAGTCCTGGAAGCCCTAGTTGGAACAAATGCTCTAGAGCCTTGGACAGCCTAGGTAGAAACCAATCAAGTTATGGTTATTGATGTCCAATCATGAGGTGAAATCACTGGTTCAGGGTTGATGTGGTTTCTCCTATGGAAGTCCTAGTTTATTTTTTATTTGGATTTATCCATAAGATCCCACATTCATGCTTGGCATATGGCATGGGGATGTGTAATATTCCCATTTTAGCACATGGCTAAATGGAATATTAAAATTTTTCTGATATCACCTTGCAACTAAATAAATGGGTAAAGGAACCCATTCTTATTGAAGACATGAATAAAATCCCTCATAATGTGAAAGGGATGATCAGAGTAGCTTAATTTTTCACCCTCAAGTGTGAAAAGGGGCAAATGCATGAAGACAAGGTCATGTTTGACCAAGTCAACAACGCTGCCATAGGAGGATTGGATCACTTTATGAGACAATGCAGTGTGAATGAGGAAGATGATATTTGGTGGAGGAAACCTTAATGGATGGGGCCCATGGAGAGAGATCTTTCACTTGTTTAAAGGAGGGCAAGGCAGCCATTGTTATGCATGCTTTGGATTATTGATTTCATTGTCTATTCATACATTGTGCATTCTTTTGTTGTTTAGCAAGAATTTATAGGGGAATTCTTGTTTAGGATTTCTTCACCTTCTTGAGAGGCCTCTAGAGGGATTTTTCTTCATTTTCCACATCTCTTGGCTCAAGGCCAAAGCTACTCCTTTTAGTTATTGCATTATTCTACTCAAGTATAACACAATGTTGTTGGGTGTTGCAGTGGAGGACTCCACACACCATTTCCTTGGCTCATCTTTCAGAGGAGGGAGCTTCTATTCCTCTGGGAGGTTAGTGAGGGAGTTTCCGGAGCTTATTGTAGATCATTGGCATCAGGCCAAGCACTTCCCTTCACCAACAGCGCAATCCCTTCTCTATACTACGTTATTTCTGAGTGCAATTGCAGTGGGGACTTGCTCCACTATTTTTGAGGGTGAGATCTTCAGGGATTGGATCAGCCTTTCACCTGAGAGATCCTTTGGATGAGATTCAGCCATCATTTGCAGCATCATCAGATATCTACATCCATTTCTATTTTCTGAGTTGCAGCTGCTGCCCAGCAACTCCGGCATTTCTTCAGATTTGCCATTTTGTACTTATTTTAGCCAATCCCTTCAAGGATTCTATATTGTATGTTTCCAGGGGTTGAGATCTTGCTCCCCCTTCTTATTTGAGCTATATATTTTCATATCCATATATTGATATCATTTGTAGCAGTTCTCCTTCAAGGATTTCGCAGTCACAGCCAGGGCTTCTTTTGTATAGCATTATTTCTTCATTTGTCATGTATATATTTCATTGGGGCTGCATTGCCTAACTTGAGAGATCATTTCCTCAAGATCATGTATACATTGTTGCTGCTATAATATAATGTAAGGGTTATGTGGATCTTTCGGTATTCTTGTTTTAATGCATTCATTGCTATTTTCCTGCTCATGTTTATGTATTGTTGATCTCCACATTGGTAATATCTTGAGATATTCCAAATAGTGTAGCTGTTCCAAATTTGGAATATTATTGTGGTATCAGAGCATGATCTCTGGTTCAGCCTGTGATTCTCAGCCAAAGAAGATCAAGGTGATGAAGAAGATGAGTTTACTCTCATCTATTTTCAGATCCACAGGAGACCTCTCCAAGGAGGTCAAGAAGATTGAAGAAGGAGAAGAGAAAGGACCATGCACTTCCTACTCTCACAAAGAAGAAGACCAGGAGCATGAAGAACACTTGGAATTTAAAATTCTAATTTAGTACCTTGTTGAATACCAAGCCAAACCTAGAACCTTCCAAGAGACTCTAGCTTTTCCACACTTTATGTAGCAGAAAGAAGAAATAAGACCCCACATCTTTGGGATGATGAGAGGCAATAGATTTCTATTGTCCACATTTGATGGATCACTCACATGTGCAAAAAAGGTTTGGGTGAAGAAGCTAGAGGCTTTCTTCCTGTTGCATCCTGTAGTAGACAGAGAAGTTGTAGAAATTACAGCATTGCACCTCGAAGGTGAAGCAAAGAATTGGTGGATCAGCCATCTATGCCATACAAGGGTTTCTACTATTGTTGAGTTTTCTCAAATATTGATTGGGAGGTTTGGAAAAAGGAGGGAGGAGCCCTCACCACTAGTTGATGAGGCATGTACTAGCGCTGTTGAGACCATGGAAGAGTAGCCTTCATCTTCAACAGTTTGTGTTAGTATGAATCTTGATTCGAGGTGTACGAAAAAATACCACTTTAGCTATGCATAAAAAACAGCCCTAACAGCAAAAATGACTTCTAATATCTTCAGATCTGCAGTTAGATGATCAAGAAAAATGCAGAAAAAATCTAGGTCTATGCATTAGAAGACATTAAACAGTAGAAAAATAAGATTTACTCCATAGATCCAATAGACAAGACAAGAATATATCCAATGAAATTTTTATTAATGGCACCTAGGAGGAAAACACAAGAGGGTGTTCCCTGTTCTCCTCAATGGGATGGGTTCTTATAAGTCCTCAGCACTTCAGATTTAGAATTCCTCTCTCTTGATGGTGTAGAAAACCCAGACAAAAATGGAAAAATATGGCTATGATAGTGGATCAATAGCCAGACCAAGAGTTGATATCCAGAGTGATATTTAGGCAACAAAAGGTGACAAATGAATGGGAAAACCCTTCTATTTATAACAAAATATTGAGTTAGTCTAAATATTGGTGCATAGTTAAAATATTATTAACCAAATCAAGATCCAACTTTTATGGAATATTTTATTATATTTGTTGGAGGGAAAAGGAATTTGACTTGATTCAGATGCCTTACTTGTAAATAATAAATAAAATAAATGATTTATTTATCATTTTAAGGATGTGATTAAGTAATAATAAATAAATAAATGATTTATTTATCATTTTAAGGATATGGTTGAGTAATAATCAAATAAATAATTATTTATTTAATTATTTAAGGGAGATGTAGTCATATTTAACAAAGAATATTATTTAAATAATGTTTAAATAATTATTCTTAGAAAATAATAAGATAAATAATGATTTATCTAATTAATTTCTTTGTTTTGGGTTAAATATAACCAGGAATATTAATTAAATTGTTGTTTAACTAATTATTCCTTGACGAAAAATCAAATAAATATGGATTTATTTAATGTTTCCCCATGGGGTTTCCTATTTAGACCATAAACAACTTAATAAAGGTGGTTTACTAAGTTATTTTCATAGTGAACGCAATTTTACTTGGGGTAAAATTGGTCTTACTTGGTGTACATGGGTCCATCTAATAACAATGGATTAGATGACCAAAAAATGGTGTAACAGATTTCCCCCAGCATGCAAGCATTAGTAGCTAATCGTATGACCGAAGTACGTTGTAAGAACTCAATCACTAGACAACCACAGGGAATTCAAAGAGAGAGGATTGTAAGGTAGACCAAAGTGTTGAAAGAACTAGACCCTGAGGAGGTGACTTGCAGGTGCGACAAGTCTTTTTGATAAGTGAGTACCTGCTATAGGTAGTGGGGGAGGCATACCTATGCCCACTAAGGCAATAGTACAAACAATAAGGCATCCGAAAAACCATGAGACGGCATAATGTTGATATAAACATGAGCCAGATAAATAACACGATAATGAATCCCACATACATATTGTACCTGGGATAACAACCAAGACTTGTACAATAATATCTGAGTACATGAGATATAAATACAACCTAGATGCCCCTGAAAACAGGAAAGGGCTCTAAAAATCTGACTGATACGTGCAAACAAAAAGGCGTTGCAAGTAGCTGAGCTCGACATCATCAAATGTATGAAGCTACATCGAAGGCTGTAATGAAGAGGTCATCCAAGTGTGTGGGGGGCTACCTGTAGGGCCACCCCCTCATGAGGGCTAAGACATCTCACACACACTCGGGAATCACCGATGTCAGTTGCTGCATCACTGGACCATCGAGTATACGGATCTTGATCATGATGAAAAGGAGTTGGAGCTGAGAAAAAATCAAGTCAAAGGGCCATAAGGAGTCCCTTTGCCTGATCCAAGGCACCGAACAAGAGTGGAAGCTGGAACCAAGGTACACTGCCCTCTAGACCTGTCTTCTGGAATGAATGAGCTAATGTCAACAGAAGTAGGTCTGCCATAAGTGAGGCAATAAGGGATCCTCAACTAAGGCATGAGAGAAAATAGTAGAGTGACTGATAGAATGACACCAATGATGATGATGAAATGGGGGGAAATGAGTAGCGAACGGATGACTTCCCTTGTTAGAGCATAAATAGCATGGATGACCTGGCAACGACTGACATAATATCATGAGGGATAGGGGACAATGGGACTAAAGGCCATAATGAGCGACACAAGAGAGGGACCAAGCAATGAAGGATGGAGGACTATAGTGGGGTGTGAAGGGACACGAGATAGACTCCATGAAAGCAATGATGACTCAACTCAGATGCTCTAAACAAGGGTGACTCGAAGGTGCTTCTACACAGGAAAAGGGTCCAATGGGGACCATAAAAGCATGAGTACAAGATGGTAACTCACGACAAAAGTCAACGCAATCGTAGACAAGTATGGAGGCACCATGGTGCCCCCGGTACGAGTGTTGCAAGTGGAGAAATTCAATTTTGAGAAAGGGTGAAGTGGCGCTTCATGGGAAAATGTGTCCTGGTGAAGTATCAAATCACTAAAAACTAATAGATACCCATTTGAGGGCTCGGTCAGAACTTTCCAATGGTGAAAATAGTTTGGTAAATGTAGCTACAGTTGGATCACAGTAGGCGAAAGAAAAAACAGGGGTTTATCTTTTAATAAGGCATTTTCCCTCCAAATTCATTCATTTTCATGTGGAGCTGTGTTGAATGTAGAGAGGAGAGAAGGCCCTAAATCTTGCGGCGATCGTAGCGGACAAACCGACCATTGGAATCGAGATCCGTCAGTTGCAGGTAAGAGGCCTAACCCTAATCTTTCTTTTCAGTGGATTAAAAGTTTAGATTAGGTCCCTAGGGCTCATTAAAATCCCCCCACTCCACCTCACGGCCGGGTCGCACTTTTTGGGGCAAAAAGTGTGACCAGGGTAGCAGGTTTTGGGCAGAAAAGTGCGACCTGTCCTAGGTTTGGGCCTGAAAAGTGTGACCTAGCAGGGAGGGGTGTTTCTATGTTTTTTTTAGCTGAGAAGTAGGCTTTTGTGATGAGAGGTAGTCTTTCCTATCTGAATACTGAAAAATATGATGCTTTTGTGTAGATATGGCAGAGTTACGGATTAACTAGAGAGAGAGAGAGAGACCTGGGCACATTACAGTCAGACATACGAGAAGATCAGGGTATCCGTAGTGCTTTGGACAGGTTTAGGGTTCTGAAGTTTGTGGAGAACCCTTTGATGAGAGATGGGGAGCCCTTATTGGCCCAGATTGTCAGCTATTGGGACCCGTACCATGAGGTATTTATAGTGCAGGGGCACCGGATCGATTTAATGGTCTAGGATATATATTTCCTAACTGGTCTCCCACCACTTTGGATGGTAGGGAATACTCAACTAGTATTACCGTGTGGGTAGAATATCATAGAGTTTGTGGAGTGCCATTGTCAGCCAGGTCCCCAAGTCAAAGGGACTTGGATACCCATCGGGGATTTGGAGAGTTTAGAGACCCGTACTGTGGCCGCAGTAGTGTTGCAGATCCTGGGCAACCAGGCACTCCATCACATCATGGGGGGGCAAATGATGCTTGTGGAGAGTGTTTTGAGTGGGACTTACTATGGGTGGTGTTAGCCACCTATAAAAATTTGTCATACCAAATGGTGGCTAAATATTTTTTAGCCTTCAAGATACAATTCATTTCCAAATTGTGAGTTCTTGAAGTCTTATGATGACCTTTATCCTTGGTGTTAATATTCACTACTGTTTCACTTTAAAGCCCTCAAGAACCTACTATTTACCAAGAGAAATACTGCTTAAAAAATCTGTTTTCCCTCATTATACTTATTCATTTCATTCTCCATATTCATCCATAAGAACCTTCATTTGACTTCTAAACCATTCCAAAACCCTTTTTAAACCTTATGTTCTCCTTTCATTTGGTTTTAAAAGCCCTTTTTTTCCCTTATCAGAACCCTCAAAACCCTCAAAAAACCCTTCAAAAATCTTTAAAAACCTTAATTTTTCTATAAGGCCTTAAGCCCCTTTCAGCCTTAAGCCCCAACCCCTTTCTCCAAATATAACCCGCACTATGACCGAGCGTGAAGCGCTCATCACATCACAAATATTCATTCCATCGCAATCGGCAATGACAAATTCCCTTTATCCTTTCCCTTTTCCTCTTACGATGTTGATCCTCCGATTTAATCTCAGCCATTGAATCCACAAGAACCAATGGCCCAGATTCAATCACGCTCCACTCATTAGCCCTCTGACATCATACCTACCAATTTAATCCTAACTTTTGATCTCTCATACCAATCCAATGGGCAGCACTTAATTGCATATCATAGACTCAAATAAACTAGCGCTTTTGCCTCTTTCCTTTTCTTTGATGCGATGTAATCCCAGCCGTTCATTCCACTAGATCCGATGGTTCGCGCTTCATTGCATCGTGCCCATCCATCGTGTGATCCTCCACCATCCCGACCTCTGATTAAATCTCCACCATCGATCTCACTTAGATTGGACGGTCCGCACTCAATCGCATCATCGCCTTTCTCCTCTCCCCTCACACCATTTCATGTCCTGTGCGATTCTGCGATGCAATCTCTGTCGTTGATCTTCTCAAATCCAATGGCCCACAATACTTCTACTTTTCAAACCTTGCCCTTCTCTTTCTCCCCCATCGACAGATTTCGACCGTCGATCCTCACGATCCAATGGCTCCCATTGATCCTTCCTTCCGCCCTTTATAAAATTTGGGCCCTCCCTTCTCTTAATTTTTCTCCGCCAAACACCTTCAAACCTTACCTTTTCTATATTTTTCGTTTCCCAAGAAAAATAGTTTTAAACAAAATCTTGACCGTCGATCTACAAAGATCAAAGGCCATCAGGCTCCATCCTTCCACCCATTCCCTTCCCCTTCATTTCTTCATATCCGCTCCTTCTCTTAATCATAACCCTCCATCAAAGAAATCTAACGATCGGAACTCAACCCGATAGCCTATTGCACCCATCCACTATGCACCAATTTTTTTGACATCACCATGGACCTCGCGTACCCTTTTACCCCATAGCTCTTCATCCATCGTGCTCAACCCGCACCGTTGGATCTGGAACCTCCAATCCAACGGACCAAAATCCATATCGCGTAATTTTTTGCCCCTTTCCACAGTGTGCTACTTCCGCATGATAAAAGTGGTTTTAGAAATCCACGTGTCGAATGCTAACCTATATCGAGTTCCAAAAGCTAATATCGCTTCCCCCCCCCCCCCCCCCAAATGCTACGTGAAAACTACTGCTGGTTTTCCCAAAACCACCCTTCTTCATATTCGCGCCATAATTCAAATATGAACTTGGTTAACTGTTCTTCCTAGTTTTATGTCCTTTTCCACTGCATTTCCCAATCCTCAAGCATTCCTACCACCTCCATTAAACCTTTGAAATGCAGTTTTACCACAATTCGTAGGATTTTTACAATTAGTTTTTGTGTTTTGCAGGGTTTAGTAGTGTTCGATCTATGTATTTCCACAGTCACAGATAGGTGACTATATGAGTTTAGAGTGACGATTCTGAACTTAAATCAATGAAGAAAAGGAACCATAAGGGTTGTAAATTCATATGTAAATCGATGGATCACGATCCCCGACCCTCGAAAAAACCCTCCGATGATGGACAGCCACCTGTATAAATAAAGGACAAAAAAGTGTATCAAAGAATAAAGACCCGAAGATGAATCAAGGCTTAGTTAAGCCTAAACACAGATCAGAGGATAAATCACTGTGTTTATAAAAACAGAGAGTTATATTAGTCGAAGAAAGCCTCCACTACCACATCAGAGGCTAAAATATCCTTCCAGCTACCAAAAGCACCACCTATAACTTCAATTAATCAAAAGAAGGCATAGTTATTGCCTTAGTTAGTGATATTTTGTTTAAAGCAGCTAGAGTTATTGCCAACCTACCAAAAGAGTTTCAAAGTCCAAAAAACCTGCCAAGTAGCCAAATACTTAATGAAAACCAATTAATACATGGGAAACATCGAAGATATCCTCTATTGAGCCCCTCAAAGGCAAAGAAGCATTAACTTGTATTAATTGAACTAGAGATCATTTCTTTCATCCCACCTCCTCTTTCTTCTATAAATACTTCTGAAGAAGATGAGATGTTGTTGGTTGTTCACCAGTTGTAATATTGGAACTCTTTGAAATAATACATAGTCTGTCTAAAGTTGAGGAAGAAATTCAAGTATTGGAAGCTTGATGATGCTGTGACATTCTTGTTCTTGAGAAGGCTCTATCATTGGATTCCTATGCTTGGCTATTGGTGATGTATTCTGAACTGTCTGTTGTTTTTCCTGTTTTCATTATGTTTCATAAATTCTTACTACAGTAGGATGAAAATTTTAGGCTAAGAAATGACTCCTGGAAGCACCTTAGACCTGTTTATCCTTCATTGTTTTATGTTTTCTTCTACTCAGTTATTTTAGAGTCTTTAATCTTTCTTGTTAGTCATCATGCTTATTTATTTCTTTAATAGTTCAAATAGTTGGTTCCAGCATGATTTATGGTTTTCCCTGCTTGTCTGCTGCCACTTGAGAACTAC
Organism: Pinus albicaulis; assembly: GCA_034641835.2. Classification (NCBI taxonomy): domain Eukaryota; kingdom Viridiplantae; phylum Streptophyta; class Pinopsida; order Pinales; family Pinaceae; genus Pinus; species Pinus albicaulis. The sequence continues at coordinate 2,003,728,135 of CM076575.1, read as the reverse complement.
TTTTGAAGTCTCCCTTTGAAGTACCATTGTCTATAGTTAGCTAAGGAGGTATGTTTAGATCATGCCCTTTGTCCCTGCTTGAACAATTGTTTTAAAGGTCTTTATAGTTGTGATCATAGATGTGTTAAGTGTTCCCTCTTCTATGACTGGAATTATCGGTGAATATTTTATGTCTTCTAATTCCTTTAAAATAAATTCTTTGAGGAAATAGGGTGTTCCCTGAATCTTAGATTTCATTTTAAAAGTTGTCTTGAAGTCATCATTTGCTTGAAGTGTGATTTGTAGAATTCATGGTTAGCCCTGTCTATCAAATACCTCTTTATTGTTCAAGTTATGTTTTTAAGTGTTGGGAAAAATACTGAGAGGGGGGGGGGTGAATCAGTATTTACTGCATATTCAAACTTTTTACTTTTTCATTCCTTAAAAACCATACGCTACTTTACTTCAGTAAACTAGCGTATATACGCGGATCCCCTTTATGAAACTAGCGTATACACGGAGATTTAGATATGTCATTAAATCTTCACTTAAATCATTCCATCATGTATTCTTCAGATATTCAATAAGCAGTAAACAGGTGCAGTAAGAACAGAATAAACCATCACACAAAGCATCACACATGAACACCGGGATTTTTAGGTGGAAACCCAAATCGGGAGAAAACCACCGCTGCAGTTGCTCAGCCTTCAATATTTTTATTATAGAGAAAACATGTTACAACATATGTGCTGGTGCAGACTTGACCAGCACGCAGGCACCCACCTGCGCTCGTTTACCAGCCTCTCCTGGAAGGGAGCTCCAACCCCCTGACTCGTTTACCAGCCTCTCCTGGAAGGGAGCTACGACCCCCCGATCTCGTTTACCAGCCTCACCTGGAAGGGAGCTACGACCCCGATCTCGTTTACCGCCTCCTTTGGAAGGAGCTACAACCCACGGCGGCTCTGACCCTCGGCACCACCTTGGACCCGCGTTTCATGATTTCCACCTTTGGATCCAACAACTTCAATGAAAAACACTTCAAGGCCACATTTCATCATATTTTCATATTGGACCCTTTCCATACTTTAAACACGGTCAGCCATGGAACGGATACATATATCACTTGTGAATATCAGTAAACGTGAGCTGAATCAGAGACATTTCTTACCACGATCTTCAGCAAACCCTAGTTTGCATACGCGCTTTTACTTCACTGATGTCGCGTATATACGCGCTTCCGTCCACACAAACCAGCGTATACCTCGGTGTATATTTTATTGCGCATACGCGCTTTCTCTTCGCTGAAGCTGCGTATATACGCGCTTCCTCCGCGGCGAAGTAGCGTATAGATCTTCAATCATTATAGAGCAACATACTTCATCAGATCAGATATTCAGTTCAGATCTACCCTTTTGCTTCAGACAGATGTTCGCCTAGATGCTCGCCTCATCACAGATCTAAGCCTTCCATAATCAGATCTAGCAAATATAAGAGCAATTCAGATCTAGATCCCCTTCTTCATCATTGGTGCTTCATACAATCAGATTTATCATTCAAGTGTAACCCTTTCCATTCAGATATACTTCAGAGAGAAGTATTCATTCAAGCTCAGACATCTTGCACCACACTCATGATTTTCTCAATGAATTTCTTCTCCTTATATAGGTTTATCTTTTTCAATACCATGAGCCCCTTTTTCAATACCATGGGCCAAAGCAAAACCATGAGCCCAAAACAACCTGGACGGGGTTAATTAGGCGGATCATTACCCAATACAATGGGTCAATACCATGGTGGTTACCCTTGGTTTTGCACTTTTTGAGCGCTTTAGCCCATACGCTACTTGGCACGTTCCTTTCCGCGTGCATACGCGACTTCCCCTAGGCCAATCCGCGTATACCAGGAAACATACTCTTTTTTATCATACTTTGAGTACATTCTGAAATCCTTTCTTCATAGCCTTCTGTACACACTGTAGAAACATCATATTTTCTTCATTAGGAACACATTCTCTCAAGCACAACTTCATCAAGTAAGTTGTCATCATCTTCATCAAGTGGGTTGCCTTTCAAGGACAACACTTAGCATCATATTGTCAAAAAGCATCATATCACATCAGATTTACATCATTTACTAAGTCCATCAAGTCAAGCATAACTTCATTAGGTGAATTGCCATCAAGGACAACACATGTCAACAGTCAGATGTCTTCATCTTCATTCAGTGGGTTGCCATCAAGGACAACATCCTGCATCATATTTCCAACATTAAGTTCCCTTTGTTGAGAATTCAAACTCTCTTTTCAAATCATTAATGTCCATCTCACTCACAAAACTAAAGGATATTGTGGCCAAGTTAGATTTTCCCTTTGATACCCCATATCCATTGATGAGCTTGTCATAAACCTCTTTTTTACTCCATTTCCCAATGAATCTGACATTTCTTCTTTCTATCTATACTACTTAGATCTTTCATGTTCTGTTGTGCCAATTCAACCAAACAAAAAAACAAACACCTACACTTAATAACTAGTCTAAAATCAATACTCAAAAGCAAACAAGATATACCTTTTGCAGACAAATAATTTGAGAGATCCCTCGCATAGAACAAGAGGACTAGATCCTAGAACTCTAAAGATTGGTTCTGATGTTTCCTTGTCTTTTGGTAAGCCAATGTATCAAAACACAAGACTCCAACATAATGGTGATCATGGTGGGACCTATTGAATCTATGATAGCTTAGAAAACTAGTATAAACTCTTTAGTCAGACAAATCTCTGAGATAATTAGTTAGTAAGCCATAGAGTAGACTCTGTTTGTTTGAGCACCTTAGCTAAGTGTTAATATCATACATAGGACACTCTCATAACCATAGAAATGTACAAAATCCAAAAATATTTCAGATTAGCTTCATAATAAACATGGTGGTGGAACCATAAAAAAATTTACCTTCACAAAAGCTAAAACGTTTCCAACTGGTGACTCCATTGGCCCCAGTAGGCTTATTACCCATCTAGATCTCCATATTTCTTTAAGATTGTGTTAACCATCCTTGAGGAAGTCTAGATAAGACATTGTGAGAGGAAAAACTTTCAAAACAATCCCTAAAAAAAAAAAAACTTCAGCCTCTCTCATTTTTTGAAAAACAGTCTGGCTTCACATAGGATCAATACTAGATCTCATCCAGACCCTAATCCTCCTACAATAGTTAACAATCCAGAGAAGATTTTTTGGCAGACTTCTAAGTTTGGAAAATCAACTACTGATAGGAACATCCCAAGAACAAAATTTGTCCCTAAAAACCTTGTTGTCTTGGAGGATTCACACTTTTACTTAGATCATACAAAGAACATCTTTAGAACCAAGTCTCAAGGTGATTTAAACCAAGTTGATCTTGAAATTGCAGATTTGCAGCAGAGCTTTAGTAGAGAAGCCTCACCTTCTACTCCTCCTAATTCCCAGCTTCTTCATCACTTTAGCCTTTTCCATAACAAATCTGCTCAAAACAAGTTTATTGGCCCAAGTGTTTCTTCCACTCCAATCCATACTACCACTGTTCAAAATACTCCATTTTAGCCCACTTTCCCTCTCTTAAATCCACCCCTTGTAAATCCACCTTTCCTTCCAGCCATGGCAGCATGGTATGCCGCACTAGTGTTAACACAACCCATGCTTTCCTTACCAAATGATTACCAATCCAAAATTCCTCATTTCATTGGAAATGAACCTACTACTGCCCAACAGCACGTAGATAGGATGGAAGATGCATTTTATTACTTGGAAATAGAATATGAGACCATAAAGATGAGAATCTTTGCCCAAATTTTAGGAGGAGAAGTAAAGAATTGGTTTAAAAACTTAACTCCTAATAGCATCAATGATCTTCCTTCTTTGCATCAACATTCATAAAAAAATGGGAAATCAAAAAGAACCCTCTCCAAATATTAGCAGATTATAGCAGTCTTAAAATAAATCAAGGGGAGAGTGTTCATGACGACTCCACTAGGTTTAAAAGTGTTTACAATGCTCTTCCACCTCACATGAAACCTCCACAAGGCATGGCCTTAGTAAGATATCCTGAAGGTTTTGATGCTGAAATGGCCTATCAACTAAGGGAGAGAGATTACTTAACTCTAGATGACATGCAGAAAGGATATGTGAGTGTAGAAGCAAACTTAATTGAGAAAAGAGCTAGGGTAAGATCAGAGAAGAGGGTAACTTATAAATATGATATTGCACCCTCAACCTCATCTTCTGAGACCAAAATTGACAACCTAGTGAATGGAGAGGATGCTTGAAAAGATCAACTTGAGTGATAGAGTGCCACCGAGAGAACCTCAAAACAACCCCAAAAATAGAAATAGAAATCATAATTTCAGAAGAGAAAATAATCAAAATAGGCAAAGAGACAATGAGCAGCAATTTAGACATCCCTTCCAACAAAACTATGTAGATCAAGAGGAAGAAATGGAGATTGAAAGGTTGGGAGAAGATCATGTAAACTTGATTGGATCAGACAGTGGGGATGATGTCTTCCTCACTGAAGAAGAACAAGGTTTCGTCTCCTCAAATCAAAATGAAAACACATATGAGGATTCTAATGATTATAGATTGGGTTTTGAAAATGCAATCATGGAGGTACACAAACAGTATGATCTTAGGAGCAAAGGGAACATAGATAACTCAAATGACAAGGACACTAGCACCGTTGTTAGGAAAAATGTAGAAAAAAAGCCTAAGAAAACAGTAGAGAAAACCAATATTTTGGCTAAGAATCTAGATTTAAACAAAGAGAAGAGCACCCAGCCAAATGTTGAACAGAATAGCCCTAGCACTTTAGCTAGTGGCCCTAACAAAATTGTTCCTAATAACAGTCCAAACAAAGTTCAGGAAATCAGAATTGTTGAAAGGAATTCAATTGAAAAAATAGATGTAAATATGACAAAATATATATTTCCTTTCAGCCTTGAGGGAGAGATTGCAAAGATAAAAATTACCATACCTCTAGCTGAACTAGTAACCCAAGAAGTGTACAAAAACCAATTTTTGAAAGCTTTGAACTTAGGAAATGACACTGATACGTTAAACCTGACAGGTGACAAACTTGAGTTGTTGTTTGGTCCAGAAGTTGAAGGAAAATACCAAGAAGGAGTTGTCCCTCCTTTCTATGTCATTTTTAATATACATGATAGGATATTACACAATGCCATGTTAGACTCTAGAGCTTCACATAATATTATTCCCAAAGTAGTAATGGAAAGCTTAGGCTTAGAAATTACTAAACCATACAAAGATCTGTATTCCTTTGATTCAAGCAGAGCCAAATGCTTGGGTTTAATCGAAGATTTATGTGTAAACTTATCTCAGATTCCTGCTAAGAGTCTAGTAATAAACATAGTGGTAGCTGACATTCCCCCAAAATATGGCATGATTTTATCAAGATCTTCAGGAGCCAAACTTTAGGGGAGCCTTCAAATGGACATGTCTTATGCCACCATCCCAGTATTTAACCAAAGAAGAAGATTATACAGGGAATCCCATATGAAATACATGGTGAGAAACATAGATAAACCAAAAAACTCTCCAATATATTCCATTCAATCATGCTTAGATTCCTTTATCTTGTACAATGAATACCAAATCACTCAACAAGAAAAGGAAAACAAAGAGGAAATCAGTTTACCAGAAAAATCATAATTTCCCTCAAAACAGATCCAAAAAATTGGTAATCAACAACAACAAGAAAACGAAAATGAGGCAGATATACTTTGGACAATAAACTTTGATGGATATTGTAATAAAACAAGTGCAGGGGTAGGTGTATGGATTCAAAATACAAATCAGAGTTATTCATATAAACTAGATTTTCCATGCATAAATAACATCACTGAATAAGAAGCACTTCTCCTTGGCTTGCAGTTGCTTAAACAACTAGAAGCCCAGAAAATATTAGTCCTAGGAGATTATGAACTTATCATAAGACAAATCAAAGGAGAATATTCAGCTAAAAACCCAAGACTTAGAGAATATCGAAATGCTGCTCTTGATTTATTAAAGATCTTTGAAAAATATGAACTCATTTTCATTCCAAGAGCACAAAATCATGTAGCAAATGAACTTGCCTTCAATGCCAACAATTACCAATTACCTCAGATAAATGAAGAGCTTAGTGTAAAGGTAAAACACAGGCCTACAGTGCCTGACAATGAGGATCACTGGAAAGTGTTTGACACTGACAAACACATAGATGACTTCCTAAAATCATAAAATGATTTTTCCATACCAGCATTAGAAACCAGCCATGAATAAAACTATTTGGATAATGAACAAATCCCAGAAATAGAAATGACATATTCTAGTGATATAAATCACTGTGATAATATTTTTGAAGCAGAATTAATTGACAATGTAGACCAGAAAGATTTGGAAATTTTACAATGCAAGAATGATACAATTCCAAGAGGTATCACATCTTTAGAACACCTTTTTTAATTTAATGATGTAGCCAAAGAACCAAGAATGGAGCCTATGGAAACAGATGTAGAAGAACATAACATAGGCAGCCTAGCAGAACCCAAGATGATCAAGCTATCCAGCACACTCCCAGCTCATATAAAAGTGCAATGCATAGAGCTATTCAAAGAGTTTAGAGATGTGTTTTCTTGGGGATACAAAGATTTGAAATCTTATGACACTAGCATCATTCAACACAAAATTCCTCTTAAGGAAAATCAGAAACCTTTCAAACAAAAACTGAGGATAAACCCTGTTTTATTGCCTTTAGTTAAAAAATAAATTGAAAAGATGTATGATGCTAGGATTATAGTACCCATTAGATATTCAAAGTGGGTGTCAAACTTAGTTTCTGTTAGGAAGAAGACAGGGGAAATCAGGCTCTGCATTGAATTTATAAATCTAAATAGAGCCTCACTGAAAGACAACTACCCCTTGTTGTAGGGTAAAATTCTTGGGTTGCTGGTTATCTTATATCCCTCTCAGGGCTTTCCGGTGCTTGAGGCAGACAGTAAGATTAGTTGTACAGTTCACAAATATGGCATATACATGTTCATATTAACTTAAAATAACTTGATGGAATGCAATAGAGAATTACCTCTTTGACGATCTTGGAGTCCCTTGGAGAGCACTAGGCAGCGAAACAAGAGTCCTTTACCAGCTCCAAATCTTAATCCTGCAATCAATCAAAGCACTCGTGTAATTTCTAACACAACATGTATTCTATAAATTAAGCCAATATATAATGAACATCTAAATTATACCCATCTTAGCCATTCATATCATACTATGTAAATATTCAAACAATAATGACAATATTAAGCATCGAATGGACAAAACAAATACAGTTCTATTGATTTTGAAAGAAGGAGGATTACAACCGTCGGTTGTAACAAGCCCTCCTCAGCCTTCCAATATCTCTTTCTCTCCAGTAGTGAAGTCTTATTCAACAAGCTCTCTAGGAACCTCTTTGACTCTTGGCCTTCACACTATAACAATATTCTCTACTTCACAAATATTCAAAACATTAGCAATCCTTCGACCTTCAACTAAGAGCCTTCAGCTCCTTTTTATAGGAGAGGGAGGAAGCCATTGTTGCCTTTCTCTTTCCACTAGTTTGGAATAGAAAAAAATAATATGTTTCTTTAATCTCTATGCTTTTTCCTCCTTGGGAGTTCAGTGTTTTATGGCAGTGACCAATAATGAATTGGTGCTTTGCAGTTTCCTTTGTGAACTGACTCTCTTGTGAGGGAAAGACGGAGATTCAAATCATTATCCACGCGTTTTTTCCTTTTCAAACTTAAAACACGGGTAATGCTACCCTCTAGTGTAAACAGAGCATTTCCCTAGCCACTAACGCAGCACATTCACTGCTCTCATGCTTTATAACGCTCTTGTTTTTTTATATAGAGGCGTTACCTTGGCAGAAATAGGTTTAATTTAGGTCTTTGTATTCCTTCCATATTTCTCTTCTCCTCTGAGCTGATGAGGAGGTATTTTGACCTGTAACAGATGCCCCCTAAAGTGTGAGGTCAGAGACAAAGACAATGGCCAAAATAATTTATAATTTGTGTAGAGATAAAGAGATTGAAAGACTGAGGAAAACCTAAAACAACAACATATGTCAGAAAATATAGTATCTGCCTTGAGTCGAGCATTCCCATGCTCAGTAGCTTAAACAACATTATTTCTCTAGAATAGAGATATGAAGCATCTGTCCACCGATAAGCACAATGTGGAAGTGTCTATCATAACAGGATCAGGCTGAAGAAGATATCTCCATAAACAATATCGCAACTTGGGGAAGGAAACACAACTTTAATGATGTAGCCTTTGCCCCAAGGTCTTGACCGCCGATTCACTTAAACTACATATTTCTCAACATGTGAATGAATGAGTTGTCGTTGAACATGTGAGAAATCATCTGATTACCAATCGATAATGAAAAATGTTAATAGACGCAAAGGTGGCCACCGATAATGATGATGGTCCCTAAGATGCACAGTACAATCTAGCGAGTGTGAATAAAATGAGTTGAAGTTGAACACTCGTAGAATCATTCGACCAGGAGCCAATGATGAAGACCCCTGATCAAACACAAGACTACCTGCCACTGATGTCTGCAAGTATCTAGGTACTGATGGGTTTCTGGATCAACATCCTAGATAAGATGTTGAAGTCGATAGGAAGAGATCTGTTGAAAGGTAGGCACTGAGGCATCCTACATCAATCAACATGAAATGGAAACCAACTGATTTTGTTTATGATTCGAGATAATGAAGAGGAAATGGGGATGTCAGATGACAAATCATTTCTGGCATAATGAGTGGTTTGGTTGATAACAGGAGCAGTAGATAGCGAGATCTGCTTCAACAATAGAAGGCACTCTAGCAGGGTACTAGGCAGCTGAAGCTTGATGAACACCAAAGAGTGTGTTAGGATTTTACCGGTGCAGGGACACTGGGAAATGAAGGCTAATACTCATGGATGGTAGGGTTTGGCTAACTACGAAATATTTTTCTGGAAAGTGCCATGTTCAAGAATTTTTCTGCCAAATTGACCTTTTCTTAAATGTAACAGAGGTAGTATCCATTTTGTCCAAATTTTTCCCCGTCTGATTAAGTTTAACGCGTCCAGACGAGTAAACTCGGTGAATTTCTCATATTTAGAGAGTCTGAAAAATGTCTGAAAATACAACTCTGTGCCTCATCTGATTAGGTTTAATGAGTCCAGACGAGTAAACTCGGTGAATTTTTCATGTTTAGAGAGTTTGAAAATATCATAAAAGACAACTCCGCGCCCCATCTGATTAGGTTTAACGAGTCTAGACGAGAAAACTAGATGAATTTTTCATGTTTAGAGAGTTTGAAAAATGTTAGAAAATAAAACTCCATTGGGGTACCTTTGTCATGTCTTGATAACTAGGCACGAAAAAGGGATAATAGTAAGCCCGAAACAGTTCATTTTCCGTGAGTTAGTCCATTGAAGCCGGAAAAGTGAGAAATCTATGTTCTATGGACGTCTACCTCATTTTTTTATGAGTACGAGGAGACGAAGTAAACTCAATACTATTTGTGAAATTTTAACAAGTCCAACAAAGAAAAACTCGGTGCTCTCCGTGAAATTTTAACGAGTCACGCGGAGAAAACTCGGTTACTTTTTCAGTTTAAAGAGCTTTGAAAAAGAGAAAAGAATGGATCCTTACTTTCTATCGTGGTAGTTTAACGAGCCCGACAAAGGCAACTCGGGGTTTTTTCAGTTTTATGAGAGAGAAAAAGATTCCTAAAAAGAAATCTCAGTGCTTCTTCATAGTTTTAACGAGTCTGAAGAAGAAAACTCTAGGTTTTTCAGATTAAAGAGCAAGAAAAAGACCATACAAAAAGAACGCTCGATATCAAATTCATGTAAGTTTAATGAGTCTGAAGAAGGGAACTCGAGGTTTTTCGGATTAACAAGAAAGAAAAATACCGTAAAAAGAACGCTCGAAATAACATGAGTATGTCTGCATATAAATATCGATCACTCATCAGAACATCCGTACCAAATCTCAATAATTGCGACACATGCGTAGCAAGAATTCACGACTTGTGCCGAATAGCGTGATGGAGTCATGCCCCAAAATTTTCTATAAGAAGGTCGGAAGACCTTCATTTTCACTGTTTTGAATGCTGTGAAGGAGCTCTGGGGTGAAAAGGGGTGAAATCTTCAGCTGACGATTATGGTCAATCTGCGCAACGGTTTTCCTTCCCGCGACATCCAGGTAAGAGCTCAAACCTCCTGCTATCATTTAATTATCTTTTTGTCACTTTTTCCTGGTTCAAAATTAGAAAATTTTGAGGCCCTAAAAAAAACTTGCGCCTAACGCACGGTAGAGGTATAACGGCCGCGTTAAACGCATAACCCGTGATGGGATACTGCGTTAGCGCGCTCTATTTTGTACTAGAGCCAGCGTTAGGTGCACCGTGTTTTCTAGCAACTCGATTTTTGCTGTTTTGAAGTGGTCCAGGCAAGTTTTGATTGGTTGAAAATGTTGCATTTGCAGGTATTCAGCTGTTAATCATGAGTATCTGGCGAGAGAGAGAACATGAACGGGAAGAACGAGAGATGGTGACGGATGCTGCAAGCTCGATGGCTCTCCATAGATGCGGATTGCTAAAGTATGCCCACTTAGAACTGATGAGGGGTCAAGAGGACCTCCTGAGGTGGCTAATCCAGTAATGGGACGAATGGCACCATGTCTTTCGGATTAGGGGCAATGAGCTCTCAATCGAAAATGATGATATGTAATTTTTGACCGGCCTATCGTGTCATGTGGCAAGGCCCAACTTGATGGGATCTAGAGCTGACCCACGTTCCACTACTGATCTGATTCGTGTGCATTGCATACATGACACTCAGGCTCTGATCAACCGGATACCAATCGCCCAGGTGACTTTAAGACCACTGCGGTCTATATTATGGACGATTGTTTGCTTGGCAGGTGCCAAGAGTCAGCATGTGGCCACCAAGGCCCAGATGCTCCTAGCCTTGGACTGTATGCAGCCTCAGGTTTTCGACTGCTGTGATGGAGTTGTCTGTCGGGTCCGAGTAGAGCTTACCGCATGTAAGACCCGTACCCAGAGAGAGTTTGGGTACGGTACACTGATTGTCTCTTTCATACTGGAGTGGATAACACTGATGAGGCCCAGGATCGTTACAGCGCCATTGGGTCCACGCGAGCCGAGGCAGGCTCGGTGGGCCGCTTTGCTTCCGCGGACTGGAGAGGGTCCTGTCTGCCACTGTTTTGATGATGGATTTTTTGATTGGCTCAACTCACAGATTATTATAATTGAGGATTATCCCTATGTAGGGATGAACTTCACAGGCGATCCGGAGTTGGTGTTGCCCCCTGGCACCCAGTGGGGGCTCGATGGTAAGAAGGAAAGGATCAGTGTATTTCAAAGAAGTACTTTGTTTTTTGTCTTTTGAATGTTTATGAAAATTTTATTTTATTTTATTTTTGTTGAAAGCAGGGTGAAAATTATGTTTTGACATGAAGCACATGTTTTCTTGACACAGATGTGGCACCTGTCCGGCCAGTTGGGGCCCCTTGCTATGCATGGCGAGGAATGCAGTTACTCGGGGCTGGCGCACCAGCAGATGATGCGAAAGCCGGCGAGGATGATGATGCCCAAGTTTTACATGAACTCTCCAGAAACCTGGAGGGTCTGAGTATGGGTATACCACCCCTTCCTATGCGGGAGGTTCCAGTTCATCTGCCGCGACATACTGTAGGTGTGCCGGAGAGATATCTGGTGCCTCTGAGGAGGATAGCTAGAGCAGTTGTATGCTACCATGATCATCAGGCCTAGTTGGCGGAGCAGATGTATTAGTGTCAGAGCGTGGCTTAGTGTAGCCAAATTTTTGTAAAACACCCAAGTTTTGGAAGATTTTTTGATGTAACTATTGTTCTGGACGTGACATATATATATATATATATATATATATACATACTTTTTTGGTGATTTTGTGTTTTTTAGTTTTTATGTATTTTCAATGGGATAAAAATATATATACTCATGAGTAAATATTTTATAGTAAATGTGACAAATTCCAATCTAACACATAGTTTGCCAAAGAATCGGCTAATGTATTAAATTCTATAGGAACATGCTCAAATGTAATTGCTTGAAATTGACGTTCTAAAAGTCACACTCTGAAAAAATAACGCAACAAGACTGGATTACGGACACGGTAATGATTGTTTAACTACATAATGATGAGTTGGGAATCTAACCTGACCACTAAATTGGAGATGTCACGAGATGCCGCGTCTGTGAGGAGTTGGATCACTGACATGTACTCGACAACATTATTGGTGGTGCTACCTAGGAAGATTCCCCCAGAACCGAGGAGGTCTGACTCAGGAGTGTAGAGAACCCAAGCAGCTGAAGCAATGCGTCTAGTGTGACGACTAGCACCGTCTGCATATCCGACGTATGATAAAGAGTGTGACGGCATATGTGTGATCAAGATTACATGAGAAAAACACTATGAAAACCAAAAAACATCCAGATACATCAAAACAATAAGCAAAACTTATATACATAAAATTACAAAGCATATGCCTAGTGCAAAACTAGGCAAAATACTTCTTTAAGTAGAGCCCGTTGCGGGGCTCCGCGAGTGGAATTCCATTACAGTCCTGAATTTCGTAAGCTCCTTTTGAGAGGACTTTAGTGACTATGTAAGAACCAAGCCATAATGGTTGGAGTGTTCCTGCCCCCAAGAGGTCATGTTTCTGATCATAAATTAGAACAAGATCACCCTCTTGGAATTCCTTGAAAAGGGATGTGAAGCACGCAATTTCCTCAGGATTGCAGTTGGCTCCAATCTGAAAATTTTCCACGATACCCGTTTTGACTGAGATATCAATGAGCATTGTCTTAGAAATATTGCCCATGTTCCCTTCTGAATCGATAGTTTGAACAGTCGTATAAGCGGAGGGAACTATCTCAGGTTGGTCAAAAGATGGGATTTTAGTTTTTATCGACTCCGAATCAATCATCGAAGCGCGATGGTGAAACTCTCCCCAAGGTCGTTCTTCTAGAGACATGATCTCTCAAATAGCTTCGTTTGTAGGAAATACTTCATTGAGGAGATCCTTAGAGAGAACTGTGATGGGTAGGAGGTTTGTACCTTTGGTCAAAACCATAGCAGTGGAGGGTTCAAATGCTATTTGGATGGCTTGGTAAGCCAACTCTGTTGGTGAGAGCAGCATCTGATCTCCGTAGGAATCAATTTCTGAAGGTTCCAGAATGATCCATGGGTCGATAGAGCCATCCAAAGTGGTGGATATCATCGCGACCGTGTTTGGGATCTGTGGCGGCGGGAGAGGAAAACAACCCAGTAGGGAAGATGCCTTCAGAAGACCAGTACCGATACTGACGTAAGAGTCAGGAAAGCCTCCTATTAGGGGTACAGTGCTACTTGGTAACGTGGCATAATCAGGGGTGCAGAAGGATAACTGATCCACTGTGACTATTTTCCCATCCAATGGAAATAGGATGAGTCGGAAGACCGAAGACACAATGGCAGTCATGGCATAAGACCAACTGTGACCAAGCAATAGATTATAGTCTAGATGGCGCTCTACGACTTCAACGTCCACGTTTACCGTTTTCCCACTCAGAGTGATGGGAAAGCTAGCAAGGTATCCTTTTGGGAGGAACGTGTGGCCATCGAAAGCTTTGAGGGAATTCGATGGAAGGGTGAGGGTAGGAGAACCTAAATTGAGCCAGCAAGCTTGTGACATAATGCAGGTCGAAGCACCTTCGTCTATGACAGTGCGATGGATTGGTCTCCCTTTCGACACAACCTGCACCTGGAATGCGAGTTGGTGTGAGAGGCGAGGTTTAGCCTTTTCCATATCAAATATAGCTAGCATGGAATCCTAGGGGTCTATTCCACCAATGGCCGAAAGCAAGGCTTTCCTTTGTGCTGGACAAGTTTGTAATACTTCGAGAGCAGACATAGCTGATGGTGCCTATGCCAAATCTTCTACGATGTTGTAGTTTTGGGCTGCACGTGCAGAGGTATTATGAGTCGTGCGTCGAAGTGTCCCTTTGGGAGGACGAATTACGGGGTCAGCAGTAGGGCGTTCGATATACAAATCGTTTGGCGGCGGTGGATTGGAACTAGTACCAGGTTCCTGAGCATCTATGGTAGGGTTTCCATAAAGCTTAGCTCGAGTTTGAAGGTCAACACTCTCAATGCCATAAATGGCAGATGGTCCTTCGCCGGAAGGATATGAACCACCATTGCCCCGTTGGTGGGGTTGTGGCGGATTTTCAACCATGTGTTGATGTTGCTGCTGTTGATTAGGGAAAGGATTATGAAGAACGGCAGGTGTTCGCCCAGAATCCTTGTTAGCAATAAAATCGGTGCATTCCTGCAGCCGAGGACATTTGTATGTCAAGTGGTCCTCCACACAGATCTTGCAAGGAAATTTCATGGGTTTATCCTTCCCTTTGTCATTTTTGGCAGCATTTTTCTGATTAGGGTTATTCTGATTATCCGACTGCTCTTCCGAAGAAGACGTCTTTTTCTTGTTCTTCTTATTTTTCCCGCTAGGTTTTTGTGAGGTTTGCACATAATTCACCTCAGCGGTAGGAAGAGAATTCATTTGGTGAGGGGCGGTGGCAGCCGAAGATGGCTGGGAGGTTTTCCCCCGAGACTGCTTTGTGGCCACACCGGATATTGTGCCAATGAGACCGTCGGCATGCGCTCTGGTTTTCTGAGTGGCCGGAGGATTTGGGTTACCAGGGGCATGGGGGATTAGATCATATAGCGTGCTAGATTGTGAATATATTAAATCCAAATGCTGGGCATGGCGAATACATTGATCTTCTGTAATCGCACCAGAAAGGCCAATGTCTTTAGAGATGTGGGGTAAAAGAGACTTGTAAAACCAATTGGCTAAAAGATGATCCGGGATTGGCGCTTTGACTAGCCTCCTCCTACGTCTCCATTCATGAATATGATCGGAGATGTGGGTGGCAGTGTCTTGGCGCAGCAAGGTTAACAATTCCGTTCTGGTTTCAAATCTAATTGGTAATTGGAATTTCTTTAGGAACTTCGCCGCTAAAGCGCCAAAATTATTTATGGCGGCACGTGGCAATTAAATGTACCACTTGGTAGCATTTCCTGTAAGGGTGCGGGGAAATAGTGGAAGCCGGACACTATCATCCACCATGGAATTGGACATATACCATAGATGAAAGGTAGTGATGTGTGCGGCTAGGTCGTCCCCTTGTTTCCTGTCAAACTTCGGGATGTCAAAAGGAATCTTAATTTGTACTGGAGGCCAAAGCGGGTTGTGATTGATGGGGTCATTAGTCAGTTTATGGATATCGAGAATGTCCAAAGCTGCCAAAAATCGAAATTATGGATTTTCCCCCGAATCTAACCAAGGCAGTATGGGCTGACTACTTAGACCATAGGGTCCACCCATCAACGTGTTACTAGGAGGATAAGTGGGATTTTGATAAAAACTTCCTATAGGTGGAGGAGTAGGGACATATTGTTGTTGTCCATAGGGCATATTGTATTGCGGGGCAACCGGTTGGTTGCCCCCAGTATAAAAGTGCCCTCCCATTCTAGATGGAGGTTGGGGTTGGTTAGTTCAAATGGATGCAATAGAGTTACCTGGAGGCATGCTACTACTTGCATAGTTTGGCAATGGCATAAACCCTACACCTATATTTGCACCACTTAAGGGAAAATTATTGATAATAGGTTGTCCCATTTGTCCTAAGGATTGCAGGGGAAGAGAAATGTTCCCTGCTACCTGCATGTTGGTAACACTGCCCCCTAGTATAGTGGCCAAGGGGTTTGAACTCAGCAGAGGGTTCCAACCGAAAGGGTTGCTAAAAGGCACCGAAGTATTCATACTCGTGGGAGGAGCTACTGTGGGTCCCTACGTGGTCACGGTAGAAGTAGATGCTGAAGGATTCGGTAAGATATTAACAGTTGTGATGACCGTAGGGTTGGGAGTAGGTACATGTTGACTACTGGGGTTACCCAGTGATGGCATAGAACTGACCACCAGCGGGGAGGATGGTGGCGAACCTGGGATGGTTTCCATTGGCATCAACCCTGTGGATGCTGGTGGTGAAATGGATGTTTGTGCAGCCGAAGACATATCTTGGCGTGGTGGAATCTGAATTATCATAGGCCCCAACAGATCAGTGAGCGGAGGATTGTAATGAGGTACAACCCCTTTAGTGAAAGGGTCCTCCGGAAATTCCGGATGATATGAGCTATGTGAAAATCAAGATTAGTCAAAGGAGACTTCTCTTCCGTAGAAGGCATGGGTTCACCAAGGTTCAGTTCTTCCTCAATAGTGAGAGGAGGTAGACCTTGTTGTCGTCGGGACAGACGGCGTGGGTCGGAGGACACCACGGTGACCTGTTTAATTTTAACAAATTTTAACAAATGGTGATGTATTATGAAGTCTCAATGATAGTAACCACACACCTAAAATATTAAAAAAATGACTCTCTAAAATCAATCGGCAAGCAGCCAGAATAGGGTGCCCTGTATGAGTACTACTTTTTGCTGGTGATGAAATCCAATATCACAATAGTATACAAAGATGGTTGGTCGAAAGTATAGTTACGATCACTCTAGAGCTTTGCCCGAACCTCAGATGATAGGTGTAAGCACTGTCTTGAAGACGAGTACCCTCCTAAAGACCGAAGACAGAGTGGGTCCATCTGTTTCAGGTACCAGGACAGCCCGTCCCAGTCACCTTTTGTAAGTCCCTAAAAATTATGGCCACTAAAGATACCTCAAATCACATACATCATCAGGGGGGTCCACGATCAAGGACAGTGTGCTATATGGGCAGAATACCTAGATCCCCGATCTAGTTTCGACATCCCCGAAGGGAATCCCAATATATAACACACCCACTAGATGCAGTCGAAGGCGGGCTACCTTCTTGTGCACCCAAGTGTTGTCTCGCACTGAGCTCCGGTAAAGGAATGGTCCCGATAATATGAGTGCAGTAGGATTTCGCTCGTTAATGACTCTAGTTTCAAGTTTTGAGATCTTGGGTGATTTTCTCACTGTTCCTAACCCAAGATCCTAGCCTAAACTATTGTTTGTGTGAGCTCAAAAAAGAGTAATGTGATTGATTTTATTATCGCTTGATTCTTAGTGTACTTGATTATTATTCTTGCAGAGGGGGAGTGGATGCATGAAATGTAATGAGACTCTAACTCAAGAAACCATGCAAAACATGCTCTAAATGTTTAATTCGATGAAGATTATTTCTACAAGGAGAGGTTTTTTTTCGACATCCATGCACTAAAATTCAAATAACACAGTTCGAATTTAAAGATTCAGACTTCTATCTACCTCTTCTTAACAATCTATGAACTGAAAATTTCAAAATTAACTCAGCTAGATGCAGAAAAAACTAAAAAAAAAAAAATTCTTCTCTAAAAAGTAAATGCTTTTGACACTAACTTTTCAAACAAGAGAAAATAAACAGAAATTCCAGCTTTGTAAACAAGCACAGGGATTCATTCAAGGAGATATACTGATGGAAAAAAAATTCTGCAGCTAAAACACAATCACAGCAGTGAACAACAAATTTTGGCTGAGTAACGCAATGTCTTTGAGTAAAGACAGTGTTAATATAGAGACTAACACACTGTATTTAAGCAAATTCAGCGTTATAACGCACTAGAAAACCTACAGGGGTAGCATTAACCAGGGAAAAATTCTTTAGATGGTCAAACAGAAACAGGATTGAACTCTGCGAGCTTTTGAAATGTCTACTGGGCATAATTACTGGTCAGAAGGATCTGTGAACAGAGGAGAGAAGAAAGGAGGAAAGGGAAAGTACGAAAACTATGGGGAAACTCTCCCCAGCGGAGTCACCAATTCTACTATAGGGTAAAATGCTTGGGTTGTTGGTTATCGTATATCCCTCTCAGGGCTTTCTGGTGCCCGAGGCAGACAGTAAGATTAGTTGTAAAGTTCACAAAGATGGCATATACATGTTCTTATTAACTTAAAATAACTTGATGGAATGCGATAGATAATTACCTCTTTGACGATCTTGGAGTCCCTTGGAGAGCACTAGGCAGCGAAACAAGAGTCCTTCTTCACCGGCTCCAAATCTTAATCCTGCAATCAATCAAAGCACTCGTGTAATTTCTAACACAACATATATTCTATCAATTAATCCAATATATAATGAACATCTAAATTATACCCATATGAGCCATTCATATCATACTATATAAATATTCAAACAATAGTGACAATATTAAGCATCGAATGGACAAAACAAATACAGTTCTATTGATTTTGAAAGAAGCAGGATTACAACCGTCGGTTATACCAAGCCCTCCTCAGCCTTCCAATCTCCCTTTCTCTCCAGTAGTGAAGTCTTAGTCAACAAGCTCTCTAGGAACCTCTTTGACTCTTGGCCTTCACACTATACTAATATTCTCTACTTCACAAGTATTCAAAACATTAGCAATCCTTCGACCTTCAACTAAGAGCCTTCAGCTCCTTTTTATAGGAGAGGGATGTTGGGAAAAATACTGAGAGGGGGGGGTGAATCAGTATTTACTGCATATTCTAAACTTTCACTTTTTCCTTCCTTTAAAACCCATACGCTACTTTGCTAAAGCCAACTAGCGTATACACGCGGATATCCTTCATAAAACTTGTGTATACACAGAGATCTAATTATGCCATTAGTTCTTTACTTATATCATTCCATCATTCATTCATTAGATGTTCTATAAACAGTAAACATGTGTAGTAAGAATAGAATAAACCATCACACAAAGCATCACACATGAACACCAGGATTTTTAGGTGGAAACCCAAGTCGGGAGAAAACCACCGCTGCAGTTGCTCAGCCTTCAATATTTTATTACAGAGAAAACATCTTACAACATATGTGCTGGTGCAGACTCTACCAGCACGCAGGCACCCACCTGCGCTCGTTTACCAGCCTCTCCTGGAAGGGAGCTCCAACCCCCTGACTCGTTTACCAGCCTCTCCTGGAAGGGAGCTACGACCCCCCGATCTCGTTTACCAACCTCACCTGGAAGGGAGCTACCACCCCCTGACTGAAGGCTACAACCCTCAGCACCACCTTGGACCACGTTTCATCAATTTTCACACTAGATCCAACAACTTCAATAGAAAAACACTTGCAGGCCACATTTCATCATATTTTCAGACTGGACCCTTTCCATACTTTTAAGCACAAACATACATCACCAACAGATACTTATCAACACAGATCAGATAGCAGAAACACAGCAGAACAGATCAGATATTTCATACCCCATGCTTCAGCAAACCCTAGTTTGCATACGCGCTTTCACTTCACTGATGTCGCGTATATACGCGCTTTCGTCCACACAAATCAGCGTATACCTCTGTATGTATTTCATTGCGCATACGCGCTTTATATTCAGTGAAGCCGCGTATATACGCGCTTCCTCTTCGGCGAAGTAGCGCATAGATCTTCAACCATCATAGAGCAGCATACTTCTTCAGATCATACATTCAGTTCAGACTTACCCTTTTACTTCAGACAGATGTTCGCCTAGATGTTCGCCTCTTCACAGATCTAAGCCTTCCATAAGCAGATCTAGTAGATACAAGTACATTTCAGATCTAGATCCCCTTCTTCATCATTGGTGCATCATACATTCAGATTTATCATTCAAGTGTAACCCTTTCCATTCAGATATACTTCATAGAGAAGTATTCATTCAAGCTCAGACATCTTGCACCCACACTCATGATTTTCACAATGAATTTCTTCTCCTTATATAGGTTTACCCTTTTCAATACCATGAGCCCCTTTTTCAATACCATGAGCCCGAAACCATATTACATCCGATGGTATTCCTGGATGGGGTCAATTAGGCGGAACATTACCCAATACAATGGGTCAATACTATGGTGATTACCCCTGGTTTTGCACTTTTAGAGCGCTTTTGCCCATACGCGACTTGGAACATTCTTTTCCGCGTGCATACGCGACTTCCCCTAGACAGATCTGCGTATACCTAGAGACATATTCTTTTCATCAAGATTGAGCACATGCTGACTTCTTTTCTTCACTGCCTTCTGTACACACTGCAGATACATCATATTTAGCTCATCAAGAACATATTCTAGCAAGCACAACTTCATCAAGTGGATTGCCTTTCAAGGACAACTCTTAGCATCATAACGCATCAGATTTACATCATTCACCAAGTCCATCAAGTCAAGAATAAATTCATCAGGTGGATTGCCATCAAGGACAACACATGTCAACAGTCGCATGTCTTCATCTTCACTTAGTGGATTGCCATCAAGGACAACATCCTGCATCATATTTCCAACAAGGGAGAAAGCCATTGTTGACTTTCTCTTTCCACTAGTTTGGAATAGAAAAAACTAAGATGTTTCTTTAATCTCTATGCTTTTGCCTCCTTGGGAGTTCGGTCTTTTATGGCAGTGACCAATAATGAATTGGTGCTTTGCAGTTTCCTTTTTGAACTGACTCTCTTGTGATGGAAAGCCAGAGATTCAAATCATTCTCCACGCGTTTTTTCCTTTTCAAACTTAAAACACGGGTAACGCTGCACTCTAGTGTAAACAGAGCATTTCCCTAGCCACTAACGTGGCACATTCATTGCTCTCATGCGTTATAATGCTCTTGTTTTGTTATATAGAGGCGTTACCTTGGCAGAAATAGGTTTAATTTAGGTCTTTGTATTCCTTCCATATTTGTCTTCTCCTCTGAGCTGATAAGGAGGTACTTTGACCTGTAATAGATAGCGTTAATCCAGATACTAACGCATTGTATTTAAGCAGAATCAGCATTATAACGCACTGGAAAACCTACAGGGGTAGCGTTAGCAAGGGAAAAATTCTTCAGATGGTCAAACAGAAACAGGATTGAACTCTGCGAGCTTTTGAAATGTCTACTGGGCATAAGTACTGGTCGGAAGGATCTGTGAACAAAGGAGAGAAGAAAGGAGGAAATGGAAAGTCCGGAAACTATGGCGAAACTCTCCCCAGTGGAATCGCCAATTCTACTGTAGGGTAAAATGCTTGGGTTGTTGGTTATCCTATATCCCTCTCAGGGCTCTCCGGTGCCCGAGGCAGACAGTAAGATTAGCTGTACAATTCACAAAGATGGCATATACATGTTCTTATTAACTTAAAATAACTTGATGGAATGTGATAGATAATTACCTCTTTGACGATCTTGGAGTCCCTTGGATAGCACTAGGCAGCGAAACAAGAGTCCTTCTTCACCGGCTCCAAATCTTAATCCTGCAATCAATCAAAGCACTCGTGTAATTTCTAACACAACATATATTCTATCAATTAAGCCAATATATAATGAACATATAAATTATACCCATATGATCCATTCATATCATACTATGTAAATATTCAAACAATAATGACAATATTAAGCATCGAATGGACAAAACAAATACAGTTCTATTGATTTTGAAAGAAGGAGGATTACAACCGTTGGTTGTACCAAGCCCTCCTCGGCCTTCCAATCTCTCTATCTCTCAAGTAGTGAAGTCTTAGTCAACAAGCTCTCTATGAACCTCTTTGACTCTTGGCCTTCACACTATAACACTATTCTCTACTTCACAAGTATTCAAAATGTTAGCAATCCTTCGACCTTCAACTATGAGCCTTCAGCTCCTTTTTATAGGAGAGGGAGAAAGCCATTATTTCCTTTCTCTTTCCACTAGTTTGGAATAGAAAAAAACTAAGATGTTTCTTTAATCTCTATGCTTTTGCCTCCTTGGGAGTTCAGTCTTTTATGGCAGTGACCAATAATGAATTGGTGCTTTGCAGTTTCTTTTGTGAACTGACTCTCTTGTGAGGGAAATCCGGAGATTCAAATCATTCTCTATGCGTTTTTTCCTTTTCAAACTTAAAACATGGGTAATGCTGCCCTCTAGTGTAAACAGAGCATTTCCCTAGCCACAAACACAGCACATTCACTACTCGCATGTGTTATAACGCTCTTGTTTTGTTATATAGAGGCGTTACCTTGGCAGAAATAGGTTTAATTTAGGTCTTTGTATTCCTTCCATATTTGTCTTCTCCTCTGAGCTGATGAGGAGGTATTTTGACCTGTAACAGATATCGTTAATCCAGAGACTAACGCACTTTATTTAAGCAGAGTCAGCATTATAACACACTGGAAAACCTACAGGGGTAGCGTTAGCCAGAGAAAAATTCTTCAGATGGTCAAACAGAAACAAGATTGAACTCTGTGAGCTTTTGAAATGTCTACTGGGCATAAGTACTGGTCAAAAGGATCTCTAAAAAAAGGAGAGAAGAAAGGAGGAAAGGGAAAGTCCGGAAACTATAGGGAAACTCTCCCCAGTGGAGTCGCCAATTCTGTTGTAGGGTAAAATTCTTGGGTTGTTGGTTATCGTATGTCCCTCTCAGGGCTTTCCGGTGCCCGAGGCAGACAGTAAGATTAGCTGTACAGTTCACAAAGATGGCATATACATTTTCATATTAACTTAAAATAACTTGATGGAATTCAATATAGAATTACCTCTTTGACGATCTTGGAGTCCCTTGGAGAGCACTAGGCAGCGAAACAAGAGTCCTACTTCACCGGCTCCAAATCTTAATCCTGCAATCAATCAAAGCACTCGTGTAATTTCTAACACAACATATATTCTATCAATTAAGCCAATATATAATGAACATCTAAATTATACCCATCTGAGCCATTCATATCATACTATGTAAATATTCAAACAATAATGACAATATTAAGCATCGGATGGACAAAACAAATACAGTTCTATTGATTTTGAAAGAAGGAGGATTACAACTGTCAGTTGTACCCAGCCCTCCTTAGCCTTCCAATCTCTCTTTCTCTCCAGTAGTAAAGTCTTAGTCAACAAGTTCTCTAGGAACCTCTTTGACTCTTGGTCTTCACACTATAACAATATTCTCTACTTCACAGGTATTCAAAACATTAGCAATCCTTCGACCTTCAACTAAGAGCCTTTAGATCCTTTTTAGAGGAGAGGGAGAAAGCCATTGTTACCTTTCTCTTTCCACTAGTTTGGAATAGAAAAAACTAAGATGTTTCTTTAATCTCTATGCTTTTGACTCCTTAGGAGTTCAGTCTTTTATGGGAGTGACCAATAATGAATTGGTGCTTTCCAGTTTCCTTTGTGAACTGACTCTCTTGTGAGGGAAAGCCGGAGATTCAAATCATTCTCAGCACGTTTTTTCATTTTCAAACTTAAAACATGGGTAACACTGCCCTCTAGTGTAAATAGATCATTTCCCTAGCAACTAACGCGGCACATTCACTGCTCTCATGTGTTATAACGCTCTTGTTTTGTTATATAGAGGCGTTACCTTGGCAGAAATAGGTTTAATTTAGGTCTTTGTATTCCTTCCATATTTGTCTTCTCCTTTGATTTTATGAGGAGGTATTTTGACTTGTAACAGATAGCGTTAATCCAGAGACTAACGCACTGTATTTAAGCAGAGTCAGCGTTATAACGCACTGGAAAACCTACAGGGGTAGCGTTAGCCAGGGAAAAATTCTTCAGATCGTCAAACAAAAACAAGATTGAACTTTGCGAGCCTTTGAAATGTCTACTGGGCATAAGTACTGGTCGGAAGGATCTGTGAAAAAAGGAGAGAAGAAAGGAGGAAAGGGAAAGTCCTGAAACTATGGGGAAACTCTCTCCATTGGAGTCACCAATTCTACTGTAGGGTAAAATGCTTGGGTTGTTGGTTATCGTATATCCCTCTCAGGGCTTTTCGATGCCCGAGGCAGAAAGTAAGATTTGTTGTACAGTTCACAATGATGGCATATACATGTTTATATTAACTTAAAATAACTTGATGGAATGCGATAGATAATTACCTCTTTGAAGATCTTGGAGTCCCTTGGAGAGCACTAGGATGCGAAACAAGAGTCCTTCTTCACCGGCTCCAAATCTTAATCTTGCAATCAATCAAAGCACTCGTGTAATTTCTAACACAACATATATTCTATCAATTAAGCCAATATATAATGAACATCTAAATTATACCCATCTGAGCCATTCATATCATACTATGTAAATATTCAAACAATAATTAACATATTAAGCATCGAATGGACAAAAAAAATATAGTTCTATTGATTTTGAAAGAAGGAGGATTACAACCGTCGGTTGTACCAAGCCCTCCTCAACCTTCCAATCTCTCTTTCTCTCCAGTAGTGAAGTCTTGGTCAACAAGCTCTCTAGGAACCTCTTTGACACTTTGCCTTCACACTATAACAATATTCTCTACTTCAAAAGTATTCAAAACATTAGCAATCCTTCGACCTTCAACTAAGAGCCTTCAGCTCCTTTTTATAGGAGAGGGAGAAAGCCATTGTTGCCTTTCTCTTTCCACTAGTTTGGAATAGAAAAAAATAAGATGTTTCTTTAATCTCTATGCGTTTTCCTCCTTGGGAGTTCAGTCTTTTATGGAAGTGACCAATAATGAATTGGTGCTTTGCAGTTTCCTTTATGAACTGACTCTCTTGTGAGGGAAAGCCAGAGATTCAAATCATTCTCTGCGCGTTTTTTCCTTTTCAAACTTAAAACACGAGTAAAGCTGCCCTCTAGTGTAAACAGAGTGTTTCCCTGGCCACTAACGCGGCACATTCACTACTCTCATGCATTATAGCGCTCTTGTTTTGTTATATAGAGGCGTTACCTTGGTAGAAATAGGTTTAATTTAGGTCTTTGTATTCCTTCCATATTTTTCTTCTCCTCTGAGATGATGAGGAGGTATTTTGACCTATAACAAATAGCGTTAATCCAGAGACTAACGCAATGTATTTAAGCAGATTCAGCGCTATAACGCACTGGAAAACCTACAGGGGTAGCGTTAGCCAGGGAAAAATTCTTCAGATGGTCAAACAGAAACAGGATTGAACTCTACGAGCTTTTGAAATGTCTACTGGGCATAAGTATTGGTCAGGAGGATCTGTGAACAAAGGAAAGAAGAAAGGATGAAAGGAAAAGTCCAGAAACTATGGGGAAACTCTCCCCAGTGGAGTCGCCAATTCTGCTATAGGGTAAAATTCTTGGGTTGTTGGTTATCGTATATCCCTCTCAGGGCTTTCCAGTGCCCGAGGCAGACAGTAAGAGTAGCTGTACAGTTCACAAAGATGGCATATACATGTTCATATTAACTTAAAATAACTTGATGGAATGCGATAGAGAATTACCTCTTTGACGATCTTGGAGTCCCTTGGAGAGCACTAGGTAGCGAAACAAGAGTCCTTCTTCACCGGCTCAAAATCTTAATCCTGCAATCAATCAAAGCACTCGTGTAATTTCTAACACAACATATATGCTATCAATTAAGCCAATATATAATGAACATCTAAATTATACCCATCTGAGCCATTCATATCATACTATGTAAATATTCAAACAATAATGACAATATTAAGCATCGAATGGACAAAACAAATACAGTTCTATTGATTTTGAAAGAAGGAGGATTACAACCGTCGGTTGTACCAAGCCCTCCTCAACCTTCCAATCTCTCTTTCTCTCCAGTAGTGAAGTCTTAGTCAACAAGCTCTCTAGGAAACTCTTTGAATCTTGGCCTTCACACTATAACAATATTCTCTACTTCACAAGTATTCAAAACATTAGCAATCCTTCGACCTTAAACTAAGAGCCTTCAGCTCCTTTTTATAGGAGAGGGAGAAAGCCATTGTTGCCTTTCTCTTTCCACTAGTTTGGAATAGAAAAAAATAAGATGTTTCTTTAATATCTATGTTTTTGCCTCGTTGGGAGTTCAGTCTTTTATGGCAGTGAACAATAATGAATTGGTGCTTTTCAGTTTCCTTTGTGAACTGACTCTCTTGTGAAGGAAAGCCGGAGATTCAAATCATTCTCCGCGCGTTTTTTCCTTTTCAAACTTAAAACACGGGTAACACTACCCTCTAGTGTAAACAGAGCATTTCCCTAGCCACTAACGCAACACATTCACTGCTCTCATGCGTTATAATGCTCTTGTTTTGTTATATAGAGGTGTTACCTTGGCAGAAATAGGTTTAATTTAGGTCTTTGTATTCCTTCCATTTTTGTCTTCTCCTCTAAGCTGATGAGGAGGTATTTTTACCTGTAATAGATAGCGTTAATCCAAAGAATAACGCACTGTATTTAAGCATAGTCAGCGTTATAACGCACTGGAAAACCTACAGGGGTAGCATTAGCCAGGGAAAAATTCTTCAGATGGTCAAACAGAAACTGGATTGAACTCTGCGAACTTTTGAAATGTCTACTGCGCATAATTACTGGTTGGAAGGATCTATGAACAAAGAAGAGAAGAAAGGAGGAAAGGGAAAGTCCAAAAACTATGGGAAAACTCTCCCCAGTGGAGTCGCCAATTCTGCTGTAGGGTAAAATGCTTGGGTTGGTTGTTATCGTATATCCCTCTCAGGGCTTTCTGGTGCCCGAGGCAGACAATAAGATTAGTTGTACAGTTCACAAAGATGGCATATACATGTTCATATTAACTTAAAATAACTTGATGGAATGTAATAGAGAATTACCTCTTTGACGATCTTGTAATCCCTTGGAGAGCACTAGGCAGCGAAACAAGAGTCCTTCTTCACCGGCTCCAAATCGTAATCCTGCAATCAATCAAAGCACTCGTGTAATTTCTAACACAACATATATTCTATCAATTAAGCCAATATATAATGGACATCTAAATTATACCCATCTGAGCCATTCATATCATACTATGTAAATATTCAAAAAATAATGACAATATTAAGCATCGAATGGACAAAATAAATACAGTTCTATTGATTTTCAAAGAAGGAGGATTACAACCGTTGGTTGTACCAAGCCCTCCTCAGCCTTCCAATATCTCTTTCTCTCCAGTAGTGAAGTCTTAATCAACAAGCTCTCTAGGAACCTCTTTGACTCTTGGCCTTCACACTGTAACAATATTCTCTACTTCACAAGTATTCAAAACATTAGCAATCCTTCGACCTTCAACTAAGAGCCTTCAGCTCCTTTTTATAGGAGAGGGAGAAAGCCATTGTTGCCTTTCTATTTCCACTAGTTTGGAATAGAAAAAACTAAGATGTTTCTTTAATCTCTATGCTTTTTCCTCCTTGGGAGTTCAGTCTTTTATGGTAGTGAGCAATAATGAATTGGTGCTTTGCAATTTCCTTTGTGAACTAACTCTCTTTTGAGGGAAAGCCAGAGATTCAAATCATTCTCCGTGCGTTTTTTCCTTTTCAAACTTAAAACACGAGTAACGCTGCCCTCTAGTGTAAATAGAGCATTTCCCTAGCCACTAACGCGGCACATTCACTTCTCTCCTGCGTTATAATGCTCTTGTTTTGTTAAATAGAGGCATTACCTTGGCAGAAATAGGTTTAATTTAAGTCTTTGTATTCCTTCCATATTTGTCTTCTCCTCTGAGCTGATGAGGAGGAATTTTGACTTGTAACAGACAGTGTTAATCTAGAGACTAACGCACTGTATTTAAGCAGATTCAGCATTATAACGCACTGGAAAACCTACAAGGGTAGCGTTAGCAAGGGAAAAATTCTTCAGATGGTCAAACAGAAACAGGATTGAACTTTGCAAGCTTTTGAAATGTCTACTGGGCATAAGTACTGGTCGGAAGGATCTGTGAACAAAGGAGAGAAGAAAGGAGGAAAGGGAAAGTCTGAAAACTATGGAGAAACTCTCCCCAGTGGAGTCGCCAATTCTGCTGTAGGGTAAAATGCTTGGGTTGTTGGTTATCGTATATCCCTCTCAGGTCTTTCCGATGCCCGAGGCAGACAGTAATATTAGCTGTACAGTTCACAAAGATGGCATATACATGTTCATATTAACTTAAAATAACTTGATGGAATTCGATAGAGAATTACCTCTTTGACGATCTTGGAGTCCCTTGGAGAGCACTAGGCAGCGAAACAAGAGTCCTTCTTCACCGGCTCCAAATCTTAATCCTGCAATCAATCAAAGCACTCGTGTAATTTATAACACAAAATATATTTTATCAATTAAGCCAATATATAATGAACATCTAAATTATACCCATCTGATCCATTCATATCATACTATGTAAATATTCAAACAATAATGACAATATTAAGCATCGAATGCACAAAACAAATATAGTTCTATTGATTTTGAAAGAAGGAGGATTACAACCGTCGGTTATACCAAGCCCTCCTCAGCCTTCCAATCTCTCTTTCTCTCCATTAGTGAAGTCTTAGTCAACAAGCTCTCTAGGAACCTCTTCGACTCTTGGCCTTCACACTATACCAATATTCTCTACTTCACAAGTATTCAAAACATTAGCAATCCTTCGACCTTCAACTAAGAGCCTTCAGCTCCTTTTTATAGGAGAGGGAGAAAGCCATTGTTGCCTTTCTCTTTCCACTAGTTTGGAATAGAAAAAACTAAGATGTTTCTTTAATCTCTAGGCTTTTTCCTCCTTGGGAGTTCAGTCTTTTATGGCAGTGACCAATAATGAATTGGTGCTTTGCAGTTTCCTTTTTGAACTGACTCCCTTGTGATGGAAAGCTAGAGATTCAAATCATTCTCCGCGCGTTTTTTCCTTTTCAAACTTAAAACATGGGTAATGCTACCCTCTAGTGTAAACAGAGCGTTTCCCTAGCCACTAACGCGGCACATTCATTGCTCTCATGCGTTATAATGCTCTTGTTTTGTTATATAGAGGCGTTACCTTGGCAGAAATAGGTTTAATTTAGGTCTTTGTATTCCTTCCATATTTTTCTTATCCTCTGAGCTGATAAGGAGGTACTTTGACCTGTAATAGATAGCGTTAATCCAGAGACTGACGCATTTTATTTAAGCAGAATCAGCATTATAACGCACTGGAAAACCTACAGGGGTAGCGTTAGCAAGGGAAAAATTCTTCAGATGGTCAAACAGAAACAGGATTGAACTCTGCGAGCTTTTGAAATGTCTACTGGGCATAAGTACTGGTCAGAAGGATCTATGAACAAAGGAGAGAATAAAAGAGGAAATGGAAAGTCCGGAAACTATGGCGAAACTCTCCCCAGTGGAATCACCAATTCTGCTGTAGGGTAAAATGCTTGGGTTTTTGGTTATCGTATATCCCACTCAGGGCTC
Source organism: Pinus albicaulis (assembly GCA_034641835.2). Lineage (NCBI taxonomy): Eukaryota > Viridiplantae > Streptophyta > Pinopsida > Pinales > Pinaceae > Pinus > Pinus albicaulis. The sequence goes on along the minus strand of CM076575.1, from coordinate 2,003,698,932 downwards.
TCCGGTGCCCGAGGCAGACAGTAAGATTAGCTGTACAGTTCACAAAGATGGCATATACATGTTCTTATTAACTTAAAATAACTTGATGGAATGCGATAGATAATTACCTCTTTGACGATCTTGGAGTCCCTTGGAGAGCACTAGGCAGCGAAACAAGAGTCCTTCTTCACCGGCTCCAAATCTTAATCCTGCAATCAATCAAAGCACTCGTGTAATTTCTAACACAACATATATTCTATCAATTAAGCCAATAGATAATGAACATATAAATTATACCCATCTGAGCCATTCATATCATACTATGTAAATATTCAAACAATAATGACAATATTAAGCATCGAATGGACAAAACAAATACAGTTCTATTGATTTTGAAAGAAGGAGGATTACAACCGTCGGTTGTACCAAGCCCTCCTCAGCCTTCCAATCTCTCTTTCTCTCCAATAGTGTAGTCTTAGTCAACAAGTTCTCTAGGAACCTCTTTGACTCTTGGCCTTCACACTATAACAATATTCTCTACTTCACAAGTATTCAAAACATTAGCAATCCTTCGACCTTCAACTAAGAGCCTTCAGCTCCTTTTTATAGGAGAGGGAGACAGCCATTGTTGCCTTTCTCTTTCCACTAGTTTGGAATAGAAAAAACTAAGATGTTTCTTTAATCTCTATGCTTTTGCCTCCTTGGGATTTCACTCTTTTATGGCAGTGAGCAATAATGAATTGGTGCTTTGCAGTTTCCTTTGTGAACTGACTCTCTTGTGAGGGAAATCCGGAGATTCAAATCATTCTCTATGCGTTTTTTCCTTTTCAAAATTAAAACACGGGTAACGTTTCCCTCTAGTGTAAACAGAGCATTGCCCTAGCCACTAACGCAGCACATTCACTGCTCGCATGTTTTATAACGCTCTTGTTTTGTTATATAGAGGCGTTACCTTGGCAGAAATAGGTTTAACTTAGGTCTTTGTATTCCTTCCATATTTGTCTTCTCCTCTGATCTGATGAGGAGGTATTTTGACCTGTAACAGATAGCGTTAATCCAGAGACTAACGCACTGTATTTAAGCAGAGTCAGCATTATAACACACTGGAAAACCTACAGGGGTAGCGTTATCCAGGGAAAAATTCTTCAGATGGTCAAACAGAAACAGGATTGAACTCTGTGAGCTTTTAAAATGTCTACTGGGCAAAAGTACTGGTTGAAAGGATCTGTGAACAAAGGAGAGAAGAAAGGAGGAAAGGGAAAGTCTGGAAACTATGGGGAAACTCTCCCCAATGGAGTCGCCAATTCTGTTGTAGTGTAAAATTCTTGGGTTGTTGGTTATCGTATATCCCTCTCAGGGCTTTCCGGTGCCCGAGGCAGACAGTAAGATTAGCTGTATAGTTCACAAAGATGGCATATACATGTTCATATTAACTTAAAATAACTTGATGGAATTCAATAGAGAATTACCTCTTTGACGATCTTGGAGTCCCTTGGAGAGCACTAGGCAGCTAAACAAGAGTCCTACTTCACCGGCTCCAAATCTTAATCCTGCAATCATTCAAAGCACTCGTGTAATTTCTAACACAACATATATTCTATCAATTAAGCCAATATATAATGAACATCTAAATTATACCCATCTGAGCCATTCATATCATACTATGTAAATATTCAAACAATAATGACAATATTAAGCATCGGATGGACAAAACAAATACAGTTCTATTGATTTTGAAAGAAGGAGGATTACAACCGTCAGTTGTACCCGGCCCTCCTCATCCTTCCAATCTCTCTTTCTCTCCAATAGTAAAGTCTTAGTCAACAAGTTCTCTAGGAACCTTTTTGACTCTTGGTCTTCACACTATAACAATATTCTCTACTTCACAAGTATTAAAAACATTAGCAATCCTTCGACCTTCAACTAAGAGCCTTTAGCTCCTTTTTATAGGAGAGGGAGAAAGCCATTGTTGCCTTTCTCCTTCCACTAGTTTGGAATAGAAAAAACTAAGATGTTTCTTTAATCTCTATGCTTTTTCCTCCTTGGGAGTTCAGTCTTTTATGGTAGTGACCAATAATGAATTGGTGCTTTGCAGTTTCCTTTGTGAACTGACTCTCTTGTGAGGGAAAGCCGGAGATTCAAATCATTCTCAGCACGTTTTTTCCTTTTCAAACTTAAAACATGGGTAACACTGCCCTCTAGTGTAAATAGATCGTTTCCCTAGCCACTAACGTGGCACATTCACTGCTCTCATGTGTTATAACGCTCTTGTTTTGTTATATAAAGGCGTTACCTTGGCCGAAATAGGTTTAATTTAGGTCTTTGTATTCCTTCCATATTTGTCTTCTCCTCTGATCTGATGAGGAGGTATTTTGACCTGTAATAGATAGTGTTAATCCAGAGACTAACGCACTGTATTTAAGTAGATTCAGCGTTATAACGCACTAGAAAACCTACAGGGGTAGCGTTAGCCAGGGAAAAATTCTTCAGATGATCAAACAGAAACAGGATTGAACTCTGCGAGCCTTTGAAATGTCTACTGGGAATAAGTACTGGTCGGAAGGATCTGTGAAAAAAGGAGAGAAGAAAGGAGGAAAGGGAAATTCCAGAAACTATGGGGAAAATCTCCCTAGTGGAGTCACCAATTCTACTGTAGGGTAAAATGCTTGGGTTGTTGGTTATCGTATATCCCTCTCAGGGCTTTTCGGTGCCCGAGGCAGAAAGTAAGATTTGTTGTACAGTTCACAATGATGGCATATACATGTTCATATTAACTTAAAATAACTTGATGGAATGCAATAGAGAATTACCTCTTTGAAGATCTTGGAGTCCCTTGGAGAGCACTAGGATGCGAAACAAGAGTCCTTCTTCACCGGCTCCAAATCTTAATCTTGCTATCAATCAAAGCACTCGTGTAATTTCTAACACAACATATATTCTATCAATTAAGCCAATATATAATGAACATATAAATTATACCCATCTGAGGCATTCATATCATACTATGTAAATATTCAAACAATAATTACAATATTAAGCATCGAATGGACAAAACAAATATAGGTCTATTGATTTTGAAAGAACGAGGATTACAACCGTCGGTTGTACCAAGCCCTCCTCAGCCTTCCAATCTCTCTTTCTCTCCAGTAGTGAAGTCTTAGTCAACAAGCTCTCTAGGAACCTCTTTGACACTTTGCCTTCACACTATAACAATATTCTCTACTTCACAAGTATTCAAAACATTAGCAATCCTTCGACCTTCAACTAAGAGCCTTCATCTCCTTTTTATAGGAGAGGGAGAAAGCCATTGTTGCCTTTCTCTTTCCACTAGTTTGGAATAGAAAAAAATAAGATGTTTCTTTAATCTCTATGCGTTTGCCTCCTTGGGAGTTCAGTCTTTTATGGAAGTGACCAATAATGAATTGGTGCTTTGCAGTTTCCTTTGTGAACTGACTCTCTTGTGAGGGAAAGCCAGAGATTCAAATCATTCTCTGCGCGTTTTTTTTCCTTTTCAAACTTAAAACACGAGTAACGCTGCCCTCTAGTGTAAATAGAGTGTTGCCCTAGCCACTAGCGCAGCACATTCACTGCTCTCATGCGTTATAACGCTCTTGTTTTGTTATATATAGGCGTTACCTTGGTAGAAATAGGTTTAATTTAGGTCTTTGTATTCCTTCCATATTTGTCTTCTCCTCTGAGTTGATGAGGAGGTATTTTGACCTATAACAAATAGTGTTAATCCAGAGACTAACACAATGTATTTAAGCAGATTCAGCGTTATAACGCACTGGAAAACCTACAGGGGTAGCGTTAGCCAGGGAAAAATTATTCAGATCGTCAAACAGAAACAGGATTGAACTCTGCGAGCTTTTGAAATGTCTACTAGGCATAAGTACTGGTTAGGAGGATCTGTGAAAAAAGAAAGAAGAAAGGAGGAAAGGGAAAGTCCAGAAACTATGGGGAAACTCTCCCCAGTGGAGTCGCCAATTCTGCTATAGGGTAAAATTCTTGGGTTGTTGGTTATCGTATATCCCTCTCAGGGCTTTCCAGTGCCCGAGGCAGACAGTAAGATTAGCTATACATTTCACAAAGATGGCATATACATGTTCATATTAACTTAAAATAACTTGATGGAATGCGATAGAGAATTACCTCTTTGACGATCTTGGAGTCCCTTGGAGAGCACTAGGTAGCGAAACAAGAGTCCTTCTTCACCGGCTCCAAATCTTAATCCTGCAATCAATCAAGGCACTCGTGTAATTTCTAACACAACATATATTCTATTAATTAAGCCAATATATAATGAACATCTAAATTATACCCATTTGAGCCATTCATATCATACTATGTAAATATTCAAACAATAATGACAATATTAAGCATCGAATGGACAAAACAAATACAGTTCTATTGATTTTGAAAGAAGGAGGATTACAACCGTCGGTTGTACCAAGCCCTCCTCAGCCTTCCAATCTCTCTTTCTCTCCAGTAGTGAAGTCTTAGTCAACAAGCTCTCTAGGAAACTCTTTGACTCTTGGCCTTCACACTATAACAATATTCTCTACTTCACAAGTATTCAAAACATTAGCAATCCTTCGACCTTAAACTAAGAGCCTTCATCTCCTTTTCATAGGAGAGGGAGAAAGCCATTGTTGCCTTTCTCTTTCCACTAGTTTGGAATATAAAAAACTAAGATGTTTCTTTAATCTCTATGCTTTTGCCTCCTTGGGAGTTCAGTATTTTATGGCAGTGAACAATAATGAATTGGTGCTTTTCAGTTTCCTTTGTGAACTGACTCTCTTGTGAGGGAAAGCCAGAGATTCAAATCATTCTCCGCGCATTTTTTCCTTTTCAAACTTAAAACACGGGTAACACTGCCCTCTAGTGTAAACAGAGCATTTCCCTAGCCACTAACGCGACACATTCACTGCTCTCATGCGTTATAACGCTCTTGTTTTGTTATATAGAGGTGTTACCTTGGCAGAAATAGGTTTAATTTAGGTCTTTGTATTCCTTCCATATTTGTCTTCTCCTCTGAGCTGATGAGGAGGTATTTTTACCTGTAATAGATAGCATTAATCCAAAGAATAACACACTGTATTTAAGCAGAGTCAGCATTATAACGCACTGGAAAACCTACAGGGGTAGCGTTAGCCAGGGAAAAATTCTTCAGATGGTCAAACAGAAACTGGATTGAACTCTGCGAACTTTTGAAATGTCTACTGGGCATAAGTACTGGTCGGAAGGATCTATGAACAAAGGAGAGAAGAAAGGAGGAAAGGGAAAGTACAGAAACTATGGGGAAACTCTCCCCAGTGGAGTCGCCAATTCTGCTGTAGGGTAAAATGCTTGGGTTGGTTGTTATCGTATATCCCTCTTAGGGCTTTCTGGTGCCCGAGGCAGACAATAAGATTAGTTGTACAGTTCACAAATATGGCATATACATGTTCATATTAACTTAAAATAGCTTGATGGAATGCAATAGAGAATTACCTCTTTGACAATCTTGGAATCCCTTGGAGAGCACTAGGCAGCGAAACAACAGTCCTTCTTCACCGGCTCCAAATCTTAATCCTGCAATCAATCAAAGCACTCGTGTAATTTCTAACACAACATATATTCTATCAATTAAGCCAATATATAATGAACATCTAAATTATACCCATCTGAGCCATTCATATCATACTATGTAAATATTCAAACAATAATGACAATATTAAGCATCGAATGGACAAAACAAATACAGTTCTATTGATTTTGAAAGAAGGAGGATTACAACCGTTGGTTGTACCAAGCCCTCCTCAGCATTCCAATCTCTCTTTCTCTCCAGTAGTGAATTATTAGTCAACAAGCTCTCTAGGAACCTCTTTGACTCTTGGCCTTCACACTATAACAATATTTTCTACTTCACAAGTATTCAAAACATTAGCAATCCTTCGACCTTCAACTAAGAGCCTTCAGCTCCTTTTTATAGGAGAGGGAGAAAGCCATTGTTACCTTTCTCTTTCCACTAGTTTGGAATAGAAAAAACTAAGATGTTTCTTTAATCTCTATGCTTTTGCCTCCTTGGGAGTTCAGTCTTTTATGGCAGTGAGCAATAATGAATTGGTGCTTTGCAATTTCCTTTGTGAACTAACTCTCTTGTGAGGGAAAGCCAGAGATTCAAATCATTCTCCGTGCATTTTTTCCTTTTCAAACTTAAAACATGAGTAACGCTGCCCTCTAGTGTAAATAGAGCATTTCCCTAGCCACTAACGTGGCACATTCACTTCTCTCATGTGTTATAATGCTCTTGTTTTGTTATATAGAGGCATTACCTTGGCAGAAATAGGTTTAATTTAGGTCTTTGTATTCCTTCCATATTTGTCTTCTCCTCTGAGCTGATGAGGAGGGATTTTGACTTGTAACAGATATTGTTAATCCAGAGACTAACGCATTGTATTTAAGCAGATTCAGTGTTATAACGCACTGGAAAACCTACAAGGGTAGCGTTAGCAAGGGAAAAATTCTTCAGATGGTCAAACAGAAACAAGATTGAACTCTGCGAGCTTTTGAAATGTCTACTGGGCATAAGTACTGGTCAGAAGGATCTATGAACAAAGGAGAGAATAAAGGAGGAAAGAGAAAGTCTGAAAACTTTGGAGAAACTCTCCCCAGTGGAGTCGCCAATTCTGCTGTAGGGTAAAATTCTTGGGTTGTTGGTTATCGTATATCCCTCTCAGGTCTTTCCGGTGCCCGAGGTAGACAGTAAGATTATCTGTACAGTTCACAAAGATGGCATATACATGTTCATATTAAATTAAAATAACTTGATGGAATGCGATAGAGAATTACCTCTTTGGCGATCTTGGAGTCCCTTGGAGAGCACTAGGCAGCGAAACAAGAGTCCTTCTTCACCGGCTCCAAATCTTAATCCTGCAATCAATCAAAGCACTCGTTTAATTTCTAACACAACATATATTCTATCAATTAAGCCAATATATAATGAACATCTAAATTATACCCATCTGAGCCATTCATATCATACTATGTAAATATTCAAACAATAATGACAATATTAAGCATCGAATGGACAAAACAAATATAGTTCTATTGATTTTGAAAGAAGGAGGATTACAACCATCGGTTGTACCAAGCCCTCCTCAGCCTTCCAATCTCTCTTTCTCTCGAGTAGTGAATTCTTAGTCGAAAAGCTCTCTAGGAACCTCTTTGACTCTTGGCCTTCACACTATAACAATATTCTCTACTTCACAAGTATTCAAAATATTAGCAATCCTTCGACCTTCAACTAAGAGCCTTCAGCTCCTTTTCATAGGAGAGGGAGAAAGCCATTGTTGCCTTTCTATTTCCACTAGTTTGGAATAGAAAAAACTAAGATGTTTCTTTAATCTCTATGCTTTTTCCTCCTTGGTATTTCAGTCTTTTATGGCAGTGACCAATAATGAATTGGTTCTTTGTAGTTTCCTTTGTGAACTGACTCTCTTGTGAGGGAAAGCCGGAGATTCAAAGCATTCTCCGCGCGTTTTTTCCTTTTGAAACTTAAAACACGGGTAACGCTACCCTCTAGTGTAAACAGATCATTTCCCTAGCCACTAACGCAGCACATTCACTACTCTCATGCATTATAACGCTCTTGTTTTGTTATATAGAGGCGTTACCTTGGCAAAAATAGGTTTAATTTAGGTCTTTGTATTCCTTCCATATTTGTCTTCTCCTTTGAGCTGATGAGGAGGTATTTTGACCTGTAACACCCCTTGCCCAAGATGGACCATATACTTCGAAGGGTAGTTGGGTCAAAAATAATATCACTGTTGGATGGGTTCTCAGGTTACAATTAGGTGTTAGTGCCCCCAAGTGATCAACATAAGACTGCTTTTACTACACCTTGGGGCACCTTTATGTATGTCAAAATGCCATTCGGATTGATGAATGCAGGGGCCACCTTCCAAAGGGCCATGGACATAGCCTTCTCATAATATATTGGATATTTTATAATCATTTACCTTGATGACATAATTGTTTTCTCAAAGACTGATGAATAACATGTAATTCACTTAAGAAAATATTTTGAGAAATGTAGGAAATTTGGCTTATCTTTGAACCCCAAGAAGACACTCTTTGGTCTCCAAGATGGTAAAATTCTTGGTCACATTATTTCAGAAGAGGGAATCAAAGTAGACCCTAAAAATATTGATGGCATATTGAAAATAAGCCATCCTAGGAGCCTCAAAGAATTACAATCTTTCATTGGAAAGATTAATTTTTCGAGGAGATTTATCCCCAACCTAGTTGAGCTATTAAAAAACATTACAAACATGCTTAAGAAAGAGGTAGGTGTTAAATGGACAACACAATATAAAGAATCATTTGAACTGGTTAAGCAAGCTCTTACTCAAACACCAGTCTTGATTAGTTCGGATTTTACCAAAGACTTTGATATCTTTTCTTTTGCATCTGAACATACAATAGTTGCAGTATTACTTCAAAAGAATGACTTGGGGCAAGAAAAACCAATATCCTTTTTTAGTATGGCCTTAAGAGATGCTCCTATAAAATATAACATCATGGAGAAGCAAGCCTTAGCATCAGTGAAGGCATTAAAAGACTTTAGAGTCTAAATTTTACACTCTCACATAATTGCTTTTGTTCCATATACTGTTGTCAAGGATATTCTATTTCAAGACCCTGATGGTAAAAGGGGAAAATGGATTGCTACTATTCTTGAATATGACTTAGAAATCAGGCCCACCAAACTTATTAAAGGGCAGGGATTAGCAAAACTCATGGCTGAGTAAAACTTCCAAGCACTAGATATGAACATGGTGGATATGTTGGAAGAAATAGAAGAATTCACTTCTCCTTTCATTAAAGAAACATTTCTGAATTCTCCTTGGTATGCTGACATCATTTATGTACTTTTATATTTGAATGCCCCCCCTTCTTTGTCCAAAACTAAAGCTATATTTTTGAAACAGAAAGCTTTAAATTATTGTATATTAGATGGGGTATTATATTGGAAAAATGCTGTTGAAATTTTTCTTAAATGTTTACTTGAGGATGATGCAGGAAAAACATGCATGAGCTGCATGAAGGATAATGTGGAGGACACCTCTTCCATCTCTACTGGAAGACCACAGCAAAAAAAATCCTCAGGTCTGGTCACTATTGGCCCACCCTTTTCCCAGACACTCAAAAGTTAGTCATGTCTTGCCATAAGTGTCAATTTTTTTATGGCAAAAGAAAGCTCCTTCCCTTACCCTTACATCCCATAGTGTTGAGGCACCCTTTCAACAATGGGGCTTGGACTTCATTGGGGAAATTCACCCATATTCATCAGCCTAGCATAAGTGGATCCTCACTGCCACTGATTATTTTACCAAATGGATAGAAGCTATACCCTCTAGGAATGCTACTGACTCTGTCATTGTCAAGTTCCTTGAAACAAACATCCTATCCAGATTTGGTTGTCCTAGAAAAATCATAACAGATAACGATGTTGCCATCAATTCTAAAAGAATGGTTGATTTTTGTCACAAATACCACATCACCTTGGGCCATTCTACTGCCTACTATCCCCAAGGAAATGGATTAGCTGAATCCTCCAACAAAAGCCTCATTAATATCATCAAGAAGTTGTTGGAGTAGAATCAGAAATCATGGCACAGTAAGTTGGTTCATGCCTTATGGGCTAATAGATTAACTACAAAAAAGTCAATAAATATGTCCCCCTATCAGCTGGTTTATGGCATGGATGCAGTCTTCCCAACATCATTAGGAGTTCCAGTCATGAAATTCCTCCAAGAAGTGAAAACTGAGGAAAATGATATGCAGAGAAGAATCAACCAAACCATTCATTTACAGCAGTCCAAAGAAGAAGTCTATGAAAGAACACAACTAGTCCAAGAAAATATCAAGAAGCTATTTGACAAAAGGACTAAGGAAAATAATTTCCAAGTTGGAAATATAGTTCTTAAATGGGATTCAAGAACGGAAGAGAAGGGAAAACATGGAAAGTTTGAGAACATGTGGAAAGGACCCTATGTTATTCATGCTTAGAGGGGTCACAATGCATTTTTCCTGAAGGAATTGAATGGAGAAGATTTATATGGAGGTCTTGTCAATGGCAGGATGCTCAAGCATTATTTCTGTCAAGATTCATGAGTTTCAAAGATTTTTTTCTTTCCATTGTAAATATCATTGTTTGAACATTGCATTCAAAGTTAGAAAAATAAAAATACAAAAACAATAAAAAAGAGAAAATAGGGTAGATGTGTAAAACAAAAAAGGTACAGCCCCATACCAAAAAGAGAGACAAAGTCTGAAAGTGTGTAAGCTTAAATGACACTCCTAAAAACACACTTCTAGTTAGTCATACAGCCTAATCATGACTAATTAACTTTTCAATTTACTGCTGATAGGTTAATGAATTAGATCAGCCAAACAGCACAATCTTGGCTTATCAATAGAAGTAGATTAGGATAGAAGAAACAAAGGTTCAAACAAATTCAAAATTTGAACCCGTGAATTCAAAATAAGAATGGCTCTAATTAAATTCATATTGAGCCAAAAATAGAAAACAAACTGGTTCCAATATGCTCAAAACTTGAACCAAAAAAGCAAAAGGAGACAGCTCAAACAAAACTAAAGCCAGAGTTGAAGAAACAATGAAGGATGTTTTTAAAATTTTCAGATCTTAAGCCTTCACAATTTTGTTTTAATTTTCTGCAAATTTTAGTCTATGTGCAGCTTGTTTTTATGCCATATATCTGTAGCAAGTCAGACTGCTTAATCCTGGCTTGGCTGCTTTTAAATTTCCTGTTTTAGAAATTAGAGAATAAAAGTCTGTCAGACAATCTAACCCTGACAGATAGTAGTTAGGTAGAGAAACTTATGAGTTCAACTTCTTAATCTAAACTCATGGAGGAATAAGAGTAGACTTTGATTATTTTTATGTTTTCAATAAAAGAATAAAATGATTGATGAAAAGGTTTTCAATTCCAAGTGCACCTTATGAAGAAAAAAAAAATTAGGAATTAGGTTGTGTAGGTAGATGTTTGGGAAATCTTTTCTACTGATATGTCAAGTTCTAACCATATTTGTTAGCAGCTGATTACAAGAAAAATATTATCAAGTGCAAGGCACTAATCAGCATCCAAAGATAACCTTTCTGAAGTTCTTGACACCTTCAAGAAGATGCCATCCCCATGTGGAGCCACTGTTAGCCACCTATAAAAAAATTTCATACCAAATGGTGGCTAAATATTTTTTAGCCTTCAAGAAACAATTCATTTCCAAATTGTGAGTTATTTAAGTCTAATGATGACCTTTATCCTTGGTGTTAATCTTCACTACTATTTCACTTTAAATCCCTCAAGAACATGTTGTTTACTAAGAGAAAGACTGCTTAAAAACTCTGTTTTCCCTCATTATGCTTCTCTATTTCATTCTCCATATTCATCCATAAGAACCGTCATTTGACTTCTAAACCATTCCAAAACCCTTTTTAAACCTTATGTTCCCCTTTCATTTGGTTTTAAAAGCCCTTTTTTTCCCTTATCGGAACCCTCAAAACCCTCAAAAAACCCTTCAAAAATCCTAAAAAACCTTCATTTTTCTATAAGGCCTTAAGCCCCTTTTGGCCTTAAGCCCTAGCCCCTTTCTCCACATATAACCCGAACTGTGACCAAGCACGAAGCGCTCATCGCATTGCAAATATTCATTCCATCACAATCGGAATTTGCAAATTCCCTCTATCCTTTCCCTTTTCCTCTTCTGATGCCGATCCTCCGATTTAATCTCAGTCGTTGAATCCACAAGAACCAACGACCTAGATTCAATCACACTCCTCTCATTAGCCCTTCGACATCATACCCACCGATTTAATCCTGACTGTTGATCTCTCATACTGATCCAACGACCAGCGCTTAAATGCATATCGTAGACTCAAAGACCCTGGCGTTTTTGCCTCTTTCCTTTTCTCCGATGCGATGTAATCCCAGCCGTTCATTCCGCCAGATCCAAAGATTCATGCTTCAACGCATCGCACCTATCCATCACATGATCCTCCACCATCCCGACCTTCAATTAAATCTCCACCATCAATCTCCCTTAGATCAGACGATCTGAGCTCAATCGCATCATCGCCTTTCTCCCCTCCCCTCGCACCATTTCACATCTTGTGCGATTCTGCGATGCAATCTCTGCCGTTGATCTTCTCAAATCTAACGGCCTACAATGCTTCTACTTTTCAAACCCCACCCTTCTCTTTCTCCCCCATCAACAGATCTCGACCGTCGATCCTCATGATCCAATGGCTCCCATTGATCCTTCTTTCTACCCTTTATAAAAGGTGGGCCCTCCCTTCTCTTCATTTTTCTCTACCAAATTCCTTCAAACCTTACCTTTTCTATATTTTTCGTTTCCCGAAAAAAATAGTTTTAAACAAAATCTTGACCATCGATGTACAAAGATCAAAGGCCATCAAGATCCATCCTTCTGCCCGTTCCCTTCCCCTTCATTTCTTCATATCTGCTCCTTCTCTTAATCATAACCCTCCATCAAATAAATCTATCGATCGGGACTTAACCCGATAGCCTATTGCACCCGTAAACTATGCGCCAATTTTCTGACGTCACCATGGACCCCGCGTACCATTTTACCCTGCATCTCTTCATCCATCGTCCTCAACCCACACCTTTGGATCTGGAATCTCCAATCCAATGGACCAGAATCCATATCACGTAATTTTTGGCCCCTTTCCACAGTGCGCTACTTCCTCGTGATAGAAGTGGTTTTAGAAATCCATGTGTCGAACGCTAACCTATATCGCGTTCCAAAAGCTAATACCACTTCCCCCCCAAATGCTACTCGAAAACCGTTGCCGGTTTTCCCAAAACCACCCTTCTTCATATTCTCGCCATAATTCAAATACGAACCTGGCTAGTTGTTCTTCCTGGTTTTATGTCCTCTGCCACTGCATTTCCCCATCCTCAAGCATTCCTACCACCTCCATTAAACCTTTGAAATGCATTTCTTCCACAATTCGTAGGATTTTTATAATTATTTTTTGTGTTTTGCAGGGTTTAGTATTGTTCAATCTATGTATTTCCACAGTCACAGACATGTGACTATATGAGTTCAGAGTGACGACTCTGACCTTAAATAAATTAATAAAAGGAACCAGTAGGGTTTTAAATTCATATTTAAATCATTGGATCACAATCCCTGACCCTCAAAGAAACCCTCCGATGACGGACAGCCACCTGTATAAACAAAGGACAACAAAGTGTATCAGAGAATAAAGACCCGAAGATGAAGATCAAGGCTTAGTTAAGCCTAAACACAGATCAGAGGATAAATAATTATGTTTATAAAAAGAGAGAGTTATATCAGTCAAAGAAAGCCTCCACTGCCACATCAGAGGCTAAAATATATTTCCAGCTACCAAAAGCGCCACCTATAACTTCAATTAATCAAAAGAAGGCATAGTTATTGCCTTAGTCAATGATCTTTTTTTTAATGCAGCTAGAGTTATTTCCAGCCTACCAAAAGAGTTTTAAAGTCTACAAAACCTACCAAGTAGCCAAATACTTAATGAAAACCAATTAATACATGAGAAACATCGAAGATCTCCTCTATTGAGCCCCTCAAAGGCAGAGAAGCATTAACTTGTATTAATTGAACTAGAGATCATTTCTTTCATCCCACCTCCTCTTTCTTCTATAAATACTTCTGAAGAAGATGAGATGTTGTTGGTTGTTAACCAGTTGTAATATTGGAACTCTTTGAAATAATACATAGTCTGTCTGAAGTTGAGGAATAAATTGAAGTCTTGGAAGCTTGATGATGCTGTGACATGCTTTTTCTTGAGAAGGCTCTATCATTGGATCCCTGAGCTTGGATATTGGTGATGTATTCTGAACTGTCTGTTGTTTTTCCTATTTTCATTATGTTTCATAAATTATTACTACAGTAGGATGAAAATTTTAGGCTAAGAAATGACTCCTGGAAGCACCTTAGACCTGTTTATCCTTCACTGTTTTATGTTTTCTTCTCGTTGAGGTATTTTAGAGTCTTTTCTCTTTCTCTAGTCCTCATGCTTGTTTATTTCTCTAATAGTTCAAATAGTTGGTTCCAAGATGATTTATGGTTTTCCCTACTCTGTCTTCTTGCTGCCACTTGAAAGCTGTTTTTGAAGTCTCCCTTTGAAGTATCATTGTTTACAGTTAGACAAGGAGGTCTGTTCCGATCATACCCTTTGTGCCTACTCGAACAATTGTTTTAAAGGTATTTATAGTTGTGATCATAGATGTGTTATGTGTTCCCTCTTCTATGACTATAATTATCAGTGAATCTTTTATGTTTTCTAATTCCTTTAAAATAAAGTCTTTGAGGAAATAGGGTGTTCCCCGAATCTTAGATTTTATTTTAAAATTTGTCTTGAATTCATCATTTACTTGAAGTGTGGTTTGTAGAATTCATGGTGTTAGTATGAATCTTTTGTCGAAGTGTACGAAAAAATACCACTTTAGCTACGCATAACTTATAGCCCTAAAATCAAATGTGGCTGCCAATATCTTCAGATCTGCAGTTATTTGATCAAGACAAGTGCTGCAAAAAACTAGATCTATGCATAGAGAGACATTAAGCAGTAAAAATAAGGTTTTTCTCCATACATCCAATAGACAAGACAAGAACAATATTTTTTGAAAGAATTTTTGTATTAAGGGCACCTGGGAGGAAAACAAGAAGGTGTTTCCAATTCTCCTCAATGGGATGGGCTCTTGGAAGTCCTCTCAGCACTTCAGATCTAGCATTTCTCTCTCCTGTTGGTGTAGAAAACCCAGACAAAGATAGAACTCAAAGGGAGCTCACACATCAAATAATGGAAAATATGACAATGATAATGGCTCAAAGTCAGATCAAGAGTTTAGATCCAGAGTGATCTAATAGGCAAAAAAAGGTGAGGAATGGTAGGAAAAACCTTCCTATTTATAACAAAATATTGGGTCATTCTAGATCTTGGTGCATGATTAAAATAACATTAGCCAAATCTAGATCCACCTTTTATGGAATATTTTATTATATTTGTTGGAGGGAAAAAGTATTTGACTTGGGTCAAATCCCTTTATTTGTGAAGTGGTTGAAAGATAATCAAAAAATAATTATTTATGGGTGATTTAGTCATATTTAACAAGGAATATTATTTAAATAAGATTTAAATAATAATTCTTAGAAAATAATAAGATAAATAAGGATTTATCTAATTAATTTCTTTGTTTTGGGTTAAACATGACCAGGAATAATAATTGAATTATTGTTTAGTTAATTATTCCTTGAGGAAAATCAAACAAATATAGGTTTGTTTAATATTTCCTTTTGGGGTTTCCTGTTTAGACCATAAGCAACCTAATAAATGTGTTTTATTAAGTTATTTCCTTATATAGTAAAAGCAATTTTACTTAGGGTAAAATTGGTCTTACATGGTGTACTGTCCATCTAATGATAGTAGGTTAGATGACCAAAAATGGTGTAAATGTGATTGCCTCCCTGCCTTGCGAGTGTTGTGTGAGAAAATCGCATGCATCAAGTATGTTGTAAGAACTCAATCACCAGACATGAAAAGGGAAGTCAGAGAGAGAAATGTGAGGTAGACTAATGCGCTGAAGAACTAGACCCTGAGGAGACGAGACTTACAGGTGCAACAAGTCTCTTTTTATGAGAGGGTACCTGTGCTAAAGGCGGTGGGGGAGGCATACCTATGCTCGCCGAGACAAAGTACAAAAGAATAGTGTGTCCAATAAACAAGGGATCGAACCATAAAGTACAACCGGCATAAACATGAGCCAGATAAGAATACAATGAGGGATCCCATATACATGTTGTGCCTGGGATAATAGCCAGGACTTATACAATAATATCTGAGTACATGAGATACAAATACAACATAAATGCCCCCTATAGGCGGGGAAGGGATCACAAAATCTGACTGATATATGCAAATCAAAGAGGCGGTGCAAGCGGCTAAGGCCGACATCATCAAATATATGGAGCTACATCGAAGGCCGCAATGAAGAGGCTCGTCGCAGCATGTGGGTGGCTACCTGGCAGGCCACCCTCTCATGAGGGCCGAGACATCACACACACACCCGGGAATCACCAAAAGCGACCGCTGCATCACCGAACCAATAATCATAGTGGATCTCGATCATGCCGAAAGGAGCGGGAGGGAGAAACAATCAAGTCAAAGGAAATGAGAGATCCCTTTGGCTCGGACCGGGAGGCAATCGAACAAGAGTGGAAGCCGGAAACTACAGGACACCCCCTCTAGACCTGTCTTCTAGAATGAAGGAGCTGATGTCGACAGAAGGAGGTCCACCATAGGTGAGGCAATGAGAGATCCTCAACTAAGGCACGAGGGAAAATAGTAGAGAGACTGATAGATGAGTACCAATGATGATGATGGAATGGAGGGGACTGAGTAGCAAATGGACGACTTCCCTTGATAGAGCATAAAGAACATGAATGACATGGCAGCGACTGACACAGTATCATAAGGGATAGGGGACAAGGGGATTGACGGCCATAATGTGCGACACAAGAGAGAAACCAAGCAATGAAAGATGGAGGACTATAGTGGGGTACAAAGGGACTCAGGATAGATTCCATGAATGCGATGATGACTCAACTTGGATGCTCTAAACAAGGGTGACTCGATGGTGCTGCCACATAGAAAAGGTCCCATGGGGAACCATAAAAACATGAGTACAAGATGGTATCTCATGACGAAAATCGACATGAACAAAGACAAGTATGGAGGCAAAGTGATGCCCCAAGTACAAGTGTTGCAAGTGAATAATTTCGATTGTGAGGAGGGTTATGGTTGAGGGGCATAGGTGCCCCCAAGCATGGTGTGGTCATGCCAAAATGTATTTAGAAAAAGGGGAATCTAAACACATTGTAATGATGTGGTGTGCCATTTGTTTTCGTTATGGTTATGCAGTTTGAGAAAGGGAATGGAGGATTACCAATATATTTTGGTACTGCATATAGGAATCAAATGGACTTTAAGTTTCTGGGTTGGCATACCTGGTGTCACTATCCCAAAGAGAGGATTTGGAGATAATAAACTGATGCTCTCCTAGAGAACCCATAGGTTGGTCAACAACAATGTCTAAGAGATTGGGTTATTGATGGAAGCTGAGGGAAAGATAAGGGGTATCATCCCTAGAGTGATCTGAAGTGATATGGGACTTTAGAGGTTCTTATAAATATGGTAGAATAATGGTACTAAATTCAACATGACCCGATACACTGGGAGATTTGTGGAGAATTGCTTCTCTCGGTCTCTCAAATGTGGGTGCCCCCTTACCCAAACATTGGGTTTCAATGTAATGGCCACAAGGTGTATGTGGTTCGAACGCATGGGTTCGATGTAAGGGGGGATAGATAAAGTTAGGGGTGGGGATTTCATCCATAATGTCGTCATCGTGATAGAAGATGGGGTGACTGGTGGAAGAAATACCACCTGACGCGGCGAAGCTACCTGACTCATCATCATGAGAAGAGAGGTTCACATGCACATCGTCACAAGGAGTGACGAAAAAGTAAGCAGATAAAGGATCTACTGATGTTGAGCCTAGGGTAATCGACGAAGGAAGGTTAAGCGAAACAACAGGGGAGGATTTAGAGGGAATGTTCCCCGAGGGTCTCATGGATGATGATAGGTAGAAAATGGTGGATGAAGGCTTCGTCATCTCGACATCAGGAGGGGGAATGTCAATGGGAGAAGTCATGTCTGGTAGTCCTGCCGAAGAAAAATGCGCAAATAGGGGAGAGGTGGACTCATTGCGCTTGGCCTCGAATTGGTGGACCGCGGCTAGAGAGGTGCAGAAGTCCTTGAGGCGGGGACAAAGATGGGTGTAATGGCCATGGAGATCACACAAAGCACAGGGGTGGTTGGTGTGAATAGTCTTGGGGTTCTTGATTGCGGTCACGGAAGGAATAGAGGCTTCCGGGACTGTGGACTCAGGGAACACGACACTAACCATGGGCTTGAGATGAGGCAAGTCAGGACAGGAATGGGTGGTGTGATCGACAACATCACACAAAGCAGACTAGATGGTATGCTTTGGAGGCCGAGGAGGGGCAGGGTTTGTTGGGGCAGCCTTGTCCTTTGATGCCCCCTTGCGAGCTTTGCCCTTCTTACCCAAAGCGGTCGCAACAGGAGGTGGTTCCTGTTGAGGTGACTGAGGCAATCGGCTGGGCAGTCGTGAGAAGTCCTCGGGACGCGGAACTGGGGTCAAAGAAAGATAAGGTTTGGGCCGACTGTGCAAGGCCGGGGGCCGGAGGACTGCTGCAATTTCAGACGAACTTAAGGGTCGTTAGGAAGAGAGGGTGGCCATGACAGGTACCGTGTACACTCCTGGTGGGGGAGCTAGGAACAGTATCTGACCAGAGGGGTAGTGGCCAGGTGGGACGGCTCCTAAATGGCTAATGCTTGGAGGAACCGTTCCAGGAGGATAAAGAGGCTCATGACTACCAGCTGCAGGCGAAGGGTTAGGAGCAGGTTGCAGAGAGCGCGGTTGCTGACTAGCCGAAGCAAGTTGCTTGAGAGCAGCTCTAGACGATTGCATCATGCAAACATTCAATGAGCTGGGGTCAGAGACAGGAGGAGGAGGAAGATCAGGGAAGGTTCCAAGCAAAGAGGAGTCTTTGTAGACGCCGGGAGAGACACTGATCAAAGAATCAACGGTTTGCTTAGTGGCTACAGAAGAGATGGTCGTCTCAGGGGAGGTCTGAGATTTTGGCTCATGATATGTCAACTGGTCGATGGTGACTATATTTCCATTGTGAGGAAAAAACATCTTGCGAAAAACTGCGGATGGGACAACAGACATGGCATAGGTGTAGCTTCGCCCCAAGAGAATGTTGTAATCTAGAGGGGCGTCGATGACTTCAACGTCAATGCAAACAGTCTTGCCCACAAGAGTGATAGGACAGTTATGGAAGAGGCCAATGGGCTAGGAGGTGCGGCCATCCCACGCTCGAAGGGCGATCATGGAAGGGGCCAACTCAAGAGAGTCTAGTTGCTTCCAAATCGAAGCAGACATCACACAGGTGGATGCCCCCTCATCAATTATACACCGAGAAACATTAGCGTTCCGGATTTTGACTGGGATTTGGAAGGCTACGGAAGCAGGAAGAGGAGGATGTTCTGATTGATGGGTGTCAAAAACAATCAGTTGGTCATCAGCAGGATCTACAGCGCCCATTGTAGATAGTAGAGCCTTCTTTTTGGAAGGGCACGACTGGAGGAGTTCCAATGTGGAAATGGCAGCAGGAGACTGCGCCAAATCATCTACTATGCTATACGAATGAGCAGCTCGACCAGGAGCAGCATTTCGGCGTAATGGTCCCTTAGGAATCTTGGTATGAACCTCAACTTTGGTTTGAGGGATATGTAAGGGACCATTGGAAGTTGAAAGAGGCTCTGTAGAACCTGAAGAAGGGGACTCGGAGGCAGACTGAGCGGGAGGCTTGGGGTACTGGCGAGACCGAGTTTGAAGGTTAAGGTCGACGGTTAGAGGTGGATCAGAGTTCATCATGAGGATCTGGTAATTGGTGGAACCAGAAGGTGAAGGTTGAGTGGCCACCTGTCTGTCAGGGGGTTGGGTAGCCATGAATCCATGCTGTGCATCCACCTGCTCTTGAGGGGGCAGTGACTACTGTTGCAAGGGTTGAGAAGGCCAGGGAGGCAGAGGTGCTGATGCTAGAGGAGCTCAAGCACTAAACTGTGGATAAGGATAATGGTTAGGTTGGGCAATATTGAGGTAAGCAGGAGGTTGGGCAAAAGGATGAGGCATGTCATATCCTGGATACATGCTACCTGGAGGGGAGAAAGTGCTAGAGGTGCTGGCCCCTCCGGGAGGGAGACCATAGCCCATAGGAGGTTCAGCATACGGATGAGAAAGGGCTCCATTGATACCATCGGCGGAATGAGATGCCCCCGGGGCGTTAGCGCCACCGGGCCTGGGGAGGTCAGGCAGGACGGTATAAACATAACATGTCTGAGTGTAGATCAAGTCATATTTTAACGCCATTCGGAGGGTGGCTTCTTTGGTTTGGGGGAAATGCGATATGACATCTTTGCCAATGGGAGGTAAGAGAGTGTGAAGGAACCAGTCCATATAAACCCAATCCTCGAAGGTGGGAGCGTGACATAAGCTCCTTCTTCTCTGCCATTCTTGGACATGAGTGGAAAGGCGGGTTGAAGAGGTTTGACGGAAGGAGGTCAAAAGCTCTGTACTAGTGTCGTATCGGAGAGGGAGCTGGAAATAAGATAAAAAGGCTTGGGCAATGGTCGCAAAGGTGGTATGGGAAGAGGTGGCCTGGTCAACATACCATTTAGAAGCTTCGCCCATAAGCATGCGTTGGAACAACCGAAGACGAATGGAATCATCGGTAATGGAATTGGAAGAACACCACATGTGGAAAGATCGGACATGGTTGGTTGGATCTTCTCCAGCAAGGCCTTCGAACTTAGGGATGTCAGAGGGGAGCTTGGTTGGCATAGTAGGCCAACCAACATCATGGCGGATAGGGTCATTGGTCAACTGATTGAGATCGGGGAGGCTGAGGCCTGCCATGTAAGGGAGCAAAGGTGCAGCTGAGGTAGTTCCTGTGGCAGTTCCGTTAGTAGTAGTCCCGACATTAGGGTCGGGATTACCGCTAGCGTTAGGCCTTGGACCAGACATAGTGAAGGTGACAGGGGGAGAACCAGAAGTAAAAGGAGAACCCAATGAATCAGAAGAGGATTCAGAGTGTGGACTCGGAGGAGTATTAACTCGATGACGGCTGGAAGGAGCAGGTCGACCGACCGAAAACTGAGGGTTAAGGCCAAGAAGTCTCTAGGATGTGCGTCTTGGGGGCGCAATGGTGACAACACAAACACGGAACAAGGTGAAGAAGAACGACCAACAAAGGCAGGGAGGTGCAGAATCAAGTGATTTTGCAATGTTTTAAAGTCTTTGCCTGGCGGTGTTAACCAGGCTCTTCTTCGCTTAGGGTGAGTGTGTGGCGTGTGTAAATTTTAATTTTTAAACCCTGACGTTTTGAGAGAAAAAGAAAAAGTGTGTTTTGTAACTGAAAATAAATCTGCAGAGAACAGTATATAATGCTGAAATAACAGAAAATTAACAGCTAACAATGCATCGATCTAACCCAAAAAGGCGGGTCTCTCAAAACTAGTCTGAAAGAGGGAAAAAATCTAGTCAAAACACACTAAAAAGAGGCCAATAGATCTAGGGTCGAAAGGGATAGGGATCTAAAGGAGAGATCTGCTGAAAAGAGGTGCAGAACATAGCCAAGAGGCAGAGGCAAGGTGGCTGGAAACAAGGAGGAAATCAGCAAAAAGAAGAAGGGACAAGGAGGAGGCCCTAAAAGTAGATCCAAACAAAACTTCAGGAGGTGATTTGAAAGGGAGAAGAGCTGATTAAAATGGATCTGAAAAGGAGGTATCAGATTTGAAAAAGGGGGGGCTGAAACTCTAAAAAAATAGACACCTGAAACAGTTAAAACTCTTCCACCAAATGTGGAGGGTACTGAAGCCCTAGGGGGCTATGTTCCCACTTAAATGAGCAAAACAGATCAGAAACAGGTCTAAACGAGCTGAGATAGAGGCTGGAAAACCCTGACAGAAGCTTCAGAAAAACTCAGAAAAATTGCAGAAAAATAGCAGAAAAACTGGCAGGTCGCAGGTTCTGACCTGTTTTCTATGCAGGTCGTAGATAATGGGCTGAAAAGTGCAACCTGGAGGCTAGGTCACAATTTCTTGGCTGAAAAGTGCGACCTAAAGCTCCGGGTGTCCCGGCGACAGATTTCCGAAAAATTTGTCGTCTCAGTTGCGGCTGATGTCTGTCACCTGCGCAATAGGGCCAGAAACACGCAAAAGTTATAAATTTTAATGTTTTAGGGTTTTATATGGGAGAAACAACATAAAAATAGGAAAAAAAAAAGCTGAAAAGAAACCCTAGGGTCTGAAGTAGCTGGATATGCAAGAATATGAAAAACGACAGTGGTCGTAATTGAAAACCCGTGTGGAGTCACCAGTTGTTAGTATGAATCTTTTGTCGAAGTGTACGAAAAAAGACCACTTTAGCTACGCATAAATTATATCCCTAACATCAAATATGGCTGCAAATATCTTCAGATCTGAGTTAGTTGGTCAAGACAAGTGCTGCAAAAAACCAGATCTATGCATAAAGAGACATTAAGCAGTAAAAATAAGGTTTTGCTCCATACATCCAATAGAAAAGACAAGAACAATGTTTTTTGAAATAATTTTTGTATTAAGGGCACCTGGGAGGAAAACAAGAAGGTGTTTCCAATTCTCCTCAATGGGATGGGTTCTTGGAAGTCCTCAGCACTTCAGATCTAGTATTTCTCTCTCTTGTTGGTGTAGAAAACCCATACAAAGATAGAACTCAAAGGGAGCTCACACAACAAATAATGGAAAATATGACAATGATAATGGCTCAAAGTCAGACCAAGAGTTTAGATCCAGAGTGATCTAATAGGCAACAAAAGGTGAAGAATGGTAGGAAAACCCTCCTATTTATAACAAAATATTGGGTCATTCTAGATCTTGGTGCATGATTAAAATAACATTAGCCAAATCTAGATCCACCTTTTATGGAATATTTTATTATATTTGTTGGAGGGAAAAAGTATTTGACTTGGGTCAAATCCCTTTATTTTTGAATAATAAATAAATAAATGATTTATTTATCATTTTAAGGAAGTGGTTGAAAGATAATCAAATAAATAATGATTTATTTAATTATTTATGGGTGATTTAGTCATATTTAACAAGGAATATTATTTAAATAAGATTTAAATAATTATTCCTAGAAAATAATAAGATAAATAAAGGTTTATCTAATTAATTTCTTTGTTTTGGGTTAAACATAACTAGGAATAATAATTAAATTATGGTTTAATTAATTATTCCATGAGGAAAATCAAACAAATATAGGTTTGTTTAATATTTCCTTTTTGGGGTTTCCTGTTTAGACCATAAACAACCTAATAAATGTGGTTTACTAAGTTATTTTACATAGTGAAAGCAATTTTACTTAGGGTAAAATTGGTCTTACATGGTGTACTTGGGTCCATCTAATGATAGTAGGTTAGATGACCAAAAAATGGTGTAACACATGGTAAGCCCTGTCTATCAAATACCTCTTTATTGTTCAAGTTATGTTTTTAAGTTCCCTTTGTTGAGAATTCAAACTCTCTTTTCAAATCATTAATGTCCATCTCACTCACAAAACTAAAGGATCCTATGGCCAAGTTAGATTTTCCCTTTGATACCCCATATCCATTGATGAGCTTGTCATAAACCTCTTTTTGATTCCATTTCCCAATGAATCTGACATTTCTTATTTCTATCTATACTACTTAGATCTTTCATGTTCTGTTGTGCCAATTCAACCAAACAAACAAACAAACACCTGCACTTAATAACTAGTCTAAAATCAATACTCAAAATCAAACAAGATATACCTTTTGCAAACAAATAATTTGAGAGATCCCTCTCTGAGAACAGGAGGACTAGATCCTGAAACTCTAAAGATTGGTTCTGATGTTGCCTTGTATTTTGGTAAGCCAATCTATCAAAACACAGGACCCCAACAGGTGGGCCGAGATGATTTTGTCATCATTGAAACGATAGTTGTCGCTATGTAAGCAGCAAGTGAACCATGATTGTGCATATGGTAGATGTTTGTGCTCTTTCTACTTTGAGAAGATCCTGAAACTTCGATCTCGCATATAGCTCACAGATGGAGCCCCGAAAGAACCTAGGACGTGCCGGTGGGGGCGACTACTGTGCAGAGGAGGTGGTGGAGCAGTTGGACGAGTGTTCCATCATGATTTCTTTGTTCATTGGGATCAGATGTCGTTGTATATAGATGACTATCCCTATAGTGGGATGAGTTATTGTGGGGACCCATATCTGCCACTGCCACCTGGTCGTATATGGGGACCCGATGGTGAGTGATGAATTGATAATCTTTTATGTGCATGTAAATTTTCTAGAATATTATATGTGGTACTGATTCTTTTACTTTTGGTATGCATATGCAACACCGGTAAACTCGGCCGGGTACATGGGACGACCTGCATTATTAGGGGCCACAGGATCTAGTGGATCAAGGGCACAGCACAATGAGGATGCAGCAGCCCTTCTGGAGGATATCCATCATAGATGTGAGAGGCTTATGACCGGTGTTTTGGAATGTGGTTGGTAGGACTTAGATGACCAGTACATAGAGCCTTGGTGAGGGGTCATGTAGTGCATGGCGATGGCCGGACAAGTCATGCGTGACTTACGAGAAGTGGGGGCAGATCCATTGGCTCAGGATCCTCCAGATAGTGATTAGTGTGTAGGGGCAAGTGGTGCCCCCAGTTTTGAGTTTTTGTAACATGTTATGGGCATGTCATACGTATCAGATTTAATGAACTCTAAACATACTATATGACACATACTATGGATATGCATCGTTTTGATATTTTTATGTTATTGTCTTGTGTTAAATGTGTGTGTTAAATGGCAATCTAGAATATGGTTTGCAATGTTATCTACATAGTGATTTTTTTCTCTAAGTACATGAATGAAATTAATGATTTCAAATTCATGCATCAAAAGCTTCACTCGTAAATATCTTCTAAAAAGGATAGGATTATGCACACGATATACACCATTGAATTGCATGACAAGAAGCAGGGAATCTAAACAAACATGAAGGTGGAGCATGCGATGTGAAAGGGAATCGGCTAATAAACCTTGTACAGCATCATATTCGGCCTGATTATTGGTAGCAGTACCAATGCATACATCGTTCGAAAGAACAAGCGCATGCAAAGGCGTAAAAATGGCCCAACCTGCCGAGGCTAAATTTCGGGAGTAGCGACTTGTAGCATCGGAAAAACTGATATAAGGTGTTGACAGGGGGTCCCTCTGAAAGGTTCCATAAGAAAATAAATGGGAGGATAAAGAAAAATACTGGCAACCTGAGCGCACAGTAGAAATCGAATGCACTCCGCGAAAGGGAGTACTCTGGGTAGGATGTCTAGTTCCCACATGCCGCTAGTGAGGGGAAGTGTGGGAGCTACTAGAGGCATAGCTTGAGCTCAGGTTGCATAAGTCACCAAGGGTATGGATGGTGGCATCCCGTTTATGGGTAGGAAAGATGAAGTCAGGGGTGGACGTGGCTTCCATGATGTCGTTGTCACAACAGGAGGTGGAAGGACAGGAGGAAGGGAGACCACATGACGCGGCAAGGCTACCTGACTCATCATCATGAGAAGAAAGACTCACATGTGCATTATCGTGAGGGATGATGTAAGAACAAGTAGATAAAGGACCCACTGATGTTGAGCCCGGGGTGTTTTCTAAAAGGAGGTCAGGTGAAACAACAAGAGAAGATTCAGAGGGAGCTTATGTCGAGGGTCTCAAGGATGATGAAAGGTAGAGGATAGTGGCCGCATGCTCCATAATTTAGACATCAGGGGGGGAATTTCAATAGGAGCAGGTAAATCCTCAGTTTGGCCTACAGCATACTATGCAAGTACGGGAGAAGTGGATTGATTCTGTTCAATCTCGTACTCCCGAACTACCTCCAAAGAGGCGCGATAATGTGTAAGGCAGGGACAACAATGGGAGTAATGGCCACGGGGACCACGCAAAGCACAAGGGTGTTTGGTGTGAATATTCTTGGTGTTCTTGGTTGCGGTCGATGAAGAAGTAGAGGTTTCAGGGACCGTAGACTCAGGGAATGCGACATTAATAATGGGATTGATGCAGGGCAACTCGGGACAAGTATGGGTGGCATGACCGACGACATCACACAAAGTGCAGGGCTTTGGAGGCAGAGGAGGTGCAGGGTCGGTCGAGGAAACTTTTTCCTTTGAGGCCTTTTTTCGAGCTCTGCCCTTCTTACCCGCAGCAGTCGCAACAAGAGCCAGATCCTGTTGAGGTGGCTGAGGCACTGTGACAACGGAGTCAGGGGTGCCAGTTGAACAGGGGTCAAAGAAAGATAAGTTTTAGGTTGACCTGGCGGGGTGGCAGTTGGAGGATCAAGGTACCAAACTAGAAGCCCAATGGTCAAGTTAGGAAGAGAGAGGGTGGCCATGACAGGTGTCATATAGATGCTTAGTGGAGGGACTAGGAATGGTATCTGACTGGAGGGGTAATGGCCAAGTGGGATGGCTCCTAAATGGTTAAGGCCTAGAGGAACCAACCCAAGAGTAAAAAGAGGCTCATGAGTACTAGCTGAAGGGCTAGGAGGAGGAGGTCCAACAGGCTGCATTGAAGGGCTACGAGACGGCTGTGGAGGGCGAGGGGGCTGCTGACTAGCCAAGGTGGGCCTCTTGAGATAAGCCCGAGACGATTGTATCATGCAAAAATTCGATGAGCTGGGATCAAATATGGGAGGAGGAAGACCAGGGAAAGTACCAAGCAAGGAGGAGTCCTTGTAGATGCCGGGTGAGACACTGGTAAAAGGGTCGACGGTTTGCTTATTGGCCACCAAAGAAATAGTAGACTCAGGGGGTTTGAGACTTCAGTTCATAATACGTCAACTGGTCAATGGTGACTATCTTTCTATTATGGGGGAAGGACATCTTGCGGTGGACCGCGGAAGGGATAGCAGACATCGCATAAGTGTAGCTATGACCCAATAGAATTTTTTAATCTAAGGGGGCGTCTATGACTTCTACGTCAACGCAAACCTTCTTGCCCGCAAAAGCGATAGGACAATTGTGGAATAAGCCAATGGGCTTGGAGGCATGGCCATCCCATGCTCAGAGAGTGATCGTGGAAGGAGAAAACTCAGGAGATCCGAGTTATTTTCAAACCAAGCGTACATCACGTACATGGATGCCTCCTCATCAATAATGCACCGAGAAACATTGGCATTACGAATCTTGACTGGGATTTGGAAAGCGACGGAAGCAAGGAGAGGAGGATGTTTTGACCGGTCAACATCAAAGACAATCAATCGATTATCAGAAGGATCTACGGCACCCATGGTAGACAGAAGATATTTTCGTTGTGAAGGGCACAACTGGAGGAGTTTCAACATTTAAATGGTAGCAGGGGATTGTGAAAAATCATTGACTATGCTATACGAATGGGTGGCTTTGCCAGAAGTAGCATTTCGTTGCAGTGATCCCTTAGGGTTCTTGTTATGAACCTTCGCCCTACGCCGAGGGATCTGTAAGGGACCCTTGGATGTCAAAAGAGGCTCTATAGAGACCGAAGAAGGTGGCTTGAAGGTAGACGTAGCGGGAGGCTTGTTGTACTGACAAGACCGATTCTGGAGATTGATGTCTACGGTTGAAGGTCGATCGGATTTTTCATGAGAATATGGTCATCAGGGGTACCAGATGAAAGAGGTTGGGTAACACTGTGGTAAATAGGAGGTTGGGTAAAGAGAGGAGGCATGTTGTACCCTAAATATGTGCTACCAGGAGGGGAAGATATGCAAGAGGTACTAGCCCCCCTAAGGAAAATCAGAGCCCATGGGAGGTTAAGCAATGACGACACACACACAGCACAAAGGAAAAAGAGACCGAAAAGGGCAGGGAGGTGTAGGATCAATCGATTACAATGTCGAAACAAGGGCAAAGAGGTGCAGGATAAATTGATTTCAATTTTTTAGAGTCTTTTCTTGGCGGTGTTAACCAAGCCCTTTTTCACTTAGGGTGTGTGTAAAAAGTGTGTAAATTTAATTTTTAAACCCAGAAGTTTGTAGAGAAAAAGAAAAAAGTGTGATGTATAGTTGTAAATAACCTGCAAATGACAGTATATAAGCCTGCAAATCAGAAAATAAACAGCTAATAATGCAATAATCTAAACCCAAGAAGGTGGGCCTCTCAAAAACTAGTCTATAGGTGAGTGAAAAAAACTAATCAAAACACACTAAAACAGCCAATATATCTAAGGTCAGAAGGGGCAGGGATCTAAAGGGCAAAATCTGTTGGAAAGTGGTGCAGAAAAAACAACAAATCAGAGGAATAATTGTTGTAAAAAGAGGTGGTTAAAGGATATCTTTAGAAGGGAAGCGGAGTGCACCCTAAAGGAAAACCCAAACAAAGCTAAATGAGGATATTTGGATGGATAACAAGCCAATCTAAAGTGGATTTGAAGGTGAGGTGTCAGATCTGAAAAAATGGCTGAAGGCTCTGAAATTTCAGACAACCTGCAACAGCAAAAACTCTTACACAAAATTGGAAGGTGTTGAAGCCCTAGGGGGCTAGGTTCCCACTTAGTTGAGTGAAACAAAACAAGTACATGTCCAAAATAGGCGGAGACAAAGGTCATACAACCCTGAATAGAGGCTCATACAAACCCATAAACTTTTAGAAAAATCCCTGCAAAAATTCCAGGTCGTAGTTTCTAACCTATTTTCAGCAAAGGTCACACTTTTTTGGGCAGTAAAGTGCACCCTGGAGATCCAGGTCATGGGTTTTGGGCTGAAAATTCCAACCTGCACTTCCAGCACTCTCGACAGCAGATTTCATAAAATTTTATCATCTCATCTGCGACTGATGTCTATCACCTGCGCAATAGGTCTGAAAACACACAGAAGTTAGAATTTTTATCGTTTTAGGGTTTTATGGGTTAAAAAAAACATCAAGAAAAGGAAAAACAAGGGGCTAAAGAGAAATCCTAGGGTTTGTAGTCGCTGGATATGCAAGGATCAGAAAAACGACAAAGGTCCTAATTGTAAACCCGTGTGGAGTGACCAGTTGTTAGTATGAATCTTGATTCGAGGTGTACGAAAAAATACCACTTTAGTTGTGCATAAAAAACAACCCTAACAGCAGAAATGACTGCTAATATCTTCAAATATGTAGTTAGATGATCAAGAAAAATGCTGCAAAAATCTAGATCTATGCATTAGAAGACATTAAATAGTAGAAAAATAAGATTTACTCCATAAATCCAATAGACAAGACAAGAATATATCCAATGAAATTTTTATTAATGGCACCTAGGAGGAAAACACAAGAGGGTGTTCCCTGTTCTCCTCAATGGGATGGGTTCTTGTAAATCCTCAGCACTTCAGATTTCGAATTCCTCTCTCTTGATGGTGTAGAAAAGCCAAACAAAAATGGAAAAATATGGCTATGATAGTGGATCAATAGCCATACCAAGAGTTGAGATCCCGAGTGATCCTTAGGCAACAAAAGGTGACAAATGAATGGGAAAACCCTTCTATTTATAACAAAATATTGAGTTATTCTAGATATTGGTGCATAATTAAAATATTATTAACCAAATCAAGATCCAACTTTTATGGAATATTTTATTATATTTGTTGGAGGGAAAAGGAATTTGACTTGAGTCAAATCCCTTATTTGTAAATAATAAATAAATAAATGATTTATTTATCATTTTAAGGATGTGATTAAGTAATAATAAATAAATAAATGATTTATTTATCATTTTAAGGATATGGTTGAGTAATAATCAAATAAATAATGATTTATTTAATTATTTAAGGGAGATGTAGTCATATTTAACAAAGAATATTATTTAAGTAATGTTTAAATAGTTATTCTTAGAAAATAATAAGATAAATAATGATTTGTCTAATTAATTTCCTTGTTTTGGGTTAAATATAACCAGGAATATTAATTAAATTGTTGTTTAACTAATTATTCCTTGAGGAAAAATCAAATAAATATGGATTTATTTAATGTTTCCCCATGGGGTTTCCTGTTTATACCATAAACAACTTAATAAAGGTGGTTTAGTAAGTTATTTTTCGTAGTGAATTCAATTTTACTTGGGGTAAAATTGGTCTTACTTGGTGTACTTGGGTCCATCTAATAACAATGGATTAGATGACCAAAAAATGGTGTAATAGTTTGGGAGGCCAACACTTATGGGGAGGAAACTCTTGCAGCCTTGCAAGGAGCTTCCACATTTCACCGAGGTATGATTAAAAATTCATCTCTTGTCATTTCAGCAAACAATTTGGATGGGTCCAGATCATTGCATGCAGATGACCTAGAGTAGCATAATAGCACTGTGTTGTACAGAAGTAGTGATGAAGAAAAGAGGAGCTAGTCCTCATGTGAACATTCAGATGGTAGCTTCATTCAGGAAGCCATGAGAGGAGCAGAAGGAAGGAGTAGACATCTGGAGATAAGAAACTCGTTCTCCTCTCTATATGACACTCTCTCAATGAGCATGCCACATATCAAAGAGAGACTTCTACTAGCAACAGATCCAAGGCCTCTTGGGTTTTGGAGGACCATGCATGAGGAGGAGATCTCAAGGAGAGATTTCAATGGAGGTGCACTCCCACACATCATGGAGTGCAAGATTCTTCAATAGTTTGAGGAGGTTATTCCATTCTCACAGGAACAGATAGAAGATGGAGGACATCTTCAGATGGATAACATCTCTCATGACTGTGTTGGACATTCCTTGAGCCATGCATATCATGATGGGAAGTTTTTGCCTACCACCTATTTGGATCCTTATAGGGTCAAATTGATCCTTAGGAAGATTGCATTTCAAGGTCTCGTGAAATGCAGGAATCTAATTTGGAATGATGGTAGCCCTCATGGGAGGAGTACCAAGATGAAGGGTGGAAGAAGGCATCCACAATTAGTTGAGTGGATGTGGATGGTGAGCAAGGAGAGGGTGAGCTACTTGCAGATTTATGATATCAAGCAACAGGAGGCTTGGCTGCGCTGGTTACTCTTGAAGGAGTTTGGCCATCGCTTGGCATACCCTCTTTCCAAGGGTATGAGGATGGAGAATATGTGGTTGGATGCTAGCATCATGGAGTAGCAAATAGTATGGGTGCATAGTGATGATGCAAAATTCATGTCATTCAGTATGTCTTCATCACATATCTTGCATGATG
This sequence comes from Pinus albicaulis, assembly GCA_034641835.2. NCBI lineage: Eukaryota > Viridiplantae > Streptophyta > Pinopsida > Pinales > Pinaceae > Pinus > Pinus albicaulis. The sequence goes on along the minus strand of CM076575.1, from coordinate 2,003,668,003 downwards.
AGAGCATGAGGAAGCAGCAACTACATTTGTTGCTGGGGTCATTCTTCGGAGAGCAAGGGAAAATTTGCTCTCATTTCTTGTATGATGTTGCAGGAGTAAGGGATGGCACTATCATGGTGAAACTGGGATACTCCTTGACCTTTGATGATCAGGAATTACTTCCACCTTGGGAGGGATTCCATATTTACAACAACATTATTGGAGGTTTTCCCATCTATGTTGAGGAAGTTGTGGGCAACAGCGTTGTGCCATCTAGAGATTATTTAGTGCCTCTTGTAGAGGAAGGAGGATTTGTTGCTCCAAGTAGAGGGATGCTTGCATCTTGGCAAGGAATTCCCTAGGATCTTAGGTATGGAGATCAAGGAACAACTCATGTTTTACTTTTGCCATTGTTGAGGGGGTGTGGAACCATGGAGACACAAGGAGAAGATAGGGAGGATGACCATCATGATGAGATGAGGAGCACACATCCCTGTCTATTGTATGAGGTTGATGCACCTAAGAAGGTGATTGGATTGTGTAGTGGAAGCATGGACAAATTTTTTCATTCATATATGCAGTCACATCTTGATGATGATGTCTCACTCCATCGAGACATTTTTCCGAGGAGACCACTGGATCAACAGAGGAGGATGGATTCTTCACCAGTTGAGGCACCACTCAGTGTTTTCAAAGGAGTGGAAACCTTGGGGGGATAACTTCACAACGTTGAGATTCTTGGGTAGACTCAAGGAGGAGAGATCCATTCTCTCAACATCATTTTCACCCACTCTCATTTCAGATTCTGCAATGTGGCAAAAGCAGCAGGGGAAGGATAGTAGCCTTCCAACTTGCATCTTTGGCATGGGAGATGTCAAAGAAGAAGATGACCATATGACAGATGACCTTCATGGAGAATCATCAGTGCTGTCACTATCGAGGATAGATCCATGTTGGAGCTCCAAGTTTTCGGTGGAGTATTCCCAGAATCATCTTGCTTGCATGATATTGACAGATCAGCATATCAGGAGATGCATAGATCATGTGCAGATGGAGGAGATGCATAACACTTTGGAAGAGTTAGCACATCCACCTCTTTTCTCTTTGAGGATGAGAGGGGACTCAATTTTGAGCCACTCCATTTTCATAAGCAAAACTCATGGTAAGGGTATTTTTTATTTGCATGATGATTTGTATATTCATCCCTTAACCATATATGTACAGGATTGGTCTCTTGGGGGAGAGATCTCCCACATTATTTGCATTACATGTTCTAATGGGAGCATGAGAGGACATGTGGCCACTACAGCAAAACATTTTTTTCCATTTGAGGTGAGCCATATGATTGCTTGGACGCCATATGATGGTGACTTCCAACTCATCACATATGAGGTGATTTGGGACATCTTGTTTCATAACGTTGGGGAAGAGATCCTTGGAGTTCTAGTCTTCATCTTGCCACTGGAGGGAAACTTTATTGCAACCCAAGATCAGCATATACTCTACACTTATCCTAAGTGGAGAGGAGGACAGCATGGGGTAGGCTACTTTGTCTACCAAGATCATATTTTCACCCCACCTATATTGCAGGAGCCAAAGGTGGAAGATGATTGTCAGGAGTTGCCATGTTGGGAGGTAACTCACTTTGTATGGATGATTGCTTGGGGGATGGAGGATATACATGAGGAAGATGTTCCTAAACATATTTCAGACTCCATGCCTTGGGTGGATATTCTTGAGTTCTATCCTTGCAGTTGCTCGAGGACAAGAAACATTTGGGAGGGGAGGACTGTAATATTCCCATTTTAGCACATGGCTAAATGGAATATTAATTTTTTTCTTTTATCACCTTGTAGCTAAATAAATGAGTAAAGGAACCCATTATTATTTAAGATGTGAATAAAATACCTCATAATGTGAAATGGATCATCAGAGTAGCTTTATTTTTCACCCTCAAGTGTGAAAAGGGGAAAATGCATGAAGACACGGTCATGTTTGACCAAGTTAACAGTGCTGCCATAGGAGGAGTGGATCACTTTATGAGACAACACAGTGTGAATGAGGAAGAGGATATTTGGTGGAGGAAACCCTAATGGATGGGGCCCATGGAGAGAGATATTTCACTTGTTTAAAAGGAGGGAAAGGTAGCCATTGTTATGCATGCTTTGGATTATTGATTTCATTGTCTATTCATACATTGTGCATTCTTTTGTTGTTTAGCAAGAATTTCCGGGGGAATTCCTGTTTAGGATTTCTTCACCTTATTGAGAGGCCTCTTGAGGGATTTTTCTTCATTTTCCAAATCTTTTGGCTCAATTCCAAAGCTACTCCTTTCAGTTACTACGTTATTTCTGCTCAAGTATAACGCAATGTTGCTGGGTGTTGCAGTGGAGGACTCCACAAACCATTTCCTTAGCTCATCTTTCAGAGGAGGGAGATTTTATTCCTCTGGGAGGTTAGTGAGGGAGTTTCAGAGCTTATTTAAAATCATTGGCATCAGGCCAAGCACTTCCCTTCACCAACAGTGCAGTCCCTTCTCTAGACAGTCTTATTTCTGAGTGCAATTCCAGTGGGGACTTGCTCCACTATTTTGGAGGGTGAGATCTTCAGGGATTGGATCAGCCTTTCACCAAAGAGATCCTTTAGATGATATTCAGCCATCATTTTCAGCATCATCAGCTATTTACATCCATTTCTATTTTCTGAGTTGTAGCTGCTGCCCAGCAACTCAGGCATTTCTGCAGATTTGCCATTTTGTACTTATTTCAGCCAATCCTTTCAAGGATTGTGTATTGTATGTTTCCAGGGGTTGAGATCTTGCTCCCCCTTCTTATTTGAGCTATATATTGTCATATCCATATATTGATATCATTTGCAGCAGTTCTCCTTCAAGGATTGCATAGTCATAGCCAGGGCTTCTTTTGTATAGCAGTATTTCTTCATTTGCCATGTATATGTTTCATTGGGGCTGCATTGCCTAACTTGAGAGATCATTTCCTCAAGATCATGTACACATTTTTGCTGCTATAATCTAATGTAAGGGTTATGTGTATCTTCTGACATTCTTGTTTTAATGCATTCACTGCTATTTTCCAGCTCATGTTTATGTATTGTTGATCTCCAAATTTGGAATATTGCAGGGTGACTGGCTGAAAGAGAGATTTGGTTCATCTTAGTCTATGGTTGAGTGGTACGTGGAAGTACCATACCTGTTTTCATTTTTCATATGTCAATAAGAGCTCTTTTCCTCTTATATTTGATGGGTAAATGTACTTGTGTTTGAGTGGTTTATGTGGTTGTTATATCCTTGTTATTTTTGTTGTCAATATGTTGGTTATGAGCATGTTTAGTGGAAATGGGGATATATGGATATCATCATGTTTTTATTGTAAATAAATGAAAAATGAATATATGAACTAATAGGTGATAATGTAGCTAATGTTATAATGCATCAATGCTTCTTACTGATTCTCAGATAAGTATGAGACTCCTATTCTCATATTGGTTGTTATGACCTATAGATTACATTTTTGTGATATGTTTGACGAAATTTCTATCATGGCTAGTAGGAGTCCAATCAATTCATTGTTCAATAATTTTCATTAGTATCTTTTTTTTTATGTTACCTTTCATTTGTGGAAGTTTCATGAAGTTTTGGGTAGTTTCTTGAGTCTTGGCCCTGAAAAATTGGCACAGAATTAGGAGTCGAAGGCTTAGAACTAACTGAAAAAGTCCCTAGTCGCATGCATGACCCTACTATGGGAGCAGCTGGAGGGTCCCACTGGCATGCATTCCCATGTCATGGGAGCGACTGAGGCTCAAGGTTAGTAAAATTTCAAGTTACCTCAGTCTTTGGTCACCTGGAAAGGTTAGTTAGCTCCTATAGGTTCTCTAGGATATGTGAATGGCCAGTTTGGTTGTGTTCTGATGGTTCCAATTCCTTAAGGTGACCTAGTAGGTTGAATCACATCATAGTGGCCTCTCGTCGCATGTTTACCCCAGTAGACCGGTTATCTTGGGTAAATGTGAGAGGAGGTTGTTACAATTTCCTTCATGAAAGTTGCATATATAGGCATTGATTGTCCACGAAATTGAATGGTCATGTCATTTGACCATTTAACCTGTTGTGGCCCTATAATTTATAAGATTGGCAAGAATTAACGATAGAGGACAAAATCAAACCACTTTGGAATCTAGGACCTAGCCTTCCAAGACTCAGAGAGGGCTCTCTCTATTTATGATTTAAATTTATCTTTATGTTATGAATGTTGATGTTAGGCTAGTTACAATGATGGTGAGATTTGGTTGTTTTGATTTTGTGTTGGTTGGATGAGCAGATCTGTAGGAGCTAATCCATTGGGCTATGGATTCAAAAGGGCTGGTTTGTGACATCAATTTTCAAGAGAATCACAGGGAAAGCTAACTATACTAATTGGATCTCTAAGGCAGCATGAATTATGATATGGAGAAAATAGTGATTTTCAGTAATGATTAAATATCAGTTAAGAATTCTTTAACTGGACTTCAAAAGAAAACATTCATATGGTAAATACTTATAGAATTAAGGTGCTCCAACAGCAGATCTTAATCTAAATGTATGTTTTACAATCAAATGAATAGATTCACAGCAAGTAAAATAATGGAAACATTTAACACAGAGAAGTAGCACATCACCATTTAACACAACTCAATTATCCTATAAATGGTCTTTTATTATTGATTCCTAGCTCCAAAAATTACAGTGCTCCAATACAATAGTTCTTACAATGCAGGTCCAACCAGGTCCAACCCTTGATACTACCAATGCATGCAATATTTAACTAAAAACTACATTGGTTTCCCTATCTACTTCAAAAACTTTTCATTAATTACAATTAAGAAAAATCTAGACAAGTGTGGCCATGCAACACCTGGACAAAATATCTCTGACAAAATACCGACTGTGGAATTAACTTTGGTAGCTCTTCATGAACCCAAAACTAAGATGAAAGTGGCTAAGGTGGTCACAAAGAGGCAACGATGGGTGGCTCTGAAATATGGCTCTACTTTTGGGCCACCTTTGCTGGATCATTAAATATGATGCGGTGCTGGAAATTTTCATCAATCGGTGGATGTGCTTCAATCTACATAATGATGTGACCTCTGTTGATAATCCGGAGGCTAAATTTATTGATATTTTACTAAAAATTCTCCGTGAATTTAGAACCTACAATTTCAGATAGAACAAGCAAGGTAAACTGTTATCACCAAATTGATCTTGATAGGTTGCTCATCAGTCAACTCAATGTAACTCTTTCAAACCACTTCTAATTGAAGATTATCCTCTTCAGTTTGAGAGGGCTCTCTCAAAGGGAATTTATTATTTTCGATAGAAATACTACTATATGGATAAATCTATGAAATGTGACTTGGTTTTGTTTGATTGCAGGTTGAAAAATGAAGACTTGCTACCATTGGGCTATTGAGTCCGTTAGCAACCTATAAATATAGGATTCATAATTTTGACTCGACTGATAATAGTTGTGTAAATATGTACAAATTTTTCTTTCTGCTAGGTGTTTTCCCATATTTTGTAAAAAAATAAAAAATAAAAAATATCAAAAAGAGGGTAAAATTCCTAAAATAAAAATCAAAGGACTTAGAAAAAATAATACACCCCAAAAGAAAAAGATGAATAAAACATGAAAGTGTGCAAGTCTAAATGCCACTACTTCTACTTTTTGCAGATGATTATGGAAGAGTGTCAATAAATGCCATAATCCATGATGAGTTGAACAATTTAATCTTGACTTATCATGTTTCAGTTTTACTTGTTTTAGATAGAAAATGAAGAACTTTCATACATTTTAATCATGACAATTCAGTAGTTAGGTAGATAATAAAGAATCCAACAGTTTAATCTAGATTATTGAATGAAATAAGTTTAGAATTAGACAGTTTTACTTCTTTCAAAAGAATAAAATGTTGTGAGGTTGCTAGCTCAAATGCACCTGATCAAAATAGAAGAAAAAATGTTAGAAGATATGATTAGGTAGGTAGAAGAAGACGGGAAATCCATTGTAAATATCTTTCACCAGGCTACAATAACTAATTTCCCCTCCCCATATCTATTTGACATTCTAGACTATCAGTCAAAGAGGCTCAGGGCATTTCCCTGACTTCTGTTGGGACCAGACCCAAGGCTCAATGACTGACTAGTTGAAAGTGTTAAGTTTCTATTTTAATCCTAGAAATTACATAATTTTCCATTCATGCATTCATTACCATGAAAAATCATAAGTAAAGATCTCATTTTTTATTAATGATGCTCAAAACCTCATTTGATTAACTTCCTACATCTCATGAAGCATAAAACCCTCAAAATAGCATTTTATCCTAAGGTGAAGTGATGAAATTATCATTATGAAAGCTTGGCTTTAAATTTTCACTTTTCTTGGTTAAAATTATATGTTTTGAGTATTCACTTTCCCCTAGCCATATTAACACCTAACTTATTTACTAACTCCCTATAAAACGTCCTAGTCCTATTAATGTAACTCCTTTTATTAATTATCCCAAAAAAACCCTTATTATAAGCTTTTTATGTCAAAGTTATTATTCACATGTTTAAATTAAAACCCGAAAATACCCTTTTGACATAAAAACTATCCATAATGAAATATCTTGATCCCTTATAGTTTTGGACCTTCAAAAAATCTAAAACTATATAATAAAATAAAATACGAAAATCAAAGTTCAAACCTTAGTTAAAACTTGTATTAACCTGCCCCCATACATTTTAAACCTATATATAAAATCCTTTTATATATAAAAACCCATTATCCAATACATGAACCCGACGCCCTCACATTAATCCATCACCCTTCGATCATATTTATATTCCTAATCCAACTATCCACACTAGGCACGATGAACCAACATCATACCCCACCATTCTCTGTTACATTAAGCCGTGACCGTTGATCATCTCTATCAAATCAACAACCCATCTTAAAGACCGTTCCCACCTTACTTCTCCTCATATCTCCCCAATACATCCTGACCATTCGCATCGTCCATCTTAATCCGATGGTGCGTGTTCCTTATCGTGTACCGAAAGTGATCGGATGAGCTTTGTCAAAATATACGCGATAAAAGTTGTTTCATTAAACCGCCCATTTCTACGTGTCCAATTTCAATTGGATCGCATTCCAAAAGTTAAAAATGGCTTACGGCCCAAAAGTAACGTAATAACCACAGATGGTTTTCGCATTCAAAGCAAAACCGCCTCCTGCCATTGATTGTGACCTACAGTAAATGATATGCATATTAATAAAAACGAAGGTTTAAACCTTAGTTTTTCACTGTTTTGCGTATCATTTTCCCCCTCGCCTATTGAGAAAATACGCCCAGACTCTATTTTTTACCTTTGCTAGTCAATTTGTCCCCCTGAAGCAAAATTTCACCGCAGATATTGTATTTAGAAAAATCCTGATGCTTCCCACGGAGCCACAGTGACCAGTTTGAAGATTGATACAACCTGAAACTCTTCTCGACCACCACAACACCTGCATAAGGTACTTATCAGTGTTCCAAACCTACAAGTTTACAAATTTATAAGAAAAATTAAACAAATTTGACTGTAGAAACAGAAAATTGCCAATCTGAAAATGCCCAAACCTTGAAAAAACAGGGCAAACCCTAACAAAATTTTCTCAGAATTTTCCGTTTCCATCAAATCTCAGTTTTAAAGCATTTTCCATCCATCAAAAGATAATTTCCACGATTCAAAAGTTTTAAAAACACACTGAGAGCCATTGAATCCCTTTTTCAGTCCTCTACATCTAGAAAACCTATGTTTTCTATCCCAAAACCCTTGCCCAGATTTCCAAAATTCTCCTAGATCTGCTCAATTAGCCTCTATTTTCAAATTAACTAAGAAAATAGTTTAATCTTTCTTAGTTTTCACTAAAATGACAAGAAAACAGATAACCCTTAAAATTGGAGGTCCAAAAGCCCAAAAATCTACCTCAAGCAAGCTTCCACTTCCTCAACCTTCAAAGATAAATAAGCCTACCCCAGCCTTAACAGCAGATTCAACTGAAGTAGTCAGACCTCTACAACCACCTGTTATTACTAAAGAAATCAGTTCCCTAATCGATCTAGATTACAGGATTAATGATGCAGCGTTAGAATTCAATATGCTTGAATTCCATAACTAGTGTTACAAGAAATTTGTGAAGAAAATTGGAAATGACATACCTATATGGGAGTCAAATTTGCCTAGGTATGTAGTCCCAATCACTCATCCAGCTCAAGACCTGATTAGACTATGCTAATTACATTATTTCCCTGACCATAGATGTATTGTAAACAAGGACAGGGAAGTTCTGTTTTCTATAACAATTGAATCCATTAATGAGATACTCCGGCTTAAACATGATCCAACAGAGGTCTCTTTATCCATTAAAGATTTGACTCAACTGTATTTAGATTTGGACTTTCCTAAAAGATTTATGATTTTCCGAAATTTCTGGCCTACTCATGTAGATGTTCCAAAAGTCAATCCACCTTAGTCTACCTCTGACTTCCCTAAAGCTTCTAGGAAAATCGTCTCTATGCTTTCCTTCATTCTAGGTTATTCTAATGATGAGTTCACTGAGGCATCAATTCTAGGCTTACTTTCTACTTTATCCCCAGGACAGCCTCCTGCAATGATATTTAATTTTGCTAGATTCATTGCTGACAATATGCACTATCAATTGACCAAGTTACCTGAAGAAGGAGTGTTTAGATATTCATCATATCTATTTCACCTCTTCCTATTTTTCCAAGAAGAAAAGTTTCAAGTTGCATTACAGAAAATGGGTGTTGAAGGCAATCCTCTCTCAGTAGCATTTTGGACTTCATTGCTTAGAAAAGATGGAAGTGAATTCAACTATAAGGACTTCACTTATTTGTTTTTCATACCAGCCATGAGTTTATTGTGCAAAGAAAAACAACCAAGAATCAGTGAGGAAATAAAAAGAATTCTACATTTATCTGAACAATGTAAAGTAGGTGACTGGTACCTTTATGAAAATTGTACAAAACTAAGGATATTTGGAGCAAGCTTGGCCCCTTATAAGCTGCCCAAATTTCTAACCATCAGGGTTTTTGCTTTGGAATACTTGAGGCAAGTCCTAAATGCAGATGCTATAAACTTTATGGCTGCCAAGAAAAAGACACAGTTTAAACTAAAGAATCAGATACGTCCCTTCATAGTAAACAACAAGAATGCCTTAAAAGAAATAGTCATGAAATTGTCAGAGTTAAATTTCCAACAAAGTTTTTATTGGAACTATGATCCACAATGCATTATAAGTAACATAAGGATCAAATGTAAATTAACAACATTCATGCATAAGTCTAAACCAGAAATTGAGAAATTTGCAAATCAAATGGAATTCGTAGAAAATACATTGATTGATCATACTGCCAATACAGAGAAGGAGAGCCAGACAGATAATTCACAGGTAATAACAGTCACTAAGAAGACAAAAGCTTCAAAAAAAAGGACCAGGAATGAAGAAGGCTATTTAATAGAGACCATTGCAGAAAATAAATTCAATATTATTTACAACAAAAGGGAAAAAATTATTGTTGCTGAGAAAAACAAGGCTATTGAAATCAATGATATAAATTATCAGCAGATAGATAATGATGAAGCCACTATAATTTTAAATGAGACTCTAGCAAAAATTTAGAAAGAGCAGGTGCTAACACAGGAACAGGGCAGAGAAATGGTTGAAAAGAAAGTGAATTTAGAAGCTCCCTCCTCTTCCAAAGAAATAGAGGGAACAGGCTCTGACATTCAGAAAAAATACAAATAGATCAAAGAGAAAAATGAGGAGACTAAAAATGAATTTTATTCCCAATTTCTCAAAGAAAATCTAGGGAATAAAGACAGGCTGTTGACATCTTTTGACTACTCCACAAATAATATGATCATGTCATTCCTTAAACCAATAGTTGCAGATCCAAAATTAGTTTCAGATCACACCAAAACAGATGTAGAAGTGGATGCAGATACAATACATGAATTGGATCAAATATAATTTCATAGAAGCACCACAGAAATGATTTATTCTAAAGTAGTAACCAAAACTATGAGTGCAACTATGCTGCAAAAAACTGTGTCTAACTTGCAGAATCAGATGAGTCTAGACAAAGCCTCTTTACATGCTAAGGACCTAAGGATCAAGTCCTTCGAAGACCTGGTTATATAGACTGGAGTAGATCATTCAAACATTCAGGTTGCTCAATCACTCATAGAGAAAAAGAATGAAGACATTGCAGCCTTAAGAAAACAATTGAAACTTCCACAGAATGAACATCCACAAGCCAAGGAAATCCTACAACAGCAAAAAGAAATGGATGAGATGATGTAGTTAGTACTGAAAATGACTGCTCAAATCAAAGATATGGAGAATCAGATAGAGACCCTCATAAAATAAAAAGAAACAAATATTTCTCCTATTCCTACAGTCATTCCAATGGTGAGTACAATTGTTCCTTCTACACTGGCATAGCACTTGGCACCAAAAAGAGTACTAGCAACTTTAGTGTCAGTACAATCTATAGATACCTAAGCCACATAATCATCAAAAACATAGGTACAAAAAGCAATAGGTACAACAAACATAGTTAAATCTATGTAATAAATGTCCCTTAAGAACAATGAGATCATTAATTTAAAGAAAGCAAATAAAGATCTCGAATCCTCATACAAGAATTCTTTATCCACATCTAAGGGACATGAACAGAGAGAAAAGGCCTTAGAAGAACAAGTGAAGAGTTGACAGAAAGAAGTAAACTTCAGTGAACAAGTAACATACATCAAAAACTACCTATGGAATAATATAATTCAAGCTATTCATTTACAATGGCCCTTAATATAGATTATCTATGAGTAAAGAGATTTATTGCAAGCAGCACTGGCAGAAATTCAGAAAACTAAAATAGAGCTTTCAGATAAACCATCACAAGCTATAAGGATTATTGGATTCTTGAACAACAATAATAGAGTTGAACTGGAGGCATTAAACATTCATGACAGGACTGAAACAATTCTACAAATCAGGACAGTCCTAACTAAAAGAAATATCATGAACAAATTAGAAGAAAAATGTGAAGCCATGAACTTGTCAATCACAAAATTCATGACCAAATACACAATGCTAAGCCAAGCAGGTCTTCCAGATATACATGGTTTCCATGAAAAGTTAATGATCCAGATTGATTATGACAAAAATATCAGAGCACATGCCAAAGAACAGGTGAATAAACCTTTACCACAAGGTTCCCCAACTGGTAAGGTGGTCTTACAATATTTTGAAGATTTGTTCTTTTTTACAGAATGAGATCAAACACATGTTTGTTATAAAACCAAAATTTTCAAAATACACTGATGCTGATGGAAGTTATATGAAATTTAAAGGTATGAAAATACCCAGTGCAGAGCAGTGGCAGGAATTTACTGATTGGATATAACATTATGCAAACAGAGCAGAACTAGTGCAGTCAGGTTTTTCATTTTTACAGTTATCAAAGGGTAAATATTGCAGTGAAAGTTTATCAGGTGAATAAGCAGAGTCAAAGAGTATCCAAGAATAAAATAGTCAACTCAATTTTTACTGTTGTAATTCTTCATTTTACAGCAGTAGAGTAATAAATGGACAGCGTAAAAGAGTATCAGAAGTGAAGAACAAGTTGAAGAGTGTAATTATAAAGATTGTCTTCCAAGCTATCTTCGAAAAAAGATATTTTTTCAAGTGCCAGCAAGCATCTACAACAATGCAACAATCAGTTTTGATTAGATAGATTAGTTTTATTTTTTTCTAGATAAGAAAACAACTTGCTAAGTTGTTAAGCAGCTGTCCCTCTTAGTGTATTAAGATATTTTATTTTCCTAGAGTTATTCCTAGATTTTTTAAGGATATTTTGTACTAAAAAATTTGTATAAATACTTCACTCTTTGAGGTATTAAGTGTGGAATAAAATTTGTTAAGACTACTATAGACATTTTTGTTGAATACATTAGAGTTTGTGTGAGTCGATTTGTAAAGCAGCAGACTGGAACTAAGTCAAAAAGACATCATAACTCAGGATTCTTCTGCTAATTAGGTAAGTCAAGTATTTTCTTGTTTTCACTTTTTATCTTTCTAAAGTTCCATACATACATTTACATGTTTTCTGTCTTAAATGATTGACTAGGAAAGTTTATACAGGATTAGTGTCAAAATATCCCTCGTTTTTACTAGTTATTCATTGATATGTTTTCTGCTGATATCCGGAATTAAGAATCCTTAATTGATCTTAGTCCCTTTTGACCCCTTTCTTTCATCTGCTTTTCTATAACTTAAGGATCCTTCATTGCCCTTTTTTTCAGATCTTACCATTTCATCAAAAATCCTATTTCAAAACCCTTTGAAGGTCATCTACCCTACCCTTAGTACATTTTCTCTTTTGACCTTATTTCCTAGCTCTGCTTGCCAAGAAAATTGACTCCATAGCCCAATGGTATGGTAGATCCCTATGTGGTTTACCTCGAAGTACCTTTTATTCCCACCAAACATTCAAACCAAACCAGTTTTCCAATTATAACTAGCCTAAAATATTATAATGAAATCAAGCTAAATCTTGAGGAGAGATCCCTCTCTGGAATTTAGGAAGGCTAGATCCTAGATTTCAAAAGTAGGTTCTTGGTTACCCCTGGTTTTCTTCAACTATAAATCCTCATCCCACAACCTGAGAATTACTAGGGTGATAACATACTGGCGACCATACTGGGGAACTAACCACTCTCCAGTTTTAAATTTAATCTTGAAGGAAGATTTTTAAATTTATACTTTACACTTTAAGATTAACTTTAAAGGTTTGGAAACTTTCTTGGAAAACATAAAAAAATGGTGGACTCAAACCACCATAAGAAGCGACAACATCATGTACATCTTCCAACAAAAGCTCAAAAACATCAAATCCAACCTCAAGCAATGGAACAAAGACACCTTTGGAGACATCTTTAGAGCCAAAACAGAACTTGAGGAAAAAATGGCGCTACTACAGCAAACAATGATCACAGAAGGGCCTGATGAGGAAAGGCAAGCTCAAGAAACAAATCTACAAAGACAATGGGAAGAACGACTAAAGCAGGAAGAGATGTTGTGGAGACAAAAATCGAGGGTGCAGTGGCTAAAGCAAGGAGAACGCAACACCAGTTTCTTCCATAAATCCACTATCCAGCACAGAGCCTGCAATCGAATTCTTTCTCTTAAAAAAGCTGATGACGAAAAGGTGTTCTCCAGGGAGCACATTGGGGATGAACTCAACTCTTATTTCACCTCTCTTCTCAGCGAAACAAACCAAAACAAAACCCAAGCCATCAATGCAATCACTGATGCCATTCCCAGCCTTGTTACTCAGGAGCAAAACTCCCTCCTTCTGAAGGATTTTACTGAGCAGGAGATTGAAGAGACCATCTTCACCATGGCTACAAATAAGGCCCCCGGACCGGACGGATTTACCATTGAATTTTTTAAGGCCTGCTGGTCCATCATTAGAGAAGACCTCCTCACCCTGGTAAGGAACTTTCACCGAACCAAAAAAGTGCTACCAGCCATCAATGCCACTTTCCTCACCTTAATTCCCAAATCTGGCCAAGCTGACTCCCCGGACAAGTTCCGCCCCATCGCCCTGTGCAATGTCCTCTATAAAATCCTTTCCAAATTGATGGCCAACAGACTCAAACCAGTCCTCCCTTCAATTATTTCTCAGGAGCAAACAGGCTACGTCGAAGGACGGCAGATCACGGACAGCATCATCCTCACCCAGAAAGTGTTGCACTCTCTCAAAACGAACAAGACTCCAGGCATGCTTATCCAGCTTGACCTGTCCAAGGCCTTTGACAGAATTAGCTGGCAATATATGAGAGCAATCCTCCAGGCCTTCGGATTCTGTCAGCAATGGATAAATTGGACAATGGAACTGGTCTCAGGTGCTTTCTTCTCCATCCTGCTGAACGGAGGACCCCTTCAACCCTTCACACCATCCAGAGGAATACGGCAAGGAGATCCCTTGTCTCCCTTTCTCTTCATCATAATGGCAGAAGGGTTGGGCAGATCTTTAACCAAGGCAAGAAGGCAGAATCAACTCAAAGGCATCAAACCGGCACACCAAGGACCCACAGTAACGCATCAGCAATTTGTAGACGATACAATGCTCATGGGCGCCCCCACAATGCAAGAAGCTCGAACCATCAGCCAAGTGTTAAAGACTTTCTCAGAGGCCTCAGGTATGGAAATTAATCTAACCAAATCAAAAAAAAAATTCTTCAACGCATCCATTCCTCTGCAAAGAAATCTTAGCAGAATTCTGCAGATACAAAAGACCTCCCTTCCAACCAAATATCTGGGCATACCACTTTCGGAATATGCCTACAAATCTGCCAACTGGGAAGCCCTCCTCAACAAAATGAAAGCTCGGCTAAGCAGCTGGACATACCGAGCCTTAAACATGGCCAGCAGACTAATCTTAGTCAAATCAGTCCTGCAAACCATGCCAGCATACATGTTCTCAGCACTAGCAGCACCTAAGGCGGTGTACAAATCCATCAGAAGCATTCAGCGATCCTTCCTCTGGAATGGAGCCTCGAAGCAGTCTAAATGGGCCCTCATCAAATGGACAGACATCTGCAAACCAAAAAGGGAGGGAGGTTTGGGCCTAAGAGATCCAGAAATATTAAGCAAGGCCGTTGCAGCAAAAATCTGGTGGAGATGGGTAGAAAATCCTAGCTCCCTATGGGGAACCTGGTGGAAAGCGAAATATACAACTCAAGTCAGGGACAGAGACCTCATTCGGCTGACCGGCACCAGGCAAGGATCCCCCATCTGGAACAAGGCCTGGGAGAACAGACATATAGTGCAGAAGCACAGCTTCTGGGAAGTGCACCAAGGAAAAACTGCCCTCTTTTGGGAAGATGCTTGGCAGCAGCTTCCAACCTTGGAACACCCAGACTGGAATATTCTTAAAAGAGCTATGCAGGAGGCCGGAAAGGTTACGGTAGCAGACTACTGGCAACCTGCAAGCGAGGCCACCACTTGGCAAATGTGGCTATCCAGAGAACAATGGAAAACTCAAGCAGGCCTGATGAACGTAGACCAACTTCTACAAGACCTGGACAAAAGAAGAATCCTTAAGTCCAATAAAGAGGACATCCTGAGATGGGGAAGAAACCCCAAAGGAACGTTCAACCTCAAAGAAGCATATCAGATCTTGGCGGCCTCTTTGGATCAGCAACCAGACCACAGTTGGCAAACCCTCTGGAGCAGAGGAACATGGCCAAAAATCACACTTTTCTCCTGGCTGGTCATGCACAACAGAGCACTCACATGGGACAATCTTCAAAAACGAGGCTTCATAGGCCCTTCACGATGCATACTCTGTGAGGATGGCCCAGAAACTCTCAATCACATTCTCAATGCCTGTCCAATGGCCTGCTCTCTATGGGATGACATGGCGATGATCTTCAGACAATCTGACCGAAACAGAGACTCCATTCAACTCTCTCTCAGCCAGTGGAGAACATCAATGTCCCCCAATCCCTTGGTCAACAGTGCCTGGAACTTAATACCGGGAGCAATAGCCTGGATCCTTTGGAAAGAACGAAACGCACGAGTCTTCAAAAACTCTGCACTGGCAGTAAGCATGCTGATAGGAAAAGTGAGACAGCTCATCAAAGAAACGGTCAATGCCATGGGCACTTTGCAGACAGAGGGCAACACTTCACCGAATGATGCCAGAATCATTCAAATCCTAAATCTTCAAACCCAAATCAACCCTGCTGGTAAAAACTGCGTCTCCAAAGGAACAACGCAGGAAAAATGGACTCTGCCCCCCTCAAACACGTTCAAACTCAACTTCGATGGGGCTTCAAGAAAGAACGCAGGGATAGCTGGCTATGGGGGCGCGGTAAGAGATCACACGGGCACAATTCATCTAGTCTATCATGGCAACATCGGAGTGAACACCAACAACGTTGCAGAGCTAATCGCTCTCATTCAGGGTCTCACTCTGGCAGGCCGCTACAGATTACTACCACTGATAGTGGAAGGAGACTCGGAGATCATAATAAGGATGATAAAGAAACTCCAGATGGGAGCGCAGGTACATAAAGTAACCCCCAGCTGGAGACTGTCGGCAACACTGCAGGATCTCCAAAATCATCTCTGCAACCTGCAAGGGATCACACTCCAAGCAGTTGGCAGAAAGGCAAATAAGTTAGCTGATGTCTTAGCTAATGCAGGTGTTGATTCCCAGATGGCAGAATTCCACAGCCTCTGGCACGATCTAGCAGCAGGAGTGCTCAAAGAAAACTGTAAAAAGATCCAGCAGACAGATCTGCACACTTAAGGCCTCGGCAGCTAGGCACAATACGGTTTCAAACACAAGATGGAATGTCAAACCTCAGCAGCAGCGCCATTAAAAAAGAGCAGATCTGTGCCAACAGGCTTAAGAAATCAAGACAGGATACACAGTCCTGCACACCCAAAAGACACATCTACAAGCTGAACGCTCATCCACTTCAAGCACGAAAATCACAGGTTCAAGCACGACAATCTCAGGTTTTGCAGGCAGCATTCTGCCCACCCCGTAGCAAGAAGCGAACCACTCATGAAATCTCTCCTTAGACAGAGCGCAGCATACGCTGCCGGCACTTGCCCTGAAAGGCCAGCCAGTCAACGCAGGCAGGTCGCTCTGACCCCTGCGGACAATTGTATTTTTAGTCACAATCATTAATATAACTGCTTAATTTTACAAAAAAAAAAAACTTTAAAGGTTGTGGGTATTAATAAATAGACATTTTGGCTTCTAGGAAAACCTACTATACCAGGTCTAACCTGGATCCTAAGCCTGCTATAATAGTAGATAACCCAGAACAGATTGGTAAAAATAAAAAGAAAAAACAAAGTGATAGTTTAGAAGCTGAAGTGCCCTTGAGAAAAGCTAATTCCTTACCCAAAGAATTAGTAATTTTAACTGATATTGAATTTGATTTCAAGTTTGAAAATTCATTATTTAGAAATAAATCTGAAAATGATTTAAAGGAAACTGTTATAGATCCTGTTTTTACTTCTTTTATGAATGAGAAATAGAAAATATTTCAACATCAATAAAATCAGACAAATCTGAAATTCAAAGTCCAGTAGAAAGGGTTAATGTTACACGAATTAAAGACGTTGATGAAGCTATTAAATTAGCAAATTTTTTGTCTCAATTTAAACCTCCAATTTCTCAATTATACACCACAGTTTTTCCAGCAGCAGATTCAACTCTGTACGTTGCCACTTCATTTTTAGACTCCACTGTCAGTTCACCTACAGAACCTTTCAGTCCTGAGTTGCCTTTGCAGCCTAGGATCACATATTCATCATACCCTCAAGCCACTGCAAGTTCATCCACAGAACCATTTATTCCTGAGTTGCCTTTGCAGCCTAGGATCATATATTCATCATACCCTCAAGCCACTGCAAGTTCATCCACAGAACCATTTATTCCTGAGTTGCCTTTGCAGCCCAGGATATTTTTTCCATCATTCACTCAACCCATTGCATCCACCAATTTTATAAGCACTACATTTTTTCCATCTAGTTCCATACATATATCAACATCTTTTCCAAGTTCTTCAAATCCAGCTTTCGGCACATTAGCTGGCATATCTAGCACTGTTCCTATAGTCATTGTTATACCTCCTAGTTCAGGAAAACTTCAAATGATGGCTGCAAGATATGCTCCTCTATTTTTACCTCAAAACCTCCATGACATGCCCCAAAATTACCAAACATATATCCCATTGTTTGATAATTTTTCACCTTTTACTGCACAACAACATATCACCAGAATGGATGATTTTTGTGAAATTTATGAGATAGATGAATCTAATGTCCGAATGAGGTTGTTTGCTCAAATCTTAACTGGAGAAGTAAAAACATGGTTTAGAAATTTAGGTGTTGGTAGTATAGCAGATTTAGCTGCATTTCATAGAGCTTTCATAAATAAATGGGAAAAGAAAAATAATCTCCTGCAAATTTTATCCGAGTTTGATGTTGTTAAAAGAACTCCTAATGAGTTTTTCCAGGATTATTGCACTAGATATAACAGTTTTTATAATTCCATCCCTATTGATCTTAAACCTACCCCCTATTCAATACTTATAAAATTTCCTGATGGATTTGATCCAGACATGGCATATTAATTAAGAGAAAGAAATGATGAAACTTTAGAACAAATGCAACTAGATGTTGTTGGTGTAGAAATCAATATCCTAGCCAAAAACTCCAGACTTAGAAATGAAAGGAGAGTCACCATCAAAGAAGAGAATTCAAGATTAGATGGTAAATTTGATCTTATTACCAAAAATTTAGAAAGATTAGTTGAGAGATTAGACCACATTGAGAAAAAACTGCAATGGGATAACCAACCCCAAATCAGAAATCCCAAATACAGAAAAGACAACAATCCGGGAAAAGGTAAAGAACCTTCCCAGATCAAAACATTAGGCCCCCTTTTCAAGAGAACTACGTTGAAAGTTCTGAAAACAATGTTGAGGATGAGGAAGACATCAACATAGTTATGGGCATAGATGACAGTAATACAATTTTCCTCACTCAGGAGGATCAAGAACTCTTTGAGCTTTAACGGTTCAAAGTAGAATCTGGTGAATCCTTTGACTATAAGCAAGGTTATGACTTCGCAATCAATGAAATTCACAGCCAGTATAACCTTAGGAGCAAGAAAACAAATGAGCCTTCTACTAAAAACAATGCTCCAACTCAACAAAATCAAAACAAAAAGAATGTAGAGGCTCCCAAAACAAAAATTTTGCAAATTCTTCCAAGAGAGAAAAAGAAAAATTCAAACCCACCGAGTCCTAAAAAATAGTCTAGTCCAAATATTGTTGATATCACTGATGAGGTGGCCCAATCCTCCAAATATGCCCAAAAATATAATACTACAAAGGCCACTAATTCAGCAAAAACAACAGTTACTGATCCAAAAGAGAATCCAGCTGACTCTAAATCATCAAATCCTAAATATTCTGTTGAAAATTCTAGGTCTGAAAAAGCATCTGCTGCCACTCAAACTATTCCTGAAAAAATAATCAAAGACAGTAGAAATCAGGAAACTTAAACAGAAGATAAAAGAAAAAATCAAGCTAAAGGTAAAACTGATGAAACTCAAGAAAAATCCACTCAGTTTAAAATCACAAAGTGTACAAGCTTACTGCACTAGATTTAACACAGTGTATAATGCACTTCCCCCAGATCTAAAACCTCCATAAGGCTCAGCGTTAAACAAGTTTCTTGAAGGTTTTGATTCTGAAAGGGCCTATCAACTGAGAGAAAGAGATCCTCTAACCCTTGAAGATATGCAAAAAGGAGCTCTTGCTGTGGAAATTAACTTGATGGAGAAAAGAGAAAGAATGAAGAATGAGAAGAGAGTGTCATTTAGAGAGGAATCCACACCTTCTACTTCCAGCTCTAAGATGGAAAGAATAATGGAGGAGATGATGAAGAAAATGAGCATCCTTGAGAGAGCACAAGAAAGTCAAAACCAAACTTCTCCTCAAAACATAAACTAGAACTAGAATCAGAATTTTAGAAGAAATTGACCCCAAAATAGGCCAAGGGAAGATGATCAACATATCACTCCTCCCTTCCATCAAAACTATGTAAGCGAGGTTGAGGAAATGGATGATAAAATAGAGGAATATGATATCAACATGATGGGAGTAGATAATGATGACTTTGAAGTTCATTATGATAGAAAACAAGGTCTGTACACACCCTATGATGACAAAAGAGATGATGATGAAAGTTATTATCAAGACATAGAGAATGTCATCATAGAGTCTCAAAAAGAGTATGACCTTCGAAGTAAAACCAATCAAAAAACTCCCAAAACTAAAACCTCTGAAAAATATTCACAAAACAGCACCATAAACAAACCTAAAGTTTTCAAACAAAAGGACAAAACAGTGGCTGGAAATTCTGATAAAGGTAAAGAGAAAGGCACTCAAAATAGTACAAAACAGAGTGCAGAACTTATTAGTATTATCACTTCAGCAAATACTCATGTTAAAAAAATTTTGTCAAATGTAAATAGAACAAATCAGCAAACAGATTTTGCTGACAGAGTGGCGGTTAATAAGGCTGAGATAAGTACTTCAAAGAGTCAAATTCCTTTTAGCTTGGAGCAGGAAATTTCCAAAATTAAAATCTCTATTCCCTTGACTGAGTTAGCTGCCCAGAATGTATATAGGTCACAAATTTTGAAGGCTTTTAACATAGAAGAGAATAATGACACAATAAATCTTAATGATGACCAACCAGAGCTTATTTTTGGTCCAAAGATTGAAGGTAAATATCAAGAGGGACCTATTTCTCCCTTTTATGTAAGTTTAACGTTCATGACAAAATTTTGCACAACGTTCTGCATGATTTTGGGGCCTCTCATAATTTAATTCCCAAAGCTGTAATGGAGAGCCTAGGTCTAGAAATCACTACACCTTATAAAGACCTTTACTCCTTTGACTCAAGCAGAGTAAAATGTTTAATATTAATAAAAGACGTCTGCGTTAACTTAGCACAAATTCCAGCCAAATTCTTAGTCATGGATATAATTGTGGCTGATGTGCCCCCAAAGTATGGCATGCTATTATCCAGGTCTTGGGGAGCTAAGTTACAAAGAACTATGTAGATGGACATGACCTTTGCAACCATCCCTATTTTCAATCAGACAAGAAGACTTTACAAGGAGTCCCATATGCAATATATGGTTACAAGCCAAGACAGACCACAAAACTCTCCTCTGTATTCTATAAATACAGGGCTCGATTCTTTTATCATGTTTAACAATGAATCATTCAATGAACAAGTCACTTTAATAGAATTAATGGCCGATAGAGAGGAGGAGGTAAATGCCACAGAAGTGTCAAAACAGTTTGCTACGTTTGAAAACTTAAGCAAACCAAACACGGGTCTCGAGCTACAGGTCATGCGTCCTTTGCTTTTTAACCTTGACAGTCAAGAAAGTAACCCTCAACGCAGTGAAAAATCTGAGGAGTTAAAACAAGTTCAACTAAGTGTTGATAGTCAGGAGCCATCCGAAAGCACTACATTTAAAGAGGACAATAGCCAAGATGAAACCAAAACTAGTCCTATGTGGAGTATGAACTTTGACAGGTCATGCACTAGAAACGATGTTGGTGCAGGTGTCTGGATATGCAACACTGAGAACAACCACACAGAGATCGTTTCCTATAGATTAAAATTTCAGTGTTCAAACAACATAGAAGAGTATGAATCCCTTCTTTTAGGCTTGCATTTGTTGAAAAATTTATGAGCCAAAAGAATTAAAGTGCATGGGGGTTAAAAATTAATCATTAGGCAAGTCAATGGGGAATACAACGTTAATCACCCCAGACTTAGGGCTTATTGAAATGATGTCGTGGATCTTTTGAAAACTTTTGAGGAGTCCCAGTTAATTTTTGTCCCAAGAAAAAGAAATATCACAGCCCACAGCTTAGCTTTCACGGCTAGAACATGCTTAACACCATATGAAACCAAAGAGTGAACAACTCAAATTAAATTCAGAACAGTCGTTCCTGATAATGAAAAATATTGGCAAGTGTTCGACAAAGACAAACAAATAGAAGACTTCATGCAATTCAAAAATAAATTTGAACTACGCAGTTCGGATTCAGATTATGAAATAGACTGCAATAGTGAAGAAAAATTTCTTGGTGAATAAGAACAGTCTTCTAAGGTTGCCAATATAAATCTGTTGTCTAGCAAACCTGAGAACACAACAAAAATGATTGCAGTGTTAGAAACAGAGGACTTAGAAACCTTGCAATCTAAAGATCAGAGTTTTCCGAGGGGTCTGGCCCCTTTAGAAGAGTTGTTTGGTTTTAACGATGTGGCCAGAAAGCCAAAACTAGAGCCTGTAGAGACTAAAGTGGAAGAGTGTAATATAGGCAGTGAACTAAAACCTATGATGATTAAACAGTCTAAGACTTTACCAGCTCACATTAAACTCAGATACATAGAGTTGTTTAACGAATTTTCTGATGTTTTTGCGTGGAGTTACGAAGATCTTAAATCCTACGACACTAAAATAATACAGCACAAAATTCCTCTCAAGAAAAACCAAAAACCATTCAAGCAGAAGCTGCGCAGAATAAACCATGTTCAGCTGCCTTTGGTTGAGAAGGAAATCAAGAAAATGTATGAAGTTGGTATTATTGTCCCTATTATATATTCTGAGTGGGTGTCTAATCTGGTGTCAGTTAGGAAGAAAACAGGAGAGATCAGGCTTTGTATAGAATTTAGAGACTTAAACAAAGCCTCACTCAAGGACAACTACCCTTTGCCTAATATGGATCATATTTTACAAAGGGTAGTTCGTTCAAAAAGAATTTCTTTGTTGGATGGCTACTCAGGATATAATCAGATCTTAGTTCACCCTGATGATCAATTAAAGACGGCTTTTACTACACCATGGGGCACTTTCATGTACATGAAAATGCCCTTTGGTCTAATGAATGTCGCTGCAACATTCCAAAGAGCCATGGACATAGCATTCTCGGAAGAACTGGGCTACTTCATCATTATATACCTTGATGATGTCACTGTTTTTTCAAAGACAGATGAAGAGCACTTAGCACATTTAAGAACAGTTTTCGAGAGATGCAGGAAGTTTGGGATATCTTTAAACCCTAAGAAAACACTTTTTGGTATCAAAGAAGGTAAAATTCTTGGGCACATCATTTTGGAAGAGGGTATTAAGATAGATCCAAAGAGGATTGAGGCCATATTGCAAATCTCTCATCCTCGAAACATCAAGGAATTGCAATCTTTCATTGGAAAAATTAATTTCCTAAGAAGGTTCATCCCCAACTTGGCTGAGCTCCTTAGAAATATTACAAACATGTTGAAGAAGGAGCAAGGGTTATAATGGACCTTGGAAGCAAAGAAGACCTTTGAGCTGGTGAAACAAGCATTAACCAAAACACCGGTTCTAATCAGTCCTGATTTTTCAAAATATTTTTCTATTTTTTCATTTGCATCAGAACATACGATAATTGTTGTCCTTTTACAGAAAAATCCACAAGGACAAGGGAAACCTATTGCATTCTTTAGCAAGGCTTTGAGGGATGCCCCTTTGAAGTATAACATTATGGAAAAGCAAGCCTTTTCTTTGGTTAAGTCTTTAAAAGACTTCAGAGTATACATCTTGCATTCCCACATCATTGCCTTTGTCCCAAATTCAGTTGTGAAAGACATTCTAACACAGGACCTAGATGGTAAGAGAGGTAAGTGGATAGTTGTTATTCTTGAATATGATTTAGAGATAAATCCCACTAAACTCATCAAAGGCCAAGGTCTAGCTAGGTTAATGGCTGAATAAAATTTTGAAGTTCTTGATATTAATATAATTAATGCTTTGGATGAACAAGAGGAAATCTCAACTCCCATTTTTGAAGAACATTTTATGAATTCCTCTTGGTATGCTAATATTCTTTATGTTTTTCTAAATTTGAATACACCTCCTGGTTTGACAAAAACAAAGGCAAGGTTTCTAAAGTTAAAAGTTGTAAACTATTGCATTATAAATAGATGTCTTTATTGGAAAAATGCAAGTGGTATATTGCTTAAATGTTTGCCTGAGTATGATGCAGAGAAGGTTAAGCATGATTTCCATGAAGGAGAGTGTGGAGATCATTTATACTGGAAGACAACAGCCAACAAAATCCTAAGGGCTGGTTACTATTGGCCTACTCTCTTTCTTGATGTACACAAAATTATAATTGCCTGTCATTAATGTCAACTTTTTGAAGGCAAAATGAAGATGCTACCCTTACCTCTGCATCCAATCACTGTTGAAGCCCCATTTCAACAGTGGGGACTTGACTTCATAGGAGAAATCCATCCACCATCCTCTACCCAGCATAGGTGGATTCTCACTGCCACAGACTACTTCACTAAATGGATAGAAGCCATCCCTTGTAGGCAAGCCAATGATTCTGTCATTATAAGATTTATGGAGACTAATATCCTCTCTAGATTTGGATGTCCTATCAAGATCATCACTGATAATGCAACAACATTTGGATCCAAGAATATGGTTGAGTTCTGTCACAAATATCAGATAACAATGGATCATTCCACGGCCTATTACCCTCAAGGTAATGGACTTGCATAATCCTCAAAAAAAAAATTAGTGAACATAATCAAGAATTTGTTAGAGGACAACAAGAAGTCTTGGCACACAAAGCTTGTGCATGCACTTTGGGCTGATAGATTGACATTGAAGAAATCTATTGGTATGTCACCCTACCAGCTTGTGTATGGTATAGATGCAATTTTTCCTACCAGCCTTGGTGTACCAGTTATGAATTTGATTCAAGATGTTCAGTCTAAAGACAATGACATGATCAGAATTATAAATCATACTATTCAACTGCAGCAGACCAGAGAGGAGGTTTATAACAAAGCATTGCAAAATCAGGACAACATCAAAAATCTTTTTGACAGAAGAACAAAGGCCAACAATTTCAATGTTGGGGACAAAGTTTTAAAATGGTACTCAAGGAGAGAAGACAAGGGCAAGCATGGAAAATTTGACAACTTATGGCTTGGCCCTTACTTCATTCATTCAGTTTTTGTTAATAATGCCTTTTCTTACAAGAGTTGAATGGAGCATAATTGTTTGGGGGTCATGTCAATGGCAGGATGCTTAATCATTACTTCTCTTGATCCATGTCATGTTCTAAAAGCCTTTTTATCTTTTTTCTCATTATAAATATTTCACCCATCATTTCATTCAAATTTAGAAAAACAAAAATACAAAAATAGTGAAAGAAAGAAAAGAGGGCAGATTGTAAAAACAATAAAGATACAGCCCCATACCAACAAAAAGAGAAACAAATCTGAAAGTGTGCAAGCTTAAATGCCACTCCTGAAAAACACACTTATAATTAGTCATATAGCCTAATCTTGACAAATTAGTTTTAAATTTACTGTTGATAGGATAGTAAATTGGATTTTCCAAAAAGTTTAATCTTGGCTTATCAGTAGGTAGATTAGACTAGAAATTAAAGGTTCAAACATGCTCAAAATCTGAACCTAAGTGTCCAAAGGAAGAATGACTCCAATCTGTTTCAAATTCTGAGTTAAAATAGAGGTAAAACTGGTTCTAATCAGCTCAAAATCTGAGCCATACAACAGGGAAAAAATAGCTCAAACAAAAGAAAAAACAAAGCTGAAAAAGATGAGGGCAGTGCTTTGAAATTTCAGATCTTAAGCCTTCCACTTTGATTTAAATTTTCTGTAAAATAATATCTATGTGAAACTTGTTTTTTATGCCATATATTAGCAACAAGTTAGACTTTTCAATCCTAACTTGTATGCTTTTAAATTTCTGTTTTAGAAATTAGAGAATGAAAATCTGTTACACTGTTTAATCCTAACAGATTACTAGATTAGGTAGAGAGGCATATGAACTCAATTGTTTAATCTGAGTTCATGGAGAAATAAGAAGTATAATTGGATTAGTTTTATTCTTTCAAAAGAATAAAATTTTGTAAGAGAGTTTTCCAATCCAAGTGCACTCTAAAGAAGAAAAAATGTTAGATCAGTAGGATTGGGTAGGTAGAAAGCTTATTGATGAATATCCATTGTTTTTCATGGCTGCTAACATTTTTCAGAGCAAAAGAAGATCATCCAAATGAAGGTTGCAGCCCAATGGATAAGGCACTGATCAGCCTCCTAAAGAATGCAAGTCTGAAGTTCTTGATGCCTTCAAGAAGGCACCATCCCCAAGTGGAGCCACTGTTAGCCCCCTATAAAATTTGTTATATCAAAAGGTGGCTAAATCATTTTTGGAGTCTTCAAGAAACAATTTTTATTGCTAAAAATGTTATCTCTTGAAGACTCATGAAGACATCGTGCCCTTTGTTCAAATCTTCACTACTGTTTCCATTTTTAACTCAAAAATTCTACTGATTTCATAGAGAAAAGACTGCTGCAAAACACCATTTTTCCCTTCCCTCCACTCAAAACTAACCTTCATTTTATTCCTTTTTTTCCCCCATAAAATTCCTCCATTTTCCATGTCTTCCCATTTCCCCTTCATAAATTCCACTTTATAAAGTTTAAAACCCATTTTTAAACTTTTCCAAAAACCCCAAATCCATCAAAAACTTTAAAAATTTTCATAAAAAATAAGTTTGTTCACTATGGACTTAAGCACCTTTGGGCTAAGTCCTAACCACTTCCCCACATGTGCCCTAGCGCTAGAACCAAACGCTAGACCCTTTTGGCACTTATCGCATCAGATAAATCAGAGCGCGCCAATCTATTTTGTTATGTTGAAACCTCCAATGCGATAAGCCCTTATGTTTTTTAACCCCGGTCCTTTGTTGTTCATATAACCAAATAGCCCCGCAATCGGGCGCTTAAACATTGTAATAAACCATCCCCGATGCTTATTTCCCTTTGTAAATTCATAAACCCACTTTTCCTTAGTTTTGGTCTAAACCCGCAAGAGCAATGTTTTTTTAATGAAAATGGGTAGATTGAAAAGCCCCGCACCATTGTTCTGATGCGATTGGCCCTTTTACATATAAAGCCCTGGGCCTATTACTTTCCATATAAACCAACGGCCCCACAGACAGGCGCCAATCCATTTCATATATATAACCCGCCCCGAGCCATCAAAACCTTTATTTTTCATTAAATTTTTGGTTTTATATATTATAACATGGTCTCGCTCATTCATTGGTCGGAGCCCTTATCCATCGTTGATCTTGGACCAATCCAATGGCCCGCGCAATCTCGCATCAGCAAAACTCATTGGGCACGTTAATATTTTTTGCCACCCCCGATTGGTCACTCCCTTATCCATCACTGCCGATCGCATGCCTCTGATTGCATCTGGGTCGTCCACGTGTCCAGATCAGATGGTTCAGATTGTGTTTCCTGACTTTGGTTAAATTCAAGCACCCCGCTTCATAAAATTTTTTGGCCAATCCTCGGTCGTTGATCTCTGCAGATCAATGGCCCTTATTAACCCTTTCTCCACCTTTGTATTATTTCGTTTAAACCCCAGTTTCAATCCTAGCCGTTGATTTTTTCCATCTAACAGCTCATATTAACCCCGACAGGCCTGCCTCCTGTGGGTCCTGCCTTCCTCAGTTTTTTATCTCAACCATCCAATCCTTGATCCGACAGTCCATATTGAAACTGCTCCCCCTGCTTCTGCCCCTACATCTATCCAATATCGCGCTCATTCTCCATCGTCAGATATGAGACCCCAGATCCAACGGTCGACGTGTGTTTACGTGTAAATTTAAGCGTGATTGTTAATTTCCCAAAGGCTATGTGAAATGGGTGGTATTCTAATGCCACGTGTCACCTCCTAGCGCATATCGCGTTCCAAAAGTGAAAACCGCCTACCTGCCTTTTCGTCGCACGATATTGCTGGTTTTCACTCCCGATACCACCCTTCCCCATTTGCACTATGTTATATCACACTCCTCCTCGATCGTTGATCTCTGCCGATCAACGATCTCAGATCATTTTCCCTCTGTTTCATCGCCCTCCACCTTTTCCAAAGGTTTTTTAACGTACGATCTCTGCCATTGATCTCGTGGCCTGATCTCATCCGATGGCCCACGATCATCCCAAAACCCCAATGTCCATTTTTTAACCATATTTCCTTCGACAAAGTTTTTTTTAACCTTATGTCCTTACATTTCCGCCACTTCTCTATAAAGTGACCCCTTCGCTTTATTTCCGCCCGACTTAATTCGACCATTGATCTCTGCAATATCAATGGCCCGGACTTAATCCTCTGCACCATTTCATCAATCGCTCTACTTTTGACCATTATGCACAAATCTCCACCGTTGGATGCTGACTTCCAACGGCCAAGCTCCTACCCGAAACCTCCAAAGTAGTTTTTACCCAATTACGCGGGATTTTCTAATTTTTGTTGGTTTGTGCAGGATTTAAAAGGTTTTTCAAATGTTTAAAAGGAAAATGAAGGCCGAGGGTGACGACTCTCTAGGTTTTTATTTCATAAGAAAAATCATTCCACGGGGTTTCAAACTTCACGTTTCGTCAATGCTTCATGGGCATTGATGCCATATGAGCCTTTTGCGGCACCTGCACATCAACAAGACACAGACAATTAAATCAAAGCTAAAGAGTATCAGTGTCGAAGACCCAAACACAGCAAATATTGAAGATTTAAACATTGATTACACAGTTTAATGGATTACGGCTAAGATCGAAATCAAAAGCCTAATCCACTGAATAAAACACAATTAAAGACAAATCAAAAGATTTATCAATCAGAAAGAGCCTCCACCACCACATTAGAGGCTAATTGATTCCTCTCAGCTACCCAATGCCACCTGTAGCCTCAAAGCATTCAACAGAGGCCGAGTTATGATCAGAAAAGAAGATATTTTCCTCCACGCAGCCGAATAGTTAATTCAGCCAAAGGAACTTAATGCAAAAATATCAGCAAAGTTATTAAAACTTGAAATAGAGCCTTAAAGTCAAAAAAATCTCTGCACCGAGCTTAATTCTTAATGTAAACATTTAATATAGAGGACATATCTGTAAAATTCTCCATCGAGCCCCTCAAAGGCCGAGAAGCGTTTAAGTCTGTATTAATTGACCTTGAAGATCTTTTATTAGATCCCACCTCCTCATTCCTTCTATAAATATTCCTGTAGAAGATGAGAAAATATTGGTTGCAGAACTTTGAAATATACTTGTGCTCGAAACTTCTACTTGTAAATAGTGTTCAAAGGCTCTTGAAGCTCTATTTGTGATAGAATAGTTAGGCTAATAAGTTAAGATGATTGCTGAACTGAAAAATTGGACCTGAAGATTGTAACTGGTTTGACATAAATAACAAGTTGTTTCTTAGGATCCTGGTCTATATCACTGGTGAAGTGCTCCTTTCTTTGTATTTTTTTTTCCTTTTATGTATGCCATGTTGTCCATTATTCTATGATAAAGAAAAACAAGCATAGAGTTAGGACCTACTGTTTACAGTACCCTTCTCTGAATGATAAGTTTTATCTCAATGTTTTCTTCTAAATTGTTTATTTAAGAATGATTCAATACAGTTTAAATAGTTAGGAATGTTGGCGTTCCCTCCTCCTATTGTTTTCTTTAAACATTGTTCTTGGATGTGATTTTCATTTTTTGCTTATTAGAGTTAGACTAGGAAATTTTATGGTTTGCCCTGTCTCCTAGTTCTTTCTTCAAAGGTAATTCTGAAATTTTCCCTAAGTGTTTGCTGAAATCAAACTAGGTTTCAAATTACCTTATCTGATCTTAAGTTACACTTTGTTTCTCTTATGTGTTTTCATACTTTCTGAAGGTAATTATGTGGATTACTGGATTTTTTGTCAATTGAGTTGCTTTAATACAAACTTGCCCAAGAAGTATATGGTTTGCCCTGTCCTTGGTTGGTTTTAAACAGTTACTTAAGAGGCTTTTCTTTTTTGGACTGACTATAAATCCTTGTTGAAATTATTATTAGTTTCCACCCCTCCAACATTTTTATTGTTTCCATTCCATCATTTAATCTCAAATGACATTGTGATATAGATGATTTTCCCCTTGGATCACTCTTGATGTTGTTTCTCAATTAAAACCCTCTTATGACTCCATAGCCCAATGGACTAAAAACCAGCGTTATATATTTATTTTTAGCCAAAATCTTGTTCTGATTGCTTGCTACTTCACACCTTTGAAACTCTTTCCATTTAGGATTTTCCACTCAAATAATAATCATGCTCAACCATCCAAAACAAACAAAAACCCTCGGACTTCATAACTATCCTAACATCATACCCAAAACCTTTAAAGATAAATCCATCTTTACACTTGTTGGAGAGATCCCTCTTCGGATTCAAGAGGGCTAGATCCTAGAATCCCAAAGTGGTTGAAATATTGTTCTCTCTGTTGTTTGACTTTTCCAATCTTGCAAATTACAGGGAGCTAACATTTATGGCGACTCCGCTGGGGAGGTTCTGAGTTGTTTTCATTTTAAGATAATCATTGGATAAACAGAAATCCATGTTTCAAGCACAATTGGTATATTAACTAGTTGAGCCACCAGCAACTAACATTTCTGGCAACTTCACTGGGGAATTTGAGTGTTTTTTCAGCCTAGGTACCTTTAAGACCTCAAGAAACCTTTGATTCAAGAAACATTGTGAAGTGAGTAAAAAGGAGCCTCTTCAAGAACTACCAAACCGATGGTAATCATGGTAAAACTTGTTTGAATCAGTGAAAAATTGGGCAAACCCTAGGATTCTCATAAGAACTTATCTAACCTTGAAGGATTAGCTAGCTTAGCCATAAGAGTAGAGTGTCTTTGTCTCATAACCATAGCTAAGTTTTGAAACAGATTTACGACACTCTTAGAAACCACAAGGACTGAAAAATAACTCAGAAAACCCAAAAATATTTCAGATTGGTATTCAATAAACATGGTGGTGGACCATAAAACCTTTTACCTCCAAAAGAGCTAAAAACTTCCACTTGGCAACTCCACAATCCTAAACAGACCTTAAGACTCCACTGGGAAGACCCATAATCTTTGTAACATCATTTAAACTCAATTAGAGGACTGTAGGATTAAAATTTGTGTAAAACAGATCAGTTAACCTCTTAAAGACTGTCATATCTAGTTGACCTTTTCTTGTTTACTAGGGTCTGAAAAACACAGCATAGTGGCTCCTAGAAAGATTCATACTAGAGCCTATCCTGACCCAGACCCACCTGAGATAGTAGATAACCTTGAAAGTATCCTTAGGAAGTCTCCTAAGATTAAATATTCAACTATTTTCATATCACCCTTGAGATCTAATTCAGTTCCTGAAAATCTTGCAGCTCTCCAACAATCACAAGCAGACTTAAGAAATCCATTTAGAACTAGGTCGCTTGATGATTTAGATCAGCTAGATTATGATTCTTCACTTTCATCTCCTGAAACAAGTGAACATCCTGGTAGTAGAGAAACAACACCACCTGATTTACATTTCCTTCACAATTTAGGTGTCTCTCATCCAAGATCAGCTCAACAATCTATCCCTGGTCCATGCACATTTGTTCATCCTACATCCACTATCCAAACCACTCCACTCCAGCCCACTTTTCCTCTTGTTAATCCACCTCTTGTAAATCCACCTCCACCTCATATCATGGTAGCATGGTATGCTCCCTTATTCCTTCCTATACCATTAGTCAATCTTCCACAAGATTATCAGTCCAAAATACCATTATATGATGCTAGTAATGCTACTACTGCATCACAACACATGGATAAGATGAATGACTACTTTGACAGAGATGAAATTGATGATGAATCTGTCAAACTTAGATTATCTGCTCAGATTTTGGGGGTAGAAGTAAGAAAATGGTTTAAAGGCTTAGCCCCCCATAGTATCAATGATCTCCAAGCCTTCCATAAGAAATTCTTAAACAAATGGGAAGTGAAAAAGAACCCTCTTCAAATACTTTCCTATTACAAGAACCTCCACAGAAACATTGCAGAAAGTGTACAAGCTTACTGCACTAGATTTAACAGCATGTATAATGCACTTACCCCAGATCTAAAACCTCCACAAGGCTCAGCGTTAAACAAGTTTCCTGAAGGTTTTGATCCTGAAATGGCCTATCAACTAAGAGAAAGAGATCCTCTAACCCTTGAAGATATGCAAAAAGGAGCTCTTGTTGTGGAAGTTAACTTGATGGAGAAAAGAGAAAGAATGAAGAATGAGAAGAGAGTGTCCTTTAGAGAGGAATCCACACCTTCTACTTCCAGCTCTAAGATGGAAAGAATGATGGAGGAGATGATGAAGAAAATGAGCATCCTTGAGAGAGCACAAGCAAGTCAAAACCAAATTTCTCCTCAAAACAAAAACCATAACCAGAATCAGAATTTTAGAAGAAATCAACCCCAAAATAGACCAAGGGAATATGATCAACAGATCACTCCTCCCTTCCATCAAAACTATGTAAGTGAGGTTGAGGAAATGGATGAGAAAATAGAGGAAGATGATATCAACATGCTGGGAGTAGATAATGATGATTTTGAAATTCATTATGATACAAAACAAGATCTGTACACACCCTATGATGAAAAAAGAGATGATGATGAAAGTTATTATCAAGACATGGAGAATGTCATCATAGAGTCTCAAAAAGAGTATTACCTTCGAATTAAAACCAATCAAGAAACTCCCAAAACTAAAACCTCTGACAAATATTCACAAAACAACACTATAAAAAAACCTAAAGTTTGTTAGAAAATTATATATTATGGAATAATGCAACACATAAAATATCTGGAAAATAAAAGCACACAAAAAACACGTAAAACCAGAGAGACACAGATATATGTGGTTCACCCAGTTTGGGCTACGTCTACCCTGAACAGCCAGTCCTTCCTTTCTATTATCCAACAAAAATGAAGAGACAAAACCTACAACAAATCTGTTGTAATATCCTATGTTCTCTCTCACAGTCTCCCTCTCTGTTTCTCGCTCCGAGAATACACATCCAATGCACAGCCGCAATACAATGCCCTCATAAAAGCGAGGGGTTTCCTTCTAGGGAAAAAAACCCTAATCTAAACATAACTTCTACCATCAGATCATTTGCCTAATGAACGGCCCAAATTGACTAGAAATTACTATACTTTTGCAAGGCAATTTTACATTTGTTTTTAGCGTCGGGGCGGCTTCGATTAATTTTGGTGGCATTGTCACTTTTAGGCTCTGGGGGGTCAATGTTGTGATACAAAGTAAACAAAATAATCGGGCTCCACCCAACAATCTCCCACTTGGAGCGATTGTAGCAACTCCACCATTGTTTCATTTGCGCTGGACAAGAGCTCTCTTTGGACACAGGCTGTTTCTCATCTTCATCGTCATCCTTGAAGACCCGATTGGCCAGGCATGTTCTCGGTTTCTCCCTGGTTACAAATTTTGTTAGCATATCTACGGGATTCTGGCTAGTGTGTATCTTTTCCAGCTTCAACTCTCCATCTTCCAATACTGACCGTATGAAATGGTACTTGAGATGTATGTGTTTAGTCCTGGAATGAAATGCTGAGTTCTTTGCAAGATGAATAACACTTTGGCTATCACTGTATAGTGTGCCCATATCATGCTTCTTACCCGATTCATCCATAAACCTTTGTAACCAAATCATTTCTTTACTAGCCTCTGTAGCAGCAACATACTCTGCTTCTGTTGTTGAAAGTGCAACAACACTTTGGATTTTTGAAACCCAACTGGCAGTTGTTCCACCTACAGTAAATACATATCCTGTAGTGCTCCTCCTGTTATCTCTGTCACCTGCCATATCTGCATCAACATATCCCTGTAGAGTAATGTTTGAACCACCAAAGCATAATGCTTGATTTGTGGTACCTCTCAAATATCTGAGAATCCATTTTACTGCCATCCAATGTTCTTTTCCTGGATTATTCATGTACATGCTTACAACTCCCACTGCATGTGCAATATCAGGCCTTGTGCAGACCATTGCATACATTAAGCTTCCAACTGCTGATGCATATGGAACTTTAGACATATAATCCATGTCTTCTTGGGTCTTCGGGCACATCTCCTTACTAAGTTTGAAATGGCTAGCAAAAGGTGTACTAACTGGTTTTGCATTCTGCATATTAAATCTTTTCAACACCTTCTCTATGTACTCATTCTGAGACAGTGTTAATTTGCGATTTTTCCTGTCTCTAGTTATCCTCATACCAAGGATTTGTTTTGCAGCTCCCAAATCCTTTATTGCAAATGAATTTGCCAATTTTCTTTTGAGCACATTTATTTCCTGCATGTTAGACCCTGCAACAAGCATGTCATCTACATACAATAACAGTATAATATAGCTGCCATCATTTTTCCTTTTCAGATAAACACAATGATCAGAGTGACATCTAGTATAACCTTGTTCGGACATAAACTTGTCAAATTTTAGATACCACTGCCTTGGAGCCTGTTTTAAGCCATACAAGCTCTTCTTTAACCTGCACACCAATTTTTCTTTCCCTTTTACCTCATATCCTTCTGGTTGTTGCATGTATATCTCTTCCTCCAAATCTCCATGGAGAAATGTTGTCTTTACATATAACTATTCAAGATGTAAGTCTTCCGTTGCTACAAGACTTAAAATAGTTCTAATTGAATTCATTTTAACAACAAGAGAAAATATTTCATCAAAATCAATACCTTTCTTCTGTACAAACCCCTTCACCACAAGTCTAGCTTTGTACCTCTGTTTTCCTCCATCTTCTTCCTTCAGCCTGTAAACCCATTTATTCTACAATGTAGTTTTACCTGCAGGCAACCTGACTAAGTCCCAAGTTTGGTTATGCATTAAGGAGTCCATCTCTTCTTCCATGGCTAGCTCCCACTTCTTCCTACTTTCAACCTGCATTGCTTCTTCATAACATTTAGGTTCACCAGAATTAGTCAGTAATAAATAATATAATGAAGGAGAGTATCGTTCAGGGGGTCTACTTATCCTGGTAGATCTTCTAACACCACTTTCAGGTGTTTGAGGTGCCTGTTGCTGTTGTGGTGGTTGCTGCTGCTGTGGTTGTTGATTATTATTATTTTTAGGCACCTTTACTTTTTCAGTTATCTCATCAAGAACCGTGTATTCTTTGCTTTCTTTTTCCTGCTTCTTTTCCTGCAGTTGATTCTTATACAGGACCTTTTCATTGAATATTACATCTCTGCTCCTAATGATTTTGTGATTTTCATAATCATATAAGCGATAACCAAAATCATTAGCACCATATCCAGTAAAGGTACATTTCTTTGATTTTGCCTCAAGCTTTGTTCTGTTTTCTTTATTAATATGGACAAAGGCCTCACAACCAAAAGGCTTTAAAAAAGAGTAGTTTACCTTTTTACCTGTCCATGCTTCCTCTGGAATACCACCATCCAAGGAACTTGAAGGCCCTCTTTTTATTAGATAAACAACAGTATCTACAGCATCTGCCCAAAATTGTAAAGGCAATCCCGCATGCAATCTCATGCACCTTGCACGCTCCATGATTGTTTTGTTCATCCTTTCTGACACACCATTTTCTTGTGGTGTTCTTGGAACTATCTTCTCTCTACAAATTCCATGCTCTGAACAGTACCTATCAAACTCTTTGCTGCAATATTCACCTCCATTGTCTGATCTGAGACACTTCAACTTCTTTCCTGTCTCAATCTCAACCAAATCTTTCCATTTCTTGAAAGTATCAAATACATCAGATTTATTTTGAATACAATAAATCCATGTTTTTCTAGTTGCATCATCAATAAAAGTAACATAATAACGAGAGCCATCGAGAGATGATACTTGAGCAGGTCCCCATACATCTGTATGCACAAGCTCCAATTTTTCGCTCTTCTTTTCTTTCCCAACTCTGAGAAATCTGACTCTCTTCTATTTTCCATAAATGCAATTCTCACAGAAATCCAAATCAACATTCTTCAAACCCGGCAACAAATTTCTTGAGTGAAGAATCTTCATCCCCTTCTCACTCATGTGTCCGAGCCTATGATGCCATAATGTTGCATCTACTCCTTTGGAAGTTAAAGCATTAACAGAGTTAGAAATACCATTGCATAAATACAATGTACCAACCTTTTCACCTTTTTCTATTACCAGCGCTCCTTTGGTGACCTTCCAAGTTTTATCTGTGAAAGTTGTCACACAACCTTCACCGCCTAACTACCCTGTTGAAATTAGATTTTTCTTCAGATCTGGAACATGCCTTACCTCCTTTAGTAGCCATTGGTTCCCATTCTATTGTTTTACAAGAACTTTACCCATTCCAACAATTTTACAGGGTTTATCATCACCCAAACGAACTTGTCCAAAATCTCCTTGAACATAGTCATGAAAATATTTCTTATCAGGTGTGGCATGGAATGAAGCCCCTGAATCTACAACCCAAGAATCAGTAAAATTTTCGAAAGAAAGAATCAAATCATCTTGTAACACATCACCTGTCACATTTGCTTCATGATTGTTTTCTTGCTGTGTGTCTCCTTCTTTTCCCTTCCGAGATCTACAGTCTTTCTTTAGGTGTCCTTTCTTTTCGCAATTCCAGCACACTATCCCCGATCTGGACTTGGATCTGCCTTTCCTTGATTTACTGCGATATCCCGAGCTCTTTCCTCTTTCCATTCTTCTTCCCCTAGACTCTGCACTCAAAGCATTACCTGATGTCTCACTGGAGCTTTTTCGTTGCATTTCCTCGCTAAGGATAGCACCAACAACATCATCAAACTTTAAAGTACTAGATCCAGAGACAGAGTTACTAATGGCCATTACTAAACCATTCCAACTCTCTGGAAATGAGCACAAGAATAACAGAGCTCTAACTTCATCATCAAATTTTACCCCTACAGAACTTAACTGACTAGTAATTGTATTAAATTCATTTAAATGGTCTGCAACAGATCCACCTTCCAACATCTTCATATTAAATAGTGGTTTCACAAGAAATACCTTGTTTGAGACTCAGGGTTTTTCATATAGTTTCACCAATGCCTGCATCAAACCCTCTGTTGTTGTTTCCTTCGAAATATTGAAGGCGACTGATGCCGCAAGACACAACCGTACTGTTCTGAGTGCCTTTCTATCGAGAATGTTCCATTCTGCGTCTGTCATGGTTGTCGGCTTCTTTGTTTTTCCGCTCAATAGTAGGTACAGATCTTTATGATACAGATAATCTTCCATATTCATCTTCCACAGCGGGAAGTTTTGGCCATTAAATTTCTCGACCCTAAACTTACCATCTTCCGCCATTGCTCCCACTCGAACTAGGAACAATGCAACACATAAAATATGTGGAAAATAAAAGCACACAAAAAACACGTAAAACCAGAGAGACACAGATATATGTGGTTCACCCAGTTTGGGCTACGTCCACCCTGAACAGCCAGTCCTTCCTTTCTATTATCCAACAAAAATGAAGAGACAAAACCTACAACAAATTTTTTGTAATATCCTATGTTCTCTCTCACAGTCTCCCTCTCTGTTTCTCGCTCCGAGAATACACATCCAATGCACAGCCGCAATACAATGCCCTCATAAAAGCGAGGGGTTTCCTTCTAGGGCAAAAAACCCTAATCTAAACATAACTTCTACCATCAGATCATTTGCCTAATGAACGGTCCAGATTGAATAGAAATTACTATACTTTTACAAGGAAATTTTACATCTGTTTTTAGCTTCGGGGGCGGCAACGATTAATTTTGGGCGGCATTGTCGCCCCTTTTAAGGTACAGTGGTCCAATGCTGTGATACAAAGTAAACAAAATAATCAGGCTCCACACCCAACAATCTCCCACTTGGAGACTGATTGTAGCAACTCCACCGTTGTTTCATTTGCTGGACAAGGACTCCTCTTTGGACCTGGTTGTTTCTCATCTTCATCGTCATCCTTGAAGACCAATTGAAACTGAGCATGTTCTCAGTTTCTCCCTGGTTACAAATTTTTTTAGCATATCTACAGGATTTTGGCTAGTGTGTATCTTTTCCAGCTTCAACTCTCCATCTTCTAATACTGACCGTATGAAATGGTACTTGAGATGTGTGTGTTTAGTCCTAGAATGAAATGCTGAGTTCTTTGCAAGATGAATAGCACTTTGGCTATCACTGTATAATGTGCCCATATCATGCTTCTTACCCAATTCATTCATAAACCTTTGTAACCAAATCATTTCTTTACTAGCCTCTGTAGCAGCAACATACTTTGCTTCTGTTGTTGAAAGTGCAACAACACTTTGGATTTTTGAAACCCAACTGAGAGTTGTTCCACCTACAGTAAATACATATCCTGTAGTGCTCCTCCTGTTATCTCTTTCACCTGCCATATCTGCATCAACATATCCCTGTAGAGTAATGTTTGAACCACCAAAGCCTAATGCTTGATTTGTGGTACCTCTCAAATATCTGAGAATCCATTTTATTGCCATCCAATGTTCTTTTCCAGGATTATTCATGTACCTTCTTACAACTCCCACTGCATGTGCAATATCAGGCCTTGTCTAGACCATTGCATACATTAAGCTTCCAACTGCTGATGCATATGGAACTTTAGACATATAATCCATGTCTTCTTGGGTCTTTGGGCACATCTCCTTACTAAGTTTGAAATGGCTGGCAAAAGGTGTACTAACTGGTTTTGCATTCTGCATATTAAATCTTTTCAACACCTTTTCTATGTACTCATTCTGAGACAGTGTTAATTTGCGATTTTTCCTGTCTCTAGTTATCCTCATACCAAGGATTTGTTTTTCAGCTCCCAAATCCTTCATTGCAAATGAATTTGCCAATTTTCTTTTGAGCACATTTATTTCCTGCATGTTAGACCCTGCAACAAGCATGTCATCTACATACAATAACAATATAATATAGCCGCCATCATTTTTCCTTTTTAGATAAACACAATGATCAGAGTGACATCTAGTATAACCTTGTTCAGACATGAACTTGTCAAATTTTAGATACCACTGCCTTGGAGCCTGTTTTAAACCATACAAGCTCTTCTTTAACCTGCACACCAATTTTTCTTTTCCTTTTACCTCATATCCTTCTGGTTGCTGCATGTATATCTCTTCCTCCAAATCTCCATGGAGAAATGCTGTCTTTACATCTAACTGTTCAAGATGTAAATCTTCCGCTGCTACAAGACTTAAAATAGTTCTGATTGAATTCATTTTAACAATAGGAGAAAATATTTCATCAAAATCAATACCTTTCTTCTGTGAAAACCCCTTCACCACAAGTCTAGCTTTGTACCTCTGTTTTCCTCCATCTTCTTCCTTCACCCTGTAAACCCATTTATTCTGCAATGTAGTTTTACCTGCAGGCAACCTGACTAAGTCCCAAGTCTGGTTATGCATTAAGGAGTCCATCTCTTCTTCCATGGCTAGCTCCCACTTCTTCCTGCTTTCAACCTGCATTGCTTCTTCATAACATTCAAGTTCACCAGAATCAGTCAATAATAAATAATATAATGAAGGAGAGTATCGTTCAGGGGGTCTACTTATCCTGGTAGATCTTCTAACACCACTTTCAGGTGTTTGAGGTGCCTGTTGCTGTTGTGGTGGTTGCTGCTACTGTGGTTGTTGATTATTATTATTTTCAGGCACCTTTACTTTTTCAGTTATCTCATCAAGAATCGTGTATTCCTTGCTTTCTTTTTCCTGTTTCTTTTCCTGCAACTGATTCTTATACAAGACCTTTTCATTGAATATTACATCTCTGCTCCTAATGATTTTGTGATTTTCATAATTATATAAGCGATAACCAAAATCATTAGCACCATATCCAATAAAGGTACATTTCTTTGATTTTGCCTCAAGATTTGTTCTGTTTTCTTTATTAATATGGACAAAGACCTCACAACCAAAAGGCTTTAAAAAAGAGTAGTTTACCTTTTTACCTGTCCATGCTTCCTCTGGAATACCACCATCCAAGGAACTTGAAGGCCCTCTGTTTATTAGATAAACAGCAGCATCTACAGCATCTGCCCAAAATTGTAAAGGAAATCATGCATGCAATCTCATGCACCTTGCACGCTCCATGATTGTTTTGTTCATCCTTTCTGACACACCATTTTCTTGTGGTGTTCTTGGAACTATCTTCTCTCTATGACTTCCATGCTCTGAACAGTACCTATCAAACTCTTTGCTGCAATATTCACCTCCATTGTCTGATCTGAGACACTTCAACTTCTTTCCTGTCTCAATCTCAACCAAAGCTTTCCATTTCTTGAAAGTATAAAATACATCATACTTATTCTGAATACAATAAATCCATGTTTTTCTAGTTGCATCATCAATAAAAGTAACATAATAACGAGAGCCACCAAGAGATGATACCTGAGTAGGTCCCCATACATCTGTATGCACAAGCTCCAATTTTTCACTCTTCTTTTCTTTCCCAACTCTGAGAAATCTGACACTCTTCTGTTTTCCATAAATGTAATTCTCACAGAAATCCAAATCAACATTCTTCAAACCTAGCAACAAATTTCTTGAGTGAATAATCTTCATTCCCTTCTCACTCATGTGTCCGAGCCTATGATGCCATAATGCTGCATCTACTCCTTTGGAAGTTAAAGCATTAATAGAGTTAGAAATACCATTTCATAAATACAATGTACCAACCTTTTCACCTTTTTCTATTACCAGCGCTCCTTTGGTGACCTTCCAAGTTTTATCTGTGAAAGTTGTCTCACAACCTTCACCGCCTAACTACCCTGTTGAAATTAGATTTTTCTTCAGATCTGGAACATGCCTTACCTCCTTTAGTAGCCATTGGTTCCCATTCTATTGTTTTACAAGAACTTTACCCATTCCAACAATTTTACAGGGTTTATCATCACCCAAACGAACTTGTCCAAAATCTCCTTGAACATAGTCATGAAAATATTTCTTATCAGGTGTGGCATGGAATGAAGCCCCTGAATCTACAACCCAAGAATCAATAACATTTTCGAAAGAAAGAATGAAAGCATCTTGTAACACATCACCTGTCACATTTGCTTCATGATTGTTTTATTGCTGTGTGTCTCCTTATTTTCCCTTCCGAGATCTACAGTCTTTCTTTAAGTGTCCTTTCTTTCCGCAATTCCAGCACACTATCCCCGATCTAGACTTGGATCTACCTTTCCTTGATTTACTGCGATATCCTGAGCTCTTTCCTCTTTCCATTCTTCTTCCCCTAGACTCTGCACTTAAAGCATTACCTGATGTCTCACCGGAGCTTTTCTGTCGCATTTCCTCGCTGAGGATAGCACCAACAACATCGTCAAACTTTAAAGTACTAGATCCAGAGACAGAGTTACTAATGGCCATTACTAAACCATTCCAACTCTCTGGAAATGAGCACAAGAATAACAGAGCTCTAACTTCATCATCAAATTTTACCCCTACAGAACTTAACTGACTAGTAACTGTATTAAATTCATTTAAATGGTCTGCAACAGATCCACCTTCCAACATCTTCATATTAAATAGTGGTTTCATAAGAAATACCTTGTTTGAGACTGAGGGTTTTTCATATAGTTTCACCAATGCCTACATCAAACCCTCTGTTGTTGTTTCCTTCGAAATATTGAAGGGACTGATGCCGCAAGACACAACCGTACTGTTCCGAGTGCCTTTCTATCGAGAATGTTCCATTCCGCATCTGTCATGGCTGTCGGCTTCTTTTTTTTTCCGCTCAATGGTAGGTACAGATCTTTCTGATACAGATAATCTTCCATATTCATCTTCCACAGCGGGAAGTTTTGGCCATTAAATTTCTCGACCCTAAACTTACCATCTTCCGCCATTGCTTCCACTCGAACTAGGAACCCTTCTTTCCTGCGAGTTTATCAGCCAAATATACCTTCGGCTATAATACCAGTTGTTAGAAAATTATATATTATGGAGCAATGCAACACATAAAATATGTGGAAAATAAAAGCACACAAAAAACACATAAAACCAGAGAGACATAGATATACGTGGTTCACCTAGTTTGGGCTACGTCCACCCTGAATAGCCAGTCCTTCCTTTCTATTATCTAGCAAAAATGAAGAGACAAAACCTACAGCAGATCCCCTGTAATATCCTTTGTTCTCTCTCACAATCTCCCTCTCTGTTTCTCGCTCTGAGAATACACATCCAATGCACAGCCGCAATACAATGCCCTCATAAAAGTGAGGGGTTTCCTTCTAGGGAAAAAACCCTAATCTAAACATAACTTCTACCATCGGATGATTTGCCTAATGAACGGCCCAGATTGACTAGAAATTACTGTACTTTTACAAGGCAATTTTACATCTGTTTTTAGCTTCAGGGGCGCTGCCCCCGAAAACCCCCGCCAGGGGGGGGGGGGGCAGCAGCAATTAATTTTGGGCGGCGTTGTCGCCCCTTTTAAGGTACAAGGGTACAATGTTGTGATACAAAGTAAACAAGATAATCAGGCTCCACACCCAAAAAAGTTGTCAAAAAAAAGGACAAAACAGTGGCTGGAAATTCTGATAAAGGTAAAGAGAAAGGCACTCAAAACAGTACAAAACAAGGTGCATACCTTAGTAGTATTAGCACTTCAGCTAATACTCCTATTAAAAACAAAAATTCAAATGTAAATAGAACAAATCAGCAAACAAATTTTGCTAATAGAGTGGTGGTTAATAAGGCTAAGACAAGTACTTCAAAGACTCAAATTCCTTTTAGCTTGGAGCAAGAAATTTCAAAAATTAAAATCTTTGTTCCCCGTACTGAGTTAGCTGCCCAGAATGTATATAGGTCACAAATTTTGAAGGCTTTTAACATAGAAGAGAATAATGACACAATCAATC
The DNA here is from genome assembly GCA_034641835.2 of Pinus albicaulis. Taxonomy (NCBI): domain Eukaryota; kingdom Viridiplantae; phylum Streptophyta; class Pinopsida; order Pinales; family Pinaceae; genus Pinus; species Pinus albicaulis. The sequence goes on along the minus strand of CM076575.1, from coordinate 2,003,625,520 downwards.
TTAATGATGACCAACCAGAGCTTATTTTTGGAAAAAATATTGAAGTTAAATATCAAGAGGGACCTGTTCCTCCATTTTATGTAAGTTTAAATGTTCATGAAAAAAAATTTCACAACACTATGCATGATTTTGAGGCCTCTCATAATTTAATGCCCAAAGCTGTAATTGAGAGCCTAGGTCTAGAAATCACTAGACCTTATAAAGACCTTTACTCCTTTGACTCAAGCAGAGTAAAATGTTTAGGATTAATAAAAGACCTTTGTGTTAACTTAGCACAGATTCCAGCCAAATGCTTATTCATTGATGTTGTTGTGGCTGATGTGCCCCCAAAGTATGGCATGCTATTATCCAGGTCTTGGGGAGCTAAGTTACAAGGAACTATGCAGATGGACATGACCTTTGTGACCATCCCTGTTTTCAATCAGACAAGAAGACTTTACAGGGAGTCCCATATGCAATATACGGTTACAATCCAAGACAGACCACAAAACTCTACTCTGTATTCTGTAAATACAGGCCTCGATTCTTTTATCCTATTTAACGATTAATCATTCAGTGAACAAGTCACTTTAACAGAATTAATGGCCGATAGAGAGGAGCAGGTAAACGCCACAAAAGTGTTAAAACAGTTTGCTACGTTTGAAAACTTCAGCAAACCAAACACGGGTCTTGAGCTACAGTTCATGCATCCTTCACTTTTTAACCTTGACAGTCAAGAAAGTAACCCTCAATGCAGTGAAAAATATAAGGAGTTAAAACAAATTCAACTAAGTGCTGATAGTCAGGAGCCATCTGAAAGAACTACAGTTGAAGAGGACAGTAACCAAGATGAAACCAAAACTAGTACTCTATGGAGTATGAACTTTGACAGGTCATGCACTAGAAGCGATGCTGGTGCAGGTGTCTGGATATGCAACACTGAGGACAACCACACAGAGAGCATTTCCTGTAGATTAAAATTTCAGTGTTCAAACAACGTAGCAGAGTATGAATCCCTTCTTTTAGGCTTGCATTTGTTGAAAAATTTAGGAGCCAAAAGGATTAAAGTTCATGGGGATTCAAAATTAATCATTAGGAAAGTCAATGGGGAATACAACACTAATCACCCCAGACCTAGGGCCTATCGAAATGATGTCGTGGATATTTTGAAAAAATTTGAGAAGTCCCAGTTAATTTTTGTCCGAAGAAAAAGAAATATCGCTGCCCATAGCTTAGCTTTCACGGCTAGAACATACTTAACACCATATGAAACCAAAGAGTGCACAACTCAAATTAAATTCAGACCATCTGTTCTTTATAATGAAAAACATTGGCAAGTGTTTGACAGAGACAAACAAATAGAAGACTTCATGCAATTCAGAAATGAATTTGAACTACACAGTTCGGATTCAGATTATGAAACAGACTGCAAATGTGAAGAAAATTTTCTTGGTGAAGAAGAACAGTCTCCTGAGGTTGCCAATATAAATCTATTGTCTAGCAAACTTGAGAACACAACAGAAATGATTGCAGCGTTAGAAACAGAGGACTTAGAAACCCTGCAATCTAAAGATCAAAGTTTGCTGAGGGGTCTAGCCCCTTTAGAAGAGTTTTTTGATTTTAACGATGTGGCCATAAAGCCAAAACTGGAGCCTATAGAGACTAAAGTGGAAGAGTGTAATATAGGCAGTGAACTAAAGCATATGATGATTAAACTGTCTAAGACTTTACCAGCTCACATTAAACTCAGATACATAGAGTTTTTAAAATAATTTTATGATGTTTTTGCATGGAGTTACAAAGATCTTAAATCCTACAACACTGAAATAATACAGCACAAAATTCCTCTCAAGAAAAACCAAAAACCATTCAAGTAGAAACTGCGTAGAATAAACCATGTTCAGCTGCCTTTGGTTGAGAAGGAAATCAAGAAAATGTATGAAGCTGGTATTATTGTCCCTATTAGATATTAAAAGTGGGTGTCTAATCTGGTGTCAGTTAGGAAGAAAACAGGAGAGATCAGGCTTTGTATAGACTTTAGAGACTTGAACAAATCCTCACTCAAGGAAAACTACCATTTGCCTAAGATGGATCATATTTTACAAAGGGTAGTTTTTTCAAAAAGAATTTGGATGGCTACTCATGGTATAATCAGATTTTAGTTCACCCTGATGATCAATTAAAGACAACTATTACTACATCATGGGGCACTTTCATGTACGTGAAAATGCCCTTTGGTCTAATGAATGCTGGTGCAACATTCCAAAGAGCCATGGACATAGCATTCTCAGAAGAACTGGGCTACTTCATCATTATATACCTTAATGATGTCACTCTTTTTTCAAAGATAGATGAAGAGCACTTAGCACATTTAAGAACAGTTTTCGAGAGATGCGAGAAGTTTGGGATATCTTTAAACCCTAAGAAAACATTTTTCGGTCTCCAAGAAGGTAAACTTATTGGGCACATCATTTCAGAAGAGGGTATTAAGATAGATCCAAAGAGGATTGAGGCCATATTTCAAATCTCTCATCCTCGAAACATCAAGGAATTGCAATCTTTCATTGGAAAGATTAATTTCCTAAGAAGGTTCATCACCAACTTGGTTGAGCTCCTTAGAGATATTACAAACATGTTGAAGAAGGAGCAAGGGGTAAAATGGACCTTGGAAGCAAAGAAGTCCTTTGAGCTGGTGAAACAAGTGTTAACCAAAACACCGATTCTAATCAGTCCTGATTTTTCAACATATTTTTGTATTTTTTCATTTGTATCAGAACATACAATATTTTTTGTAATTTTACAGAAAAATCCACAAGGACAAGAGCAGCCTATTGCATTCTTTAGCAAGGCTTTGAGGGATGCCCCTTTGAAGTATAACATTATGGAAAAGCAAGCCTTTGCTTTGGTTAAGGCTTTAAAAGACTTCAAAGTATACATCTTGCATTTCCACATCATTGCCTTTGTCCCAAATTCAGTTGTGAAAGACATTCTATCACAGGACCCAGATGGTAAGAGAGGTAAGTAGATAGCTATTATTCTTGAATATGATTTAGAGATAAAGCCCACTAAACTCATCAAAGGCCAAGGTCTAGCTAGGTTAATGGATGAATAAAATTTTGAAGTTCTTGATATTAATATAATTAATGCTTTGGATGAACAAGAGGAAATCTCAACTCCCATTGTTGAAGAACATTTTATGAATTCCTCTTGGTATGTTAATATTCTTTATGTTTTGCTAAATTTGAATACACCTCCTAGTTTGACAAAAACAAAGGCAAGGTTTCTAAAGTTAAAAGCTGTAAACTATTGCATTATAGATAGATGTCTTTATTGGAAAAATGCAAGTGGTATATTTCTTAAATATTTTCCTGAGTATGATGCAGAGAAGGTTAAGCATGATTTCCATGAAGGAGAGTGTGGAGGTCATTTATACTGGAAGAAAATAGCCAACAAAATCCTAAGGGCTGGTTACTATTGGCCTACTCTCTTTCTTGATGTACACAAAATGATAATTGCCTGTCATAAATGTCAACTTTTTGAAGGAAAAAGGAAGATGCTAGACTTACCTCTGCATCCAATCACTGTTGAAGCCCCATTTCAACAATGGGGACTTGACTTCATAGGAGAAATCCATCCACCATCCTCTGCCCAGCATAGGTGGATTCTCACTGCCACAAACTACTTCACTAAATGGATAGAATCCATCCCTTGTAGGCAAGCCAATGATTCTATCATTATAAGATTTATGGAGACTAATATCCTCTCTAGATTGGGCTGTCCTATCAAGATCATCACTAATAATGTATTAGCATTTGGATCCAAGAATATGGTTGAGTTCTATCACAAATATCAGATAACATTGGGTCATTCCATGGCCTATTACCCTCAAGGTAATGGACTTGCAGAATGCTCAAACAAAATTTTAGTGAACATAATCAAGAAGTTGTTGGAGGACAACAAGAAGTCTTGGCACACAAAGCTTGTGCATGCACTTTGGGCTGACAGATTGACATTGAATAAATATATTGGTATGTCACCCTACCAGCTTGTGTATGGTACATATGCAATTTTTCCTACCATCCTTGGTGTACCAGTTATGAATTTGATTCAAGACGTTCAGTCTAAAGACAATGACATGATCAGAAGGATAAATCAGACTATTCAACTGTAGCAGACCAGAGAGGAGGTTTATAACAAAGCATTGCAAAAGCAGGACAGCATCAAAAAGCTTTTTGACAGAAGAACAAAGGCCAACAATTTCAATGTTGGGGACAAAGTTTTAAAATGGTACTCAAGGAGAGAAGACAAGGGCAAGCATGGAAAATTTGACAACTTATGGCTTGGCCCTTACTTCATTCATTCAGTTGTTGTTAATAATGCCTTTTTCTTACAAGAGTTGAATGGAGCATAATTGTTTAGGGGTCCTGTCAATGGCAGGATGCTTAAGCATTACTTCTCTTGATCCATGTCATGTTCTGAAAGCCTTTTTATCTTTTTTCTCATTATAAATATTTCACCCATCATTGCATTCAAAGTTAGAAAAACAAAAATACAAAAATAGTGAAAGAAAGAAATGAGGGCAGATTATAAAAACAATAAAGGTACAGCCCCATACCAACAAAAAGAGAAACAAATCTGAAAGTGTGCAAGCTTAAATGCCACTCCTGAAAAACACACTTCTAATTAGTCATACAGACTAATCTTGACTAATTAGTTTTAAATTTACTGTTGATAGGATAGTGAATTCCATTTTCCAAACAGTTTAATCTTGGCTTATCAGTAGGTAGATTAGACTAGAAATTAAAGGTTCAAACATGCTCAAAATCTGAACCTAAGTGTCTAAAGGAAGAATGACTCCAATATGTTTCAAATTCTGAGTCAAAACAGAGGTAAAACTGGTTCTAATCAGCTCAAAATCTGAACCAGACAACAAGGAAAAAACAGCTCAAACAAAAGCAAAAATAGAGTCGAAAAAGATGAGGGAAGTGCTTTGAAATTTCAGATCTTAAGCCTTCCATTTTGATTTAAATTTCTGTAAAATAATATCTATGTTCAGCTTTTTTTTTATGCCATAGATTAGCAACAAGTTATATTGTTCAATCCTAACTTGTATGCTTTTAAATTTCTGTTTTAGAAATTAGAGAATGAAAATATGTTAAACTGTTTAATCCTAACAGATTACTAGATTAGGTTGAGAAGCATATGAACTCAACTGTTTAATCTGAGTTCATGGAGAAATAAGAAGTATAATTAGATTAGTTTTATTCTTTCAAAAGAATAAAATGCTGTAAGAGATTTTTCCAATCCAAGTGCACTCTAAAAAAGAAAAAATTTTAGATCAATAGGATTGGGTAGGTAGAAAGCTTGTTGATGAAGATCAATTGTTTTTCATGGCTCCTAACATTTTTCAAAGCAAAAGAAGATCATCCAAATGAAGGTTGCAGCCCAATGGATAAGGCATTGATCAGCCTCCCAGAGAATGCAAGTCTGAAGTTCTTGATGCCTTCAAGAAGGCACCATCCCCAAGTGGAGCCACTATTAGCCACCTATAAAATTTGTTATATCAAAAGGTGGATAAATCATTTTTGGAGTCTTCAAGAAACAATTTTTATTGCTAAAAATGTTATCTCTTGAAGACTCATGAAGACATCGTGCCCTCTGTTCAAATCTTCATGGTTATTTCCATTTTTAACTCAGAAATTCTACTGATTTCATAAAGAAAAGACTGCTACAAAACACAATTTTTCCCTTCCCTCCACTCAAAACTAACCTTCATTTTATTCCCTTTTTTTCCCCCATAAAATTCCTCCATTTTCCATGTCTTCCCATTTCCCCTTCATAAAGTCCACTTTACAAAGTTTAAAACCCATTTTTGAACTTAGCCAAAAACCCCAAATCCATCAAAAACTTTGAAAATTTTCATAAAAAATAAGTTTGTTCACTATGGACTTAAGCCCCTTTGGGCTAAGTCCTAACCACTTCCCCACATGTGCCCTGGTGCTAGAACCAAGTGGTAGACCCTTTTGGCGCTTATCACATCAGAGAAATTGGAGCGCGCCAGTCTATTTTGTTATGTTGAAACCTCCGACGTGATAAGCCCTTATGTTTTTTAACCCGGTCCTTTGTTGTTCATATAACCAAATAGCCCCACAATCGGGCACTTAAACATTGTAATAAACAATCCCCGATGCTTATTTCCCTTTGTAAATTCATAAACCCACTTTTCCTAAGTTTTGGTCTAAACCCGCCAGAGCAATGTTTTTAAATGAAAATGGGTAGATTGAAAAGCCCTGCACCATTGTTCCGATGCGATTGGCCCTTTTACATATAAAGCCCTGGGCCTATTACTTTCCATATAAACCAATGGCCCCATAGAAGGGCGCCAAGCCATTTCATATATATAACCCACCCCGAGCCATCAAAACCTTTGTTTTTCATTAAATTTTTGGTTTTATATATTATAACATGGTCCCGCTCATTCATTGGTCGGAGCCCTTCTCCTCCGTTGATCTTGGACCAATCTGATGGCCCACGCAATCTCGCATTGGAAAAAATCATTGGGCGCGTTAATATTTTGTGCCACCCCCGATTGTTCACTCCCTGATCCATCCTCCACTGTTGATCTAATATGTTTATCGATGGCCCACAACCAATCGCATCAGTGCCATTCAAGTTCTGCCCCCACCGATTGCATGCCTCCGATTGCATCTGGGTCGTCCACGTCTCCAGATTAGACGGTCTAGATTGTGTTTCCCGACTTTGGTTAAATTCATGCCCCCTGCTTCATAAATGTTTTTGGCTAATCCTCAGTCGTTGATCTATACAGATCAATGGCCCTTATTAACCCTTTCTCTGCCTTTGTTTTATTTCGTTTAAACCCCAGTTTCAATCCTAGCCGTTGATTTGTTCCATCTAACGGCTCATATTAACCCCGACAGGCCTGCCTCCTGTGGGTCCTACCTTCCTCAGTTTTTTATCTCAGCCGTCCAATCCTTGAGCCGACAGTCCATATTGAAACCGCTCCCCCTACTTCTGCCACTGCATCTATCCGATATTGCGCTCGTTCTCCATCGTCGGACCTGAGACCCCAGATCCAACGGTCGACATGAATTTTTGCGTAACTTTAAGCGCGATTGTTAATTTCCCAAAGGCTACACAAAATGGGTGGTATTCTAATGCCACATGTCACCTCCTGGCGCATATTGCATTCCAAAAGTGAAAACCACCTACCCACCTTTTCGTCGCACGATACTGCTAGTTTTCACTCCCGATACCACCCTTCCCCATTTGCACTATGTTATATCGCGCTCCTCCTCGACCGTTGATCTCTGCCAATCAATGATCTCAGATCATTTTCCCTTTGTTTCATCACCCTCTGCCTTTTCCAAAGGGTTTTTAACGTACGATCTCTGCTGTTGATCTCGTGGCCTGATCTCATCTGATGGCCCACGATCATCCCGAAACCCCAATTTCCATTTTTTAACCATATTTCCTTCGACAAAAATTTTTTTAACCTTATTTCTTTACATTTCTGCCACTTCTCGATAAAGTGACCCCTTTGCTTTATTTCCTTGCAACCTATTTCAACCGTTGATCTCTGCAAGATCAACGGCCTGGACTTAATCCTCTGCACCATTTCATCAACCACTCTCCTTTTGACCATTACATGCAAATATCCATCGTTGGACGCTGACTTCCAATGGCCATGCTCCTACCCGAAACCTCCAAAGCATTTTTTACCCAATAACGCAAGATTTTCTATTTTTTGTTGGTTTGTGGAGGATTTAAAAGGTTTTTCAAATTTTTAAAAGGAAAATGAAGGCCGAGGGTGACGACTCTATGGGTTTTTATTTCATAAGAAAAATCATTCCACGGGGTTTCAAACTTCACATTTCGTCAATGCTTCATGGGCATTGATGACATATGAGCCCTTTGTGGCACCTGCACATCAACAAGACATAGACAATTAAATCAAAGCTAAAGAGTATCAGTGTCGAAGACCCAAACATAGCAGAGATTGAATATTTAAACACTAATTACATAGTTTAATGGATTACGGCTAAGATCAAAATCAAAAGCCTAATCCACTGAATAAAACACAATTAAAGACAAATCAAAAGATTTATTGGTCAGAAAGAGCCTCCACCGCCACATCAGAGGCTAATTGATTCCTCTCAGCTACCCAATGCCACCTGTAGCCTCAAAGCATTCAACAGAGGCCAGGTTATGATCAGAAAAGAATATATTTTCCTCTACTCAGCCGAATAGTTAATTCAGCCAAAGGAATTTATTGCAAAAAATATCAGCAGAGTTATTACAACTTGAAACAGAGCCTTAAAGTCAACAAAATCTCTCCACCGAGCTTAATTCTTAATGTAAACATTTAATACAGAGGACATATCTATAAACTTCTCCATCGAGCCCCTCAAAGGCCGAGAAGCGTTTAAGTCTGTATTAATTGACCTTGAAGATCTTTTATCAGATTCCACCTCCTCATTCCTTCTATAAATATTCATGTACAAGATGAGAAAACGTTGGTTGCAGAACTTTGAAATATACTTTTTCTCGAAACTTCTACTTGTAAATAGTGTTCAAAGGCTCTTGAAGCTCTGTTTGTGATAGAATAGTTAGGTCGAGAATTTAAGATGATTGCTGAACTGAAACATTGAACCTGAAGATTGTAACTGGTTTGACATTAATAACAAGCTTTTTCTTGGGATCCTGGTCTATATCACTGGTGAAGTGCTCCTTTCTTTGTATTTGTTTTTCCTTTTATGTATGTCATGTTGTCCATTATTCTTTGATAAAGAACAGCAAGCATAGAGTTACGACCTACTGTTTACAATACCCTTCTCTGACTGATAAGCTTTATCTCAATGTTTTCTTCTAAATTGTTTATTGAAGAATGATTCAATACATTTTAAACAGTTAGGAATGCTGGCATTCCGTCATCCTACTATTTTCTTTAAACATTGTTCTTGGATGTGATTTTCATTATTTGCTTATTAGAGTTAGACTAGGAGAGTTTATGGTTTTCCCTGTCTCCTAGTTCTTTCTTCAAGGTAATTCTGAAAGTTTCCCTAAGTGTTTGCTGAAATCAGACTAGGTTTCAAAGTACCTTATCTGATCTTAAGTTACACTTTGTTTCTCTTATGTGTTTTCATAATTTTCGAAGGTAATTATGCGGATTACTGGATTGTTTGTCAATTGAGTTGCTTTAATACAAACTTTCCCAAGAAGTATATGGTTTTCCCTGTCCTTGGTTGGTTTTAAACAGTTACTTAAGAGACTTTTCTTGTTTGGACTGACTATAAATCCTTGTTGAAATTATTATCAGTTTCCACCCCTCCAACACTTTTATTGTTTCCATTCCATCATTTTATGTCAAATGATCTTGTGATATAGATGACTTGCCCCTTGGATCACTCTTGATGTTGTTGCTCAATTAAAACCCTCTTATGACTCCATAGCCCAATGGACTAAAAACCAGCATTATATCTATCTTTTTAGCCAAAAGCTTGTTCTGATTGCTTGCAACTTCACACCTTTGAAACTCTTTCCATTTAGTATTTTCCACTCAAATAATAATCATGCTTGTTATAGCATCATTTCTCACCTTGACATGATTCATGATTGCTTCATGGCTTTTGGGCACCCATTCCTACAGACTTGGACAAATTCACTTAAAAACAGTGTAAAATCCCCCATACGCGACTATGCCCGTACTTTTCCACGTGTATATGCAAGTCCAGCTAGACTTTTCCACGTATGCCATTAAAATGATTAAAAAATATATAAAAAAATCCCTAATTTCGCGCTGGGTTGATGGTTACTCAGGTAGTTCAACCACCCCAGCCCGTGGCCAACTGTTTCCAACTGCTGAAACTACTTGGAGGGACTATAAAAAGCCCTCATGTGTATGGCCTAAGGGAGAGAGAGAATTATTGATATTATACTATGTTGGTATTCCCTATCCAAGTCTGATTCCCCGTGCCTCCTGCACTTTCCTAGTTCATTATAGGAAACCCTTGTTTCCTTGAGATATACATCCCTTTATATGTTATCTCTTATGCACCAGTTTGGAAGGAGTCTTAGCGAGGCAAGGGCTGGACGGATCCGGACGACGGTCTGCGAAGGCCTTGGAAGGATCAGGTGATCTCTCCACTTGATTACTTTTGTACGTACTATTTATAATACAGAAGTATCATGTTGTTCCCTAAATAAACGTGTTAGTGTATGCTTTTATGTATGAGAATATTTGTTATACAAGCATTCATTATGATTTATTTAATGTTTTATATGAATCTCACTAACATTTAGAGTAGATATATGCTGTACAACCTGTCCTTTGTGTTGGTTTCTTCTTGTTTTTCAGGTTAAGAAGGAAGGACGGTTGCTGGGGGTTTGGACCCCACGTGGATCTACTTCAAACGTAGGACCTACGGGTAACTCTCTCATTCTGCTCTATTTAGTTTTTCTGAACGTGCATGGTTGTGTGAGTCTCTGTTAAGTAGCATGCCCCTGCTCTGTGGAGGTTGTATCCCAACCAACCTCTAGGGTGATATTTCCCTGAAACAGAACTGGAAACTCCACTGGGGATCTCATTCTTGTGATTCTCCTGTTGGGTTGTTTCAGCTGTTCGGTAGGTTGCCAACAGTTTTATCTTTCATTTGCAGTCCAGTTTATTTTCTTGCAGTCAGTTTGAAGTCTTGGTGTCTTTTCTAGGCTTGTTCTTTTTGTTTTTTCATTATTTACCTTTGCATACGCGCCTTCTTTTGCACACATTTGCATATGTACACGATTTTGTCTGAAAGAAACCGCGCATACGCGAGTTTCCCTTAGAACATACGTGTATGCACGCTGGTTGCATAGCTGTGAAGTAGCGTATACCTAGGCAGATTTTGAATTTTTGGGATTCTTGACTTTTTGGTCCTTTCTGGCTATGGAGGCCTATTTCTACAGAGTCTCTGTACTTACTGGAGTGTGAAGGAAGTGGTTTCATGTCTTTTCTCTCTTTCGTTTGAGTGAAAACTAGTCTTTTTGGCAAAGTGTTGTTACTGGTGCTGGCACTTCTGGATTGAGTTCCAAGATCGCTTTCTGAGCATTCTTGGCTGTTCTGCTTTATCAGAACAGAGAGCTTCTGCTCACTGACTCGCTCCTATCTTTGTGTTGTGCTTTGCATTGCGATTTTTGCTTCGTTTTTGATTGGTTTTCTTGAGTTCCATAGGCTAGGGTTTTGTTGCAATTTTCGAAGAACTTTTCTTGCTTCTTTGGAGTTTTTGTTTGCAACAAGTTTACACTATTTGTCTAGGCTGAGTGGCTGAGTTTTTGGTCTTCCATTGCTCTTATTGATCTTGCTACTGTTAGCTTCATAAGGTTTGGGAGCATTGTTGAAGTTTGTGCTTCAAATTCGGACTCGTTTTGGTTTGGATTTTGATAGTTGTGCTTGGTCTTTTCGAGCTCTTGCTTTATAAAACTAAAAAGCCCAAAAAACATTTGTTTTGCTTTTTGTTTTTGCATTTCAAAAACCCAAAAAACATTGTCTCTTGTTTTTGTTTTTTTTGTTGCATTTTCATTTTCGTTTGGCCATATCTTTTGGAGCTTTTGTGAAGTTTCTTGCTTCTAGTTATTCGGCTTGATTTTGAGGAGGAGTTGTCATTTGATTTCTTCTTCTTGTTTTTAAGTGTTTTTAAGTGTTTTTGGTGTCCTTATTTTAAGAGTTATTGATTTCAAGAATTAGCTTTCTGGACAACGAAAGATGAGTTAAAATTGAAGGAGCTTTTTGGGAAATTTCACCTTGTTTTAAGAGATATTTGCATCTTAGGATTTACATGCTTGTAGCGATTTTCATTAGGTGCATTTCAGCATTTAGTTAGCTTCTTAGTTTTTGTGAGTGTGAGTTTGCTATTCGAAAAGAAAAACACAATTTTTAGTCTCGTAGAACCTGTATAGAGATTTCTTTTCATCGAAAGACAAAGAACTGCATGTGCATGTAGTTAAGTTTTTATTAATTTATTTTGCGTCAAAAAACACCATTGGTTTCATCTCCATATCCTTGTGACTTAATATAACAGCCCTTAAAATAAGTGATTTAATCTAAAATCAACTAGCAAGTTTTTCTAAGTGTCAATCACCAACTAGCTAGGTTGTAGGGCCTTGGAATAGGTGAGTGGAGAGTTAACTCTCCAAGGCCGCTCAAAAAAACATAGAAGTTGATTAATTGAGCGAAATCCAACTCTGTGAGGTGGACTGGGAAAGCTCTCATCCGAGAGTCAAGTGCAAGGGGAAGTGAAGGTTGAGAAGAGGGATACCCCCCCTCCGATTAGCTGAATCTGACCTCAAGACCGTTCCGCCTAGCTTCTGATACGGATTGGTGTCCATAGTTGCCACTCCTAGGTTCCACACAAAGGATCCATGGGGGAATACCCGTGGTACCCGATGCGCACGTCGCATCATTCTCTTGCCAGCACTTCGGGGTGCCCTTGCGGCTTGGGTGCTCGAGGCGGCAAAGGTTGTCAGCAGGAGGCTCCAAGGTGAATCGTTTCGATACCTTCGCTAGTCAGCTCGGCCCTAATCATCCCATCGTCGAAGGCCCTATACTTCGCTTTCCTGTATTTTGGTGTCCGGTCCTCATCACCCGGAGCGGAAATACTTGGAGGCTGTTTGCTTGCTTTTTCTCAGGGATTTTTATTCTAGTGAGTGCTCTTTGCTCCTAGCTTGCCTAGCTTTTCACTTTTTTGAGTCTAATATAATAAATCTATAAAAGTGGCTGATCAAGCGCCTCGACGTTCGAGGAGAATCCGGGGGTTATCTCCCGAGAGTGCAGAGCCTTCTTCGAGAAGGCGTAGGAGCGATTTAGTAGGTGGTTACCACCCTGTGGAGTCTGACGCTGTGGAGAGAGATCCTCCACCAAGATCTGAAGGTTTCGTAGCTGATTCCGGTGTCAGTTCCGAGAGGAGCGTTCCGCTCACCTCGCGAGTGTTGTTTCCTCAGGAAGAAGATTTTCAGATAGAAGATATACCTGAGCCTCCTGCTACAGGTCCATCTCCTCTTCCTCCTGATTATCCGTTTTTTGTTCAGTACATCGGACCGGAGTCTGAGAGACCACCGGATCTTCCGTATCATTCTTATCTTTCGATGGCCACGACTGGGAATGCGGCTTCTACCGTGAGTGCTGCAGGCATTCAGACCCCTGCTTCTGTCGAGGCAGGGGGCACTATTGCTTCATCTTCGATTGCTTCTAGTGCTGCTATGTTTGGCTCTAGGTTCACTCAAGAATATGCTTCTCATTCTGGTCCTTTCTGTTCAGGGATGTCCATTAGTGGAAATCCCTCTTTTTCCTTTTCCGCCGGTGCAGCTGGATCTACGCCCATGTCTAACATGGCTAGTGGATCAGCTTCGTTTCAGGGTTTCCCCTTTGGGACTGGACACATTCCTAGTTCCAATCCTTCTTTAGGGTCATTTCCGTTTACGTCCCAGACCCAGAGTTTCAACCCTTGGTCTGGGGGGCAAAGTTCGACTACTTTTACGGGATGGAATCCTGTCTTTACTACAGCGGGGGCAGGGAATCAGTTTTATGTAGGTCATCAAGGGAATGCTTCTTTTCCTTCATCGAGTGCTTATCGCCTTTTCTCCTCTCACCTAATGCTTCGGGAACCCCTACCAGGGCTTTCCTCTACATCCAATACTTCCACGTGGGAAACCCCTCCTGCGAACACCTCGCACAGGAGGAGGTTCTTCTCCGTTTTCTACGAGTCCTTTCTGGCAGCCTGGTGCCTCATCAAATCCAGGCTATTCTTTTCAGAATGTTGGGAATTCATCCACTCAAGGATGGAACCCTCAGGCTCCGCCTCGCTTACCGTTTCTGGCAACGTTAAACTTGCCAGACTTGTCGAAGTTAACTAATGATCCGATTCGTTATAGTCCAGGGTGGCCTCCAGTCCCGACCAAACTTCCTTCGGACATTCCAAAGTTTGAAGGTAAGAATGGAGAGGATCTAGCGGACCACATCACCACTTTCCACTTATGGTGCTCTTCGAACTCCCTGATCGATGATTCGATTAGGTTGAGATTATTTCAACGCACCCTAACCGGAAATGCTGCCAAATGGTATATAGAGCTCACTGGGGGCAGTTTCGCCACATTTGGAGAACTGGCTGTCACATTTCTAAACCATCTTCAGTTGCTTGTCAGATATGAGGCTGGGACCGAACTCCTGGCTAATTTTAAGCAGGATGAGGCAACTCACATTTCTGATCACATTCAGGAATGGAGGAGAAGGAAGAGGCTTATCAAAGCCCATATTCCAGGTGAGTTCCTTCTCGAGTGGTTTTTGAAATCGCTTCAGTCAGATATTTCAAAAGATGTATCCATGTCAGGGGTATATTCCGAGGAGAAGGCCATCTTTAGGGCCCAGCAGTTAGAGTTGATCTATTCTCAGTCTGGCATGCTTTACAAGTATTTGCCTAATGCTCCTCGCTCCAAATTGGATCTATCGAAACCCAAACCTGGTCCGCATGGTGACGGCCGTTCTGGACGGCCATCACCCAGTGGTACCGCCCCGTTTTCGATCCCAAAGCAGCTTGTCTTTACAATCAAGCCTTTTCCGGTCGTCGTGCTCGGGCGATTCATCACCTTCCCGCCTTGTCCATAAATGTCAGTCTAAGCCTGATCCCAAAGGAAATCAACGAATCCGATGGGAAGAAGAAGGGACGAAATACGTTAAGAAGGGCAAGAACTGAAGGAAATGCAAATAAAACCAATGAGCGTGTTGGTGAGGTGGTCAAAAGGAGAAAAAGAAAGTGAAGTTTCCATGCAAGCTTCTAGCAGAAACGCCATCTCAATACACCTTGCCCAAATATTCAGGATGCTTCAATACCGTTATCCCGGGCCAGGTTCTTCTAGTTCCCAGGCTGTGCTAACAAACCCTTTTCCCCAAGGGCAGCAATTAGTTGTTGGCGCGAACCAAAATCCTGGGGCTTCCTCTGGAGGTACCCAGGAAGGGGAAATTCCATCAAACATCTTTATGATGAGTGCTCACGTGGATGTCGCTACGAGATCCCGTGATTATGGCGGAGAGGAATCTTCGAAAGCTAAGGAAGTTCCTGATGCTACTGAGCCACTTCACATCACGAAGCCAACTGTTGAGTCTATGCCTCGGATGCCGAAAGCATCTTCTAAGCGGTCAACGATTAATCCGAACGCGAGGGCTGCCCAGAACTACTCAATTGTAGAAGATCTGGCGCAGAGTCCTTGTGCTATGTCAGCTTTAGAGGTACTCCAGTCTTGTCCGACTCAGCGCAGTGCTTTGCTCACTGCCATTGGGTCTGTTGATCCGAAAAATTATCTTCTAATTACTTTTCATATGACTAATTTTAAGAAGAGACTTCCTCATCACATGGCTTTTCACATTAAATCGTCGTATCGGAAGTGCAATATCTTTCGAACGGTGGTCGATGAGGGTGCTTCTACATGCGTGATGTCACTCGCATGTTGGAAGACACTTGGATCTCCCAAAGCTGTTCCATCTAGCACTGTTCTTACTGCGTTCGATGGTCATTCTCACAAACCCTATGGTATTGTCTTGGCTTTGCCCATCTGTGTTGGGGGGAAAACCGTTAACATAGAGGTTGAGGTAGTGGATGCACCCTTGGACTACAACCTTCTGTTGGGGAGGAACTAGATTTATGAGATGGATGCCATTGCATCCTCACTATTTCGAATTGTATGTTTCCCCCACGAAGGGAGGATCGTTACAGTGGATCAACTGAACTGTCCTCCTGTAGACCTGGATGCGCCTTCTGACTCATCTGTTCCTAAGTTGGATAATACTAAGGCACCTGTTGAGAATCTAGAAGTTGGAATGTATTCTTCCCTGATGGGTACTTTCAATCTTCCTCCTCCTAAGGTGTCTATTAATGCTATTTCATCCTCCAAGGCTCCCCTTCGAAGAGAGTTCTTTCGAACTCATTATTTTTCGGACCCTTGGACCTTACCTTCCCCTACTGCCACATTAGCGGAACCACATTAGCTTAAGGTCAAGTGGGTGGAGGTCAAGTGGTGGAATGGCATTCCCTGCTTTCTTCGTGTACTCAAGATCATTTATCGCCTACGTTGACACCGTAATCTCGATCCAAATTCTCCTCTTTCGCCGGAAGAGTTGGATGGTGATGTGGCTCTAGCTTGGACGCTTACTTCTTCTTCTGCCCAGGATTGTCTAGATACCACTCTTCCATCTGAAGAGGCCATCCCGGAAGCGATGACAGGTATAGATAGACCGTGGGATGACTTGCATCATCGGTCTTACTTCCTACCTGACTTGAGCGAAGTCGAAACAAGTTTTCCAAGTCCTCAGTCTCCTGGACCTGTTCACCCAGTCTTGAGCCCTTTAGCACTAGCACAGGTTTATGCTGAAGGGAACATGGTTGTGATCTCTCCTACTATCCCGGTGAACATCTCCAGGAATCCCAACATTGTCGAGAATGTCTTCATTGGAGCTTAATGTTCCCATGAAGAGGTTCAAATCTATACCGAGCTCTTCAAAGAGTATAGGGATGTATTTGCTTGGTCTTATGAGGAAATGCCTGGCATAGATCCATCTATCATCCAGCATAAGATCAAGACATATGAAAATGCTAAGCCGGTCAGGCAAAACTTCGTCCGGTTAATCCTAGGAAGGCAACAGCTATCAAAGCTGAAGTTGAAAAGCTGCTTAAGGCGAGATTCATTTTCCCAGTTCCTCTGACTGAATGGGTTTCAAACCCCGTTCCGGTAGATAAAAAGCAAGGAATGATTCGAGTGTGCATCGATTTCAGAGACCTGAATAAGGCGTGTCCTAAAGATAATTACCCCACACCTTTCATCGATTAGATTATTGACGAGTGTGCCGGTAACGAGATTTTCTCCTTCATGGACGGTTTCTCTGGTTATAATCAAATTACTATCCGTCCAGAAGATCAACATAAGACCGCATTTATTTGTCCCCGGGGTACGTTTGCATATAAGAAAATGCCTTTTGGTCTTAAAAATGCTGGAGCTACTTTTCAGCGGGCCATGTCTTACGCCTTCCACGACATCAAGAAAATCATCGAGGCATACTTAGATGATCTAGCTGCTCATTCTCGAAAGAGGATGGATCATCCTAGTCACCTCCGGCAAATATTTGAAAGATGTCGTTTTTATAAAATTCGTTTGAATCCGAACAAGTGCGTTTTCGCGGTAACATCCGGTCGGCTGTTGGGATTTATCGTGTTTAGGGAAGGGATAAGGGTAGATCCCTTCAAGGTTGAGGCAATACTTCGGTTGCCTCCCCCGTCTTCAATCCGTCAGCTTCAAAGTCTCCAAGGAAAGTCTAATTTTCTTCGGAGGTTTATCGTCAACTATGCTGAGATTACAAAGGGATATATGAGACTGTTGAAGAAAGGAGTTCCTTTTCTTTGGGACGACTACGCTCAACGCTCATTTCGATGCTTTGAAAAAGGCATTGACCTCTGCTCCTTTACTGAGTCCACCTAATTATAGCAGAGATTTTCTTTTGTATCTGGCAGCAACAGAATCTACCATTGGTATGGTTCTGGTTCAGGAGGATGATGCTCTTGCTGAGCATGTTATTTACTACCTTAGTCGAGGACTGGTAGGACCTGAACTTCGATACACCCCGATAGAAAAGTTAGCCTTAGCAGCAGTTCATGCTATGCAGCGACTCCGGCATTATATTATTCTTCGCAAAACTTATGTCTTGGCAGCTGCCAATCCATTTCAGTTTGTCCTCAGCAGGCGAGTGATTGGGGGCAAATATAATAGATGGATTGTGATTTTACAGGAATTTGATCTAGAGTTCATGTCTGCCAAATCCAAGAAGTCATTAGTTTTTGCGGAATTGATCTTCGAGTTGCCCTGTGGAGAGGAGATGATCTATGATGAGTCCTTTCCGGACGAACACTTGTTTCTTATCTCTCCACAGGATCCTTGGTACGGGGATATCATTGTGTATCTCCAGACTGCGAAGTTTCCCTCTACTTTTTCGAAAGATGAGCATCGTAAACTGCGTCACTTGGCCAAGAATTATTTGATTATTGGTGATGCTTTGTACCATCGAGGGGTTGATTCAATCCTAAGACGCTGCTTAACTCTCGAAGAAGCAGAGGCTGTGCTCAATGATTCTCACAGTGGAGCTTGTGGGGGTCATTTATCTGGGCTTGCTACAGCCCAAAATATTTTGCGTGCTGGATACTTTTGGCCCTCGATTTTCAAAGATTGTATTGAATCGGTCAAGAAGTGTCATCCGTGTCAGGTATATACTCGAAAAATGCGCGCTCATCCAGCTCCGCTTTTTCCAGTCATTACTGTCGGACCCTTTACAAAGTGGGGTATGGATTATACTACTTGTAACCCGCCTTCGGCAAAAGGTCACAAGTACATTATCGTAGCAGTAGACTACTTTACGAAGTGGGTCGAGGCTATGCCTACCTTTGGGAACGATGGTGAGACTGCAGCTTTGTTCCTTTTCAACCAAGTTATCGCTCGTTTTCGTATACCTAGAGAGATTGTCACTGACCATGGCAGTCATTTTCAGAACAGTATGATGGCTGAGTTGGCTCTCAAATTGGGTTTCTGGCAGGAGCATTCATCTCCATATTATCCTCAGGCCAATGGGCAAGTGGAAGCCGTGAATAAATCCTTGAAGACAATTCTTCAAAGGACAATTGATAAACATAGATCCAACTGGCATATTATGCTATATCCTACACTTTGGGCATACAGGACGTCAGTTAAAACTGCAACTGGCTTTACTCCGTTTCAGTTAGTCCACGGGGTGGAATCCGTATTTCCCATTGAATGCGAGATTCCTTCCCTTAAATTAGCTGTTGAGCTTCTTCCTAACACTTCTAGTCTGGCAGAGCGGCTTCTTCATCTGGAACATCTTGATGAGCAGCGTCGAGATGCCGCCACGTTGAACGAAGCGCATAAAAACCGAGTCAAAGTCCAGTACGATAAGGCGGTTAAGCCTAGGGTCTTTTCCGAAGGTGACCTTGTTTTGGTCTATGCCCAAGAAAAAGACGCCTTGGGGGCAGGAAAGTTTAAGTCGATGTGGTATGGCCCCTATATCGTTAAAAAATTCCTTAAGAAAGGAGCGTACACCTTGGTTTACTTCGAAGGGAACAAGTTGCCGGAGCCCCGAAATGGGCTCTATTTGAAGAAGTATTATGCCTAGGCTTTGGCCTGGCATTTTGCTTTGTATATAGTAGTTTTTTGCTTTGTACATATCTGTTTGATTTTCGATTTTTGATGAGGTGGTGATGTTTTTTGATCTGCTTTGGCAGGTTGTGTTGGATGTCATGAGTCATTTTGGTTTCGCCGATGGTGCTAGTAGACACACCCGGAACTTAGCTTCCGCAGCTTGGGTGCTTCATTATCCTTCCGGTCAGCTGTTGGTATCAAGAGGGGTCTGCATTGGTCCTGCTTCCAATAACGTAGCAGAATACACTGCAGTCATTCATCTACTCTCGGAGGTAATATCTTTGGGTGTTGATTCGTTGGTAGTTTTCTTGGACTCTCAGCTGGTGGTGTCGCAGTTGAACAACACTTATCGGGTACGAGATCCATTTTTATTACGATTTTTCTTGAGGGTACGTTTGTTACAAAGGTCATTTCAATTTTTAACATTCATTCATATTCCTCAACCTGACAATTGGTTTGCTGACTCATTAGCTAATCAAGCTTTATATTGGCATATTAATCATTCAATACAATAAATTTTAATCATCAAAAATATCATACATTTGATACATTTATTACATCACATCAAATATCGCTGTATATATATCATCGGAGTGTCAAAAAACTTTACAAAATTTGGATCCATAATCTCGTACAAAACTTGGGCTTATGCCCCATCATGTTCAGTCTCAAAAAAGAATATACAGTCATCTAATATATAAAATCTGTCTACTCCTGAGGACCCTGCCTAGAAGTTGTGTTCCTATAGAACATAACTGCAGTGGCCACACGGCGGAATAGTCTAACCCAGTCCCGGGGTACTCCTACAACCCGTCTCTAGACGGCTTCCGGCAAGTCCTCCACGATAGCCATAGGGATTTGGCAGGTCAATCCCTCCAAGTTTCTCTGCACGGCCTAGAGAGTCCTGTCAGAATCCACTGTTTCCGCCTCACCTCTGCGGCGCTTATGGCACGGTAGGCCCTCAGGACGAACTGGTCCAACATCTGAAACATGATCATTTTTAATTGTCAGTCATTATGAATCCAATCAAAAACATGTTTGTTTTCATTTTTTCATAGATATTTGAAAAAATCCAAAAAAATCATTTAAGTCAAATTTTTTTGCAAAAACTTACCGACTGCTCCCCATGCTGTGCCAGGTGGAAGTACTAGATCTGGATCTCCTCGGAAATCCATCCCGGCATAGGGATAGTCGTCCACTGCGATGATCTGTTCTCCCCACCACAGGAAGAACTCATCATCCCACGTGGTCTGGGGTACCTCACTACCCCCCAGTCTCTTCATCATGTCTGCCCAACGGGAAATTCTTGGGTCCCGCGGGAAATTCTGACTCTGGGTCTCAAAGCTGGAATCCTCTCAAAGAATAATGTTTTCAAAATGGTACCATAGCCAAAGTGTTTAGTTTTTACCTGGCGAATAGAGGTCAGTTGTTGTTTCATGTTCAGTAGCAGGGCTGTGCACCAATCGTAAACATGAGTCAAACACTCTACAGCTATACTCATTTGCGTCCTGGACGCCTGATGTAGTGAGGCAGATCCTGCCACTCTGCTGATGGTGAAAAGGAGGATCTTCATGTGCAAATCCCTGATATCTCTAATTGCAATCTTCATTCCAACCTTTTTGGAATTATCTACGCAATATACGTGGACATAATCTTCCACGGTTAACCCTCCCAGGGGTTTTCCGAGCAAGTCTACTGGTTCTCCCCTCCTGGAGAGTCCAGTGATGAAATATATATCCTCCACTTCTATGCGTAGTGGCATCTGATCAATTATGAAGCAATCCTGATCTGGTTCCCAGTAATTTACGAGCATTTCAAGCAACCGCACATTACTTTTCATATTGGGCATTTTAAATAATTTCAACAATCCGCAATTTCGGAGGATGTTTTGCGATGCACGGTCCTGCATGACCTCTTGGTCTACTGCGCTATTCTCATGTTCCCTCCATGAGATGGTCATCCTGAGAAATTTCATCAAAATTTGCATTAGCCACGCTTTTTTACAATCGGACCTGCGCATACGCGACTTTTCCTATGCACAGTCGTGTGTATACGCGACTTGCCTTCATTAAACCCGCGTATGCGCAGATACGCAATTTTTAGCAAGGGTTTAAAAGCAAAAAATAACTTAATTTTAATTTCCAAACGGACAAAATGAATAAACAGGATGATTAAAGAGCCTACCTGAAGTTTCGCTGAATTCCGACGGTCGGTTGTTCCTGATTTGACGAAAGAAGTTTTTAGCTCCAGAGCACTTTTTCCAAATCAGCTATGCAATAATGAACCAAATGAGTGGTAATTTGTCTATTTATGGCTAAAAAATTGAAAATTTTCGCAAAAATTCTTTATGCTTGTTTTTTTTGATCTATCTTATGCTGTATAACTCGATTGCTTGGAAGTGCCCAGTTTGGTATGTTTTCAGGTACATTTTGATGATTTTGAGATTTTTCCCGGTTTTTGATCCATGATTTCTGACTCGTCACGGCAGGTATATGATCTTCACTGGCATATAGGTTAGGGAATCACTTTCCGTTGCATCTTGCATACTAGCCTCCATACTGATCACTTGCCTTAGGGTCGATCCCATCAGGTCATGAGTATTACACCCATTTCACTCGCCAATTATTTAATCATGACTTGATGGTAGAGCCTTCCTTTACATGGGCTTCCTAGTTAGTTCCTCGCTATCACTTGTTGCCCATGCTGCTTTTTATGTAGGCTCGGGAGTCCTCTTTAGTCCCGCCATGTCTTATGTGTTGAAGCTTCATTCTTCTTCTTCACCACTTATCATTTTTCTGGCTTTTACCCTAGAGGCTCCCTGGTGTCGTTAAGTTGTATTACTGCATTGCATATTGGCTACTTGTTTATCCTGGCCTTTAGCCGGCTTCATTTGGACTCGATGTTTAAGCCAACTTTTGACCTTGACTTTCTGTACAAGTTAACCATTGCATGCACTTAGCTATCACGACTTGACACCTTTTTACCCATGGATGGAATGTTCCTCTGAGTATCACTAACCAGTTTTCGCCACCTTGCATTGAGCATAGGATTGTTCCGGTCCCAGGAACTAGTGCATCTGCTTTATTGATACTCGTTCTATCCATTGTACCATAGCATTCTTTTATTATTTTTCAGGCTTATTATATGAAAAAGACAAAAAAATTAAATATAACAAAAGGAGTGGCAACGGGATGTATCTTCGTTGTTTTGATGGTAGTACAGAGTCAGTTTGTCGCCCTTGAACAAAGCACATATACTTATATATATTTCCTTCATTTTGGGATGGTTCTAGTTTTGACCTAGGTTCAGCCTTTACCATGTTTCACTTGTGAGTTCTCCCCTGATTGGTTATCTCTTCCAATCATATGGAGAGTTTGTTTTTCCTCCTGCATGACAGACTTATACAGTGTCACTTTTTACTGCCATGGTCATCACAGAGTCGTGCTTTTGTTCAAGGGAAGTTTAGCCTGAGTCGGCCATTCTGCGGTGTCTCTTGACTCATTATTCAGTCGACCTTCCCGTTCTTGTCAGTATCATGTTCTATCACATCAGATGTTTTGGTCTTCTGCTCGTGCTGGTTTGAGAAGGTCCCCATTGACTTCTTGCCGACGGGTTTGTCTCTTATCGACTACGACACATTGCTCTGAGAGCAAACCTAGAGCCGCACCTTGGGCCTATTTCCATCATTGATAGGTGACCTCGTGCTCAGCATTTGATCATCATCATGGGTCTTTGACTGACTGGTTTCCCCTGTGTTCGACGTCAACACACACTATCACACTTGGGATTCGTGCAGTACCTTGATTTCCATTTGACCCTATCGGTGGATTTCTCGCCTCTGTGTCAGCTTTCATTATTGGTTGGTTCAGAGGGTTTCTTCCGTGTGCTAGCTTCATCTTGTGCACGTCAGAAACGTACTTCGGTTTTGGTTCCATCACTCTACTTCGTCCGATTCCTTCCAAATCTTGGCCTGCGGGTTACACTCGTGCTGGACTGATGTGGGATGCCTTAATGCCTTCCTTCCAGCAGATCTTTTCCCATCAACTCCGACTCATTGCTCTGGGAATAAGGTCTAGAGTCTTTTTGTCAGTACCTTAGGGTTTGCAGTCATCAGTGGCAGACTCTTCGCTATCGACAGTGGGGATTCATCATTGCCTCCTGATTGGTAGATTCTTTCAAGTGTTCGACTTCAACTCATTCATTCGCACTTGTCAGATTGTACTGGGGCATCTTGACACTCATTATCATTATCGGTGGGTTGTCTTGCGTTGGTTAACGGGATACATCAATGCCCGTTAATCCAACGATTTCTCACATGGTCGACTTCAGCTCATTTATTCCCATTGTGTAGAATTGTGCCATAGTGATCGGTGAAGACCTCAGGTTGCATCAGCATGTTTCGGTTCACTTTTGACAGTCCTTTCAGTGTCTGCCAATGATGTCATCCACCCTTATATGTTGCAATTTAGCACAGCGGCATCTTATATGTTGGTCCCCGAGTTGCATGATTGTACCATTTGATCCACCTCTTATGATCCGGTACTTGGAGATTCAGTTACTTATTTGATCAGACATCCAGTTGCACCATCTTTGATCAGCTTTCTATATGTGATACTTGGACATTGATTCAGACTTGTATTTCCGGGCCATGCTCAGATGATTCATTGTGTACTTACAGTTCAGCTATATACTTGTATACATGTTGGATCTATTTCAGTACTTTCTATATGATGTATTTTTGACTGAGCATGGGTATGCCCGCCTCAGCATGAGTTGACTCTCTGGTTTCTTTCATTGGTTTTTGGCAGGCTGAAATCTGGTGAAGTCCTCTCTTGTCCTTGCGAAGTTCTTTCTATCTGCATAATACATTTCGCCCATCATGTACCCCTTCTGACCTCATATATTAGGGGGCATCTGTTATAGCATCATTTCTCACCTTGACATGATTCATGATTGCTTCATGGCTTTTGGGCACCCATTCCTACAGACTTGGACAAATTCACTTAAAAACAATGTAAAATCCCCCATACGCGACTATGCCCGTACTTTTCCGCGTGTATACGCGAGTCCAGCTAGACTTTTCCGCGTATGCCATTAAAATGATTAAAAAATATATAAAAAATCCCTAATTTCGCGTTGGGTCGATGGTTACTCAGGTAGTTCAACCACCCCAGCCCGTGGCCAATTGTTTCCAACTGTTGAAACTACTTGGAGGGACTATAAAAAGCCCTCATGTGTATGGCCTAAGGGAGAGAGAGAATTATTGATATTATACTTTGTTGGTATTCCCTATCCAAGTCTGATTCCCCGTGCCTCCTGCACTTTCCCAGTTCATTATAGGAAACCCTTGTTTCCTTGAGATGCACATCTCCCTATATGTCATCTCGTATGCACCAGTTTGGAAGGAGTCTTAGCGAGGCAAGGGCCGGACGGATCCGGACGACGGTCTGTGAAGGCCGTGGAAGGATCAGGTGATCTCTCCACTCGTTACTTTTGTACATGCTATTTATAATACAGAAGTATCATGCTGTTCCCGAAATAAACATGTTAGTGTATGCTTATATGTATGAGAATATTTGTTATACAAGCATTCATTATGATTTATTTAATGTTTTATATGAATCTCATTGACATTTAGAGTAGATATATGCTGTACAACCAGTCCTTTGTGCTTGTTTCTTCTTGTTTTTCAGGTTAAGAAGGAAGGACGGTTGCTGGGGGTTTGGACCCCACGTGGATCTACTTCAAACGTAGGACCTACGGGTAACCTTCTCATTCTATTCTATTTATTTTTTCTGAACGTGCATGGTTGTGTGAGTCTCTGTTAAGTAGCATGCCCCTGCTCTGTGGAGGTTGTATCCCAACCAACCTCTAGGGTGTTAATTCCCCGAAACAGTGTTTATAAACATACAAAGAATAAATTTAAGGAAGTGTTTGTGTGTTTATAAATACAAAGAATAAACGAACTATAGTGGATTGGCTTTTATATATATGGTCACAGAAGCGTGGACGACCGACTTCACTCCACCCGCATAAGAGGACGTATTTCGTTGGGGTTTTGAACAGAGTCAAGCACACCATATGACGTTGATGTTGATGTCATATTTGTAATGCTAGAAATAGGGTTTGAATTGAGAGGAAAAGGAAATAGCGTTTGAATAGAGTCAATTGCAGTTTTGAGATTACATAAGTTACGAAAATTATAAAAACTAAATGTTAATATTGTATAATTAAAATTTAATATTAGAAATGATTAGAATAAGATTCATATTATTAAAAAATATATAGATATCAAAATAGAAATAAAAATGTGATTATATCATAAAATAATAATTATTTGTTTTTTGGAATGAGATTTTAGATGATTGGTATGATTAAAGAATATGAAAATTTGAAAAAATTATTAATTAAGGAAAATGATATGATACAATAAAGAGAAAAGTCAAAAATAAGGAAGAAATAAAAATAACATATAGTGTGGAATGAAAATGGAGTAGGGGGATATAACAAATAGGAAGAGAATGGGTTTATAGAATATGTTGATGGATAGTGGGTTTTCAAGAATGACTCTGCTTTATAGCCATTTATCAAAGGAATTAGGGTGTTTCTTGATTTCAAGACCTTGGCCAATGGGAGGAGTAATAAGTTGCATATAATAGAATTTTGGCTTGGTCTAAATGAATAAAATATATAGCATTGTGGAACTGATGTGTGGTTGTCTACTTAAAATATGTGGCTATATGCAATGTGTCACATAAGTGATTTTTAAGGAAGGTGGAATCCATTCAAGTATATAGGATAACGATGACAAGGAGTTTAGGTAACTCCTTGCTTATCATGTTCAATCACAAATCCTCTTTAGTGAACCCAATGGTCCATCACAACACATCGCAACATCTAAACTGAAACAACTGTCCAATAATACATTATACAAATTTTCATTTCTCTCATTATTCTGCATTTTCTATTGACATTATGTAATATTGGTTGTTGCATTTATTTTGCAAATTTAGAACATATATGTGGATTTCAACATCCATATAGGACATAAATACCACATTCTCAATGTTTTTAATTATCATTCTTTCTTGGTGTGTGAATGCATAATAATGGTTTCATTATCTATTTAAGAGTCGCAATATCAATTAAGATAAATTTAGTTAAAATTTAATGTTAACTTAAAAATCCTTTAAATATAAATCTTCTCGTGTTAATGAAACAAATGCAATCAAGTCACCATTAAAATTAATTTTTATAACTTATATAATAGAAAACAATCAAAGATATTGTTGGCTTGAAAACTATTTCACTTTTATAATTTATTAAAATCATAAGATGGCTTTAATTTTTATATGTTTGTGTTATGTTTATAATAAATCTTAAGTAAGCTTATGTTATAGTTTTCGAGAACAGTCATTGAAATTGAGTGTTTTTCTCCTTTCTTCTATTTTAACCATATATCATTGCTTTCCGTGTTCATGCTTATGCATCACATTTTCACGCTCATAAAAATATTGATTGAGATCAAATTTATTAGACATTTATTGACATATAAATTAATTTCCAGAATGTATCTTATCCGGATACGAACATGTGTAAGCTTACCCACAACATAGATACCTCATTCACAATGTTTTCAAATTTCAGCTCATTTTCATTTCTGTGTTTACAAGATGATGTATAAATTAATATAAATTTATTTGAACTTTAATTTTAACGCAGTTTCCCATTAGATATCAATCTTACTGTATTACAAAACTAGTGCAAATAAGATGACCATTAAAATTGAATTTCAATATATTTTGTAATAAAAGAGAATGGGGAATCCATATACTGTAAGTGCTATTTTTAAAACTATTGAACCTTTTACTATGGACGAGATGGATTCCTAGGAGGTTGTGCCATCCTCCTCCCAAGTGTAATGCATCATTTAAGTCACTCGAGGTGCTATGCTGTCGGCGAATGCAAAAATACAGGTGGAGTCCGTTCCAATAAATGACATTTATGAGTATGGTTTTGGAATATGAAGAGGTGAGTGCGAGTGGAGGTGAGGGTAGACCCTCGACCTCCATCCCCTATTTTCCATTTTCTTTCTTGATGGGAAATATTTTCTAGTTTGAAGAGGTGCTTTTGGTAAATAGTATTAACGTTGGTATCCGCATCAAGGGTTGCGACCTTTTAAGTCTTTTCACTGTACTCGAATGTGGATTTCGTCTTTATAGAGTGTTTGTGATAGCGTTGTCACCTATTACATCTATTATTTTCCAATTTATGGTATTGCATCACTCGTTTAGTAGGTTTCTTCAATTTCTAGGCCTGTGTGTGATATCGTGGATAATTGTCCAATCCTTGGGGTTAGCTTATGTAGGTTCGATATCAAGGGATCTCAACTTTTTTGAGGTTTTGGGTTGCTTCGTGTTTTTTGTATGTTTTCAAGCAAGCTTGTTCTCTTGCAATGTTTTCAAATATTTCAGTGCTTAGTGTTTGTTGACGATGGTGCGCGGTTAGGCCTTGATACATGCCTCTTTGTGTTATGTCAACGCATAGGTCATTTTAATTGTTTGGAGGGGTATCGTGTAATATTGGGTGTCATGTTTTTGGGCTACAGTGAGATTGAGAAGTTGGTGTCGTTTGCACCATTGGTGTGGAAATTCGGTGATGATATAATTGATTTCAGGTTTTGGGTTCACGATTCTACGTTTATTCCTTCATCGTAGGAGGTTTTTCCATCCTCTTCCCAAGTGTAATGCCTCTTTTAAGTCACTGCAAGCGCTAGGCTGTTGGTGCATCTAAGAATACAAGTGGAGTCTCTTCCAAGAAATGAAATTTATGAGTATGGTTTTGGAATATGAAGAGGTGAGTGCGAGTGGAGATGAGGGTAAACTCTCGACCTCCATCCACTGTTTCCCAATTTCTCTCTTGGTGCGTAATATTTTCTAGTTTGAAGATGTGCTTTTGGTAAATAGAATTGAGGTTGGTATATGCATCAAGGGTTGCGACCTTTTCAGTATTTTCACTGTAATGGAGTGTGAGATTACGACACGAGTAGTTGAGGCTAGAGTGAAATAAGGAACCATCCTATTTAAGGACTCATCACCCTCTCTTGTGGTATCCATCGTTAAAGGTTTGGATCATCAAATTGATAGCATTGTCAGTTGGAGGAATGCCGAATTGGATCCGTCGGGAGGCCATGGTAGGAAACCTCCTAAGGAGGATCTAGCGCACTAGAAGAGGGCCGCCAAATTGTTGTTTAAGTTGAGAATGGTGAGACTTGACCTCCGCACATGCATAGTGGAAATGTTGGAGAAGGATCATGTTGCCAAGGCCAAGAGAATTAATGCAACATTTGAGACTGTGGAGAGGTGTTTGGAGCACAAAATCATGAATATGGAGACTGATTTACTCACTTCCAATTCAGAGTTGGTCATCGACAACATATCTGCAGAGGTGGAGGATATTATTTGAGGACTACCGGAGGAGGTCGTGGCTTAGATGTAGAACAAGGGAGGAGATGACGATACAGGTCCGAGCAACAGAGGGAAGTATGTCAGGGAGGATGCGGGGAAGTCCAATCTCAAATAATGCCCGCTTCAGGGAAAATTTTAAGGATGGAAGTTTATCTTAAAGTTTATAAACCTTGGCGAATCTTACTAGTCCATAATATGCAAAGTGTAAAATTTTTGGTGATTTTTTTGGAGAAATATTTAGATTTCCAATGATTTTATATTAGTTGATATTATATTTTGGAAATTTTTAAGGTAAAATAACGATGTGCAACAAAATTTGGGCGAATCATTTTAGAAAAAAAATGGAAATTGGCGAATATTTGTTTCGGAAAAACATGGAAAATTAGCCCCCTTGCGAATATTAGCCCCCAAAATTTTCCGTGGCCCACTTATGAATTTATCGAAGGTGGATATTTTTATGGCTCCGAGCACATTATGGAAACTTTCTGTTTATTGTGATGATCGCTAGCTCTATGGTTATCTGGTTTATGCTCCGAATTGTGAAAATATATGGTTATGGAGATACACTCCCCTTTGGTAGTTGATGCCATGTATTGCTTGCATTTTATACATCATTATGTTGCTTCTTGTCAATGGAGAAGGGTGATGCTTTCCGTGGCATATCGACACTATGTGTGAAACTTTGATTATTTATCTATGATGGAACTGGATAGGTACGCGGTGTTGTGTGTTCTTAAACTGAAGAGAGAAATACTTCTATGTGTCTTTGTTGTATGGGGGTATTTTGGATCTTTCTCTTTCCTATGTATTTCTGGGTGGGATTAGAAAAGGATAACTTCATCACCCTTTTTTGTTAATGAAATCCAAGAGTTTCAATATAAAAACAATAAAAATAAAAACTATTTAACCTTTTATATTTTATAGAAATAAAGATGCATTATATAAATTATATACACAATCTCTAGACTTTAATGCTAAATTAAATGAAAACCAAATTTTCAACGCGCTTCACAATTTTTTTTTTTGGTAAAAACCTACCCGTGTTTAGGCGAGCTGATTATCTTTCATCTAGAAATTACTCCCAAGGAGCATGCATGCCAATCTCGAAGGGAATAGAACCTAGGTGGGGAGGCTAATAGTGAATCCTACCTACCACCAGAGCTACGCCCACTTGAAAACACACATCACAAATAACAAAAATAAAATTATGCAGTGTATTAGCAAAAATAAAATTACATAATTAATGTAAATTTTATACATTTTGAGAAATTATCATTAATATTTCATCTTTTCCCTTTTATTTTTCTAAACCATATATCATCCCCTTGAAATATGATTCACAATGGTTATCTGTAATTCAAAAGCTGAGAGATCAGAAAAGTGTAGGGGAAATAAAAATAGTTTCATAAAGGTGTGTGAATCACATTTAGGGGAAATAAAATAGTTTCATGGATGTAATGGGATTTGGAAGCACCTGCTAATACTGATGCAAGTTTTCCTGTGAAGATGTAAAACGGTTGTACCCACGTAATCATGATTTTGAATATAAAGTATTCGTCCTTAAAACTATTTAACTTTTTATAATTTATAAAAATGAAGATGCATTAAATTTCTATGTATCATCTATACATATTTATTCCACATTAAAATTTAAACCACATTTTCAACTCACATCACAACTATTATGGAGTTTGTTAACACAAATAAAATTGCATAATTAATGTATATGTTATACTTTTTGAAAAATAATTATTGAAATTGCCTCTTTTTTCTCTCCTCTTTTCTACATTATATCACTTCTTTAAAAGGGGACTAACAGTAACAACCTATTATTCGAAAGTAGAGAGATTGTGAATCAAGATGGGAGCAAGATTTTATCTGCATTAATGCCATTAGTTTCAATGCATACATAAATTATTCTTCATTTTTCAATGTCTCTCATTATCTTGATGTTCTAAAGATAATTAACCAATTTTAGACATAAGAAAATTTCAGCCATATCCAACCATGGTCAAACTAGATCAATAACGTTTCACCATGATCATTCAGGGTTAAGGATATTAACCATAGTAAACATGGTCCCCATATAAATAGGGTTTGAATAGAGTCAATTGCAGTTTTGAGATTACATAAGTTACGAAAATTATAAAAACTAAATGTTAAAATTGTTTAATTAGAATGTAATATTATGAATGATTAGAATAAGATTCATATTATTAAAAACTATATAGATATCAAAATAGAAAATAGAAAATAAAAATAAAAATGGGATTATATCATCAAATAAATAATTATTTGTTTTTTGGAATGAGATTTTAGATGTTTGGTATGATTAAAGAATATGAAAATTTGAAAAAATTATTAATTAAGGAAAATGATATGATGCCATAAAGAAAAAAGTAAAAAAGAAGGAATAAATAAAAATAAGATATAGTGTGGAATGAAAATGGAGGCGTAGGGGGATATAACAAATATGAAGAGAATGAGTTTATAGAATATGTTGATGGATAGTGGCTTTTCAAGAATGACTCTGCTTTATAGCCATTTATCAATAGGAATTAGGGTGTTTCTTGATTTCAAGACCTTGGCCAATGGGAGGAGTAATAAGTTGCATATAATATAATTTTGGCTTGGTATAAATGAATAAAATATATAGAATTGTAGCAGTGATGTGTGGTTGTCTACTTAAAATATGTGGCTATGCAATGTGTCACATAAGTGATTTTTAAGGAAGGTGGAATCCATTCAAGTATATAGGATAATGATGACACGAAGTTCAGGAAACTCCTTGCTTATCATGTTCAATCACAAATCCTCTTTAGTGAACGCGATGGTCCATCACAACACATCGTAACATCTAAACCGAAACAACTGTGCAATAATACACTATACAAATTTTCATTTCTCTCATTATTTTTCATTTTCTATTGACATTATGTAATGGTTGTTGCATTTTATTTTGTAAATTTGGAACATATATGTGGATTTGAACATCCATATAGGACATAAATACCACATTCTCAATGTTTTTAATTATCATTCTTTCTTGGTGTGTGAATTCATAATAATGGTTTCATTATCTATTTAAGAGTTGCAATATCAATTAATATAAATTTATTAAAACTTTAATGTTAACTTAAAAATCCTTTAAATATAAATCTTCTCGTGTTAATGAAACCAATGTAATCAAGTCACCATTAAAATTAATTTTTATAACTTTTATAATAGAAAACAATCAAATATATTGTTGGCTTGAAAACTGTGTCACCTTTTATAGTTTATTAAAATTGAGATGGCTTAAAGTTTTATATGTTTGCGTTATAGTTTTCGATAAATCTTAAGTGTTTATGTTATATTTTTCGAGAAATAGTCATTGAAATTGAGTGTTTTTCCTTTCCTCTATTTTAACCATATGTCACTACTTTCCGTATTCATTCTTATGCATCACATTTTCACACTCATAAAAATATTGATTGAGATAAAATTTATTAGAAATTTATTAGTATATAAATTAATTTCCAGAATGTATCTTATCCCGATACGAACATGTGTAAGCTTACCCACAATGTAGATACCTCATTCACAATGTTTTCAAATTTCAGTTAATTTCCATTTATTTTCTGTTTACAAGATGATGTATAAATTAATATAAATTTATTTGAACTTTAATTTTAACACAGTTTCCCATTAAATATAAATCTTAATATGTTACAAAACTAGTGCAAATAAGATGACCATTAAAATTGAATTTCTATATATTTTGTAACAAAAGAGAATGGGGAATCCATATACTGTTAGTGCTACTCTTAAAACTATTTAACCTTTTATTATGGAAAAGATGGATTCCTAGGACGTTGTGCCATCCTCCTCCCAAGTGTAATGCCTCATTTAAGTCACTCGAGGCGCCAGGCTGTCGGTAAATGCAAGAATACAAGTGGAGTCTCTTCTAATAAATGACATTTATGAGTATGTTTTGGAATATGAAGAGGTGAGTGTGAGTGGAGGTGAGGGTAGACCCTCGACCGCCATCCCCTGTTTTCCAATTTCTCTCTTGGTGGGTAACATTTTCTAGTTTGAAGAGGTGCTTGTGGTAAAGAGTATTAACGTTGGTATCCGCATCAAGGGTTGCGACCTTTTAAGTCTTTTCACTGTACTCAAGTGTGGATTCTGTCTTTATAGAGTGTTGGTGATAATGTTGTCACCCATTACATCTATTATTTTCCAATATATGGTATTGCATCACTGGTTTAGTAGGTATTTTCAATTTCTAGGCCTGTTTGTGATATCGTGGGTAATCGTCCAATCCTTGGGGGTAACTTATGTTGGTTCGATATCAAGGGATCCTAACTTTTTTGAGGTTTTGGGTTGCTTCGTGTTTTTTGGTATGATTTCAAGCAAGCTTGTCCTCTTGCAATTTTGTCAAATCTTTCAGTGCTTAGCGTTTGTTGACGATGGTGCGCTGTTAGGACTTGATACATGCCTCATTGTGTTATGTCAATGCATAGGTAATTTTAATTGTTTGGAGGGGTATTGTGTAATATTGGGTGTCATGGTTTTGGGCTAAAGTTAGATTCAGAAGTTGGTGTCATTTGCACCATTGATGTGGAAATCCGTTGATGATATAATTGATTTCAAGTTTTGGGTTCACGATTCTATATATGTTCCTTAATAGTAGGAGGTTGTGCCATCCTCCTCCCAAGTGTAATGCCTCATTTAAGTCACTGTAAGCGCTAGGTTGTCGGTGCATCTAAGAATACAAGTGGAGTCTCTTCCAATAAATGACATTTATGAGTATGGTTTTGGAATATGAAGAGGTGAGTGCGAGTGGAGGTGAGGGTGAACTCTCGACCTCCATTCACTGTTTCCCAGTTTCTCTCTTGGTGGGTAATATTTTCTAGTTTGAAGATGTGATTTTGGTAAATATAATTAAGGTTGGTATCTGTGTCAAGGGTTGTGACCTTTTCAGTCTTTTCACTGTACTGGAGTGTGAGATTACGACACGAGTAGTTGAGGCTAGAGTGCAATAAGGAACCGTCCTGTTTAAGGACTCATCGCCCTCTTTTGTGGTATCCGTCTTTAAAGGTTTGGATCGTCAAATTGATACCATTGTGAGTTGGAGAAATGCCGAATTGGATGTGCTCGGAGGCCATGGTAGGAAACCTCCTAAGGAGGATCTAGCGCTAGAAGAGGGCCGCCAAATTGTTGTTTAAGTTGAGAATGGGGAGACTTGACCTCCGCACATGCCGAGTGGAATTATTGGAGAAGGATCATGTTGCTAAGGCGAAGAGAATTAATGCAACATTTGAGACTGTGGAGAGGTATTTGGAGCACAAAATCACGAACATGGAGACTGATTTACTCACTTCAAATTCAGAGTTGGTCAGCCACAACATATTTGCAGAGGTGGAGGAGATTATTTGAGGACTACCAGAGGAGCTGGTGGCTTCGATGTAGAACAAGGGAGGATACGACGACACAAGTCCGAGCAACCGAGGGAAGTATGTTAGCGAGGACGCGGGGAAGTCCAACCTCAAATAACGCCCACTTCAGGGAAAATTTTAAGGATGGAAGTTTATCTTAAAGTCTATAAACCTTGGCGAATCTTACGAGTCCATAATATGCAAAGTGAAAATTTTTTGGTGATATTTTTGTAGAAATATTTAGATTTCCAATGATTTTATATTAGTTGATATTATATTTTGGCAATTTCTAAGGTAAAATAACACTTTAGAATAAAATTTGGGCGAATCGTTTTAGAAAAGAAATGGAAATTGGTGAATATTTGTTTTGGAGATACACTCCCCTTTGATAGTTGATGCCATGTATTGATTGCATTTTATACATCATTATGTTGTTTCTTGTCAGTGGAGAAGGGTGATACTTTCCGTGGCATATCGATACTATGTTTGAAACTTTGATTATTTATCTATGATTGAGCTGGATAGGTACATGGTGTTGTGTGTTGTTAAACTGAAGAGAGAAATACTTCTATGTGTCTTTGTTATATGGGGGTATTTTGGATCTTTCTCTTTCCTATGTATTTCTGGGTGGGATTAGAAAAGGATAACTTCGTAACCCTTTTTTGTTAATGAAATCCAAGAGTTTCAACCTACAAACAATAA
Source organism: Pinus albicaulis (assembly GCA_034641835.2). Lineage (NCBI taxonomy): Eukaryota > Viridiplantae > Streptophyta > Pinopsida > Pinales > Pinaceae > Pinus > Pinus albicaulis. The sequence goes on along the minus strand of CM076575.1, from coordinate 2,003,590,713 downwards.
AAACAAAAACTATTTAACCTTTTATATTTTATAGAAATAAGGATGCATTATATAAATTATATACACAATCTCTAGACTTTAATGATAAATTAAATGAAAACAAAATTTTCAACGCCCTTCACAATTTTTTTGTTTTTGTAAAAACCCACCCGTGTCTAGGCGAGATGATTATCTTTCATGTAGAAATTAGTCCCAAAGAGCGAGCGTGCCAATCTCAAAGGGACTGGAACCTGGGTGGGGAGGGTAAGGGCGACTCCTACCTACCACCAGAGCTACGCCCACTTGAAAACACACATCAGAAATAACAAAAATAAAATTATGCAGTGTATTAACAAAAATAAAAAAACATAATTAATGTAAATGTTATACATTTTGAGAAACCGTACAAAATATGAATAATAATTTTTAAACATTAAGAAGATATTCACACATGGGATGAGTAATAAGGGGCACATGATAGGATTTTATCTTGGTCAAAATGAATAGAATTTTTACAATTGTGGGAGCGATGGGTGATTGTTGACCTAAATATGTGGGCGTGGATTTTAGGATGTTTAGCATATGTGAATTTTGATTCTGGCTTTTACTTATGTAAGTTTCTTCGTTAAATCATGTAGCTGGGATGGTTGATAGAAATTTTGTTATTCTCTCCACCGGGGTTCAATTCATGTCCACCATATTGACTTAACCACCAAAAACGTTTCCTAAGCTCGCAAGAAGTCTTCTAAAAATCTAGTGCTCTTTCCTGAATATCCCAAACAATTTATTTATTAATTCAATAAAAGTATTTACACCATCAAATAAACATGGTCCCCATATAAATAGGGTTTGAATAGAGTCAATTGCAGTTTTGAGATTACATAAGTTACGAAACTTATAAAAACTAAATGTTAAAATTGTTTAATTAGAATGTAATATTAGAAATGATTAGAATAAGATTCATATTATTAAAAACTATATAGATATCAAAATAGAAAATAGAAAATAAAAATAAAAATGGGATTATATCATCAAATAAATAATTATTTGTTTTTTGGAATGAGATTTTAGATGTTTGGTATGATTAAAGAATATGAAAATTTGAAAAAATTATTAATTAAGGAAAATGATATGATACAATAAAGAAAAAAGTAAAAAAGAAGGAATAAATAAAAATAAGATATAGTGTGGAATGAAAATGGAGGGGTAGGGGGATATAACAAACATGAAGAGAATGAGTTTATAGAATATGTTGATGGATAGTGGGTTTTCAAGAATGACTCTGCTTTATAGCCATTTATCAAAAGGAATTAGGGTGTTTCTTGATTTCAAGACCTTGGCCAATGGGAGGAGTAATAAGTTGCATATAATATAATTTTGGCTTGGTATAAATGAATAAAATATATAGAATTGTGGCAAAGATGTGGTTGTCTACTTAAAATATGTGTTATGCAATGTGTCACATAAGTGATTTCAAGGAAGGTGAATCCATTCAAGTTAATAGGATAATGATGACAAGGAGTTCAGGTTCCCTGCTTATCATGTTCAATCACAAATCCTCTTTAGTGAACATGGTCCATCAGCCCAACATCCAACATCTAAACCGAATAAACTGTCCAATAATACACCTATACAAATTTTCATTTCTCTCATTATTTTGCATTTTCTATTGACATTATGTAATTATTGTTGCATTTTATTTTGCAAATTTAGAACATATATGTGGATTTGAACATCCATATAGTACATAAATACTCACATTCTCCTTGTTTTTAATTATCATTCTTTCTTGGTCTGTGAATGCATAATAATGGTTTCATTATCTATTTAAGAGTTGCAATATCAATTAATATAAATTTAGTAAAACTTTAATGTTAACTTAAAAATCCTTTAAATATAAATCTTCTCGTGTTAATGAAACCAATGTAATCAAGTCACCATTAAAATTAATTTTTATAACTTTTATAATAGAGAACAATCAAATATATTGTTGGCTTGAAAACTATGTCGCCTTTTATAGTTTATTAAAATTGAGATGGCTTAAAGTTTTATATGTTTGTGTTATAGTTTTCGATAAATCTTAAGTGTTTATGTTATAGTTTTCGAGAAATAGTCATTGAAATTGAGTGTTTTTCCTTTCCTCTATTTTAACCATATATCATTGCTTTTCGTGTTCATTCTTATGCATCACATTTTCACGCTCATAAAAAGATTGATTGAGATCAAATTTATTAGACATTTATTAATATATAAATTAATTTCCAGAATGCATCTTATCCCGATACGAACATGTGTAAGCTTACCCACAACATAGATACCTCATTCACAATGTTTTCAAATTTCAGTTAATTTTCATTTCTTTATGTTTACAAGATGATGTATAAATTAATATAAATTTATTTGAACTTTAATTTTAACACAGTTTCCCATTAAATATAAATCTTACTGTATTACAAAACTAGTGCAAATAAGATGACCATTAAAATTGAATTTCTATATATTTTGTAATAAAAGAGAATGGGGAATCCATATACTGTTAGTGCTACTTTTAGAACTATTTAACCTTTTATTATGGACGCTATGGATTACTAGGAGGTTGTGCCATCCTCCTCCCAAGTGTAATGCCTCATTTAAGTCACTTGAGGCGCTAGGCTATCGGTGAATGCAAGAATACAAGTGGAGTCTATTCCAATAAATGACATTCATGAGTATGGTTTTGGAATATGACGAGGTAAGTGCGAGTGGAGTTGAGGGTAGACCCTCGACCTCCATCCCCCGTTTTCCAATTTCTCTCTTGGTAGGTAATATTTTCTAGTTTGAAGAGGTGCTTTTGGTAAAGAGTATTAACGTTGGTATCCGTATCAAGGGTTACGAACTTTTAAGTCTTTTCACTGTACTCAAGTGTGGATTCCATCTTTATAGAGTGTTGGTGATGATGTTACCACCTATTAAATCTATTATTTTCCAATTTGTGGTATTGCATCACTTGTTTAGTAGGTTTGTTCAATTTCTAGGCCTGTTTGTGATATTGTGGGTAACTGTCCAATCCTTGGGGGTAACTTATGTTGGTTCGATATCAAGGGATCCTAACTTTTTTGAGGTTTTGGGTTGCTTCGTGTTTTTTGGTATGATTTCAAGCAAGCTTGTTCTCTTGCAATTTTGTCAAATCTTTCAGTGCTTAGTGTTTGTTGACGATGGTGCGCTGTTAGGCCTTGATACATGCCTCTTTGTGTTATGTCAATGCATAGGTAATTTTAATTGTTTGGAGGGGTATCGTGTAATATTGGGTGTCATGGTTTTTGGCTACAGTGAGATTGAGAAGTAGGTGTCGTTTACACCATTGATGTGGAAATTCGGTGATGATATAATTGATTTCAGGTTTTGGGTTCACGATTCTACGTCTATTCCTTCATCGTAGGAGGTTGTTCCATCCTCCTCCCAAGTGTAATGCCTCATTTAAGTCACTGCAAGTGCTAGGCTGTCGGTGTATCTAAGAATACAAGTGGAGTCTCTTCCAATAAATGACATTTATAAGTATGGTTTTGGAATATGAAGAGGTGAGTGCGAGTGGAGATGAGGGTAAACTCTCGACCTCCATCCAGTGTTTCCCAATTTCTCTCTTGGTGGGTAATATTTTCTAGTTTAAAGATGTGATTTTGGTAAATAGAATTAAGGTTGGTATTTGCATCAAGGGTTGCGACTTTTCAGTATTTTCACTGTACTGGAGTGTGAGATTACGACATGAGTAGTTGAGGCTAGAGTGCAATAAGGAACTGTCCTATTTAAGGACTCATCGCCCTCTTTTTTGGTATCCATCGTTAAAGGTTTGGATCGTCAAATTGATAACATTGTGAGTTGGAGGAATGCCGAATTGGATGTGCCGAGAGGCCATGGTAGGAAGCCTCCTAAGGAGGATCTAGCGCTAGAAGAGGGCCGCAAAATTCTTGTTTAAGTTGAGAATGGGGAGACTTGACCTTGCACATGCCAAGTGGAATTATTGGAGAAGGATAATGTTGCCAAGGCCAAGCGAACTAATGCAACATTTGAGACTGTGGAGAGGTATTTGGAGCACAAAATCACGAACATGGAGACTGATTTACTCACTTCCAATTCAGAGTTGGTCAGCCACAACATATTTGCAGAGGTGGAGGAGATTATTTGAGGACTACCGGAGGAACTGGTGGCTTAGATGTAGAACAAGGGAGGAGACGACGACACAGGTCCGAGCAATCGAGGGAAGTATGTCAGCGAGGACGCGGGATAGTCAAACCTCAAATAATGCCCACTAAAGGGAAAATTTTAAGGATGGAAGTTTATCTTAAAGTTTATAAACATTGGCGAATCTTACGAGTCCATAATATGCAAAGTGTAAAATTTTTGGTGATATTTTTGTAGAAATATTTAGATTTCCAATGATTTTATATTAGTTGATATTATATTTTGGAAATTTCTAAGGTAAAATAACGTTGCACAATAAAATTTGGGCGAATCGTTTTAGAAAAAAATGGAAATTGGCAAGCAGATTTTGGAGATACACTCCTTTCAACCATTGATGCCATGTATTGCTTTCATTTTATACATCATTATGTTGCTTCTTGTCAATGGAGAAGGGTGATACTTTCTGTGGCATATCGATACTATGTTTGAAACTTTGATTATTTATCTATGATGGAGCTGGATAGGTACGTGGTGTTGTGTGTTGTTAAACTGAAGAGAGAAATACTTCTATGTGTCTTTGTTATATGGGGTATTTTGGATCTTTCTCTTTCCTATGTATTTCTGGGTGGGATTAGAAAAGGATAACTTCGTAACCCTTTTTTGTTAATGAAATCCAAGAGTTTCAACCTACAAACAATAAAAACAAAAACTATTTAACCTTTTTATTTTTTATAGAAATAAATATGCATTATATAAATTATATACACAATCTCTGTGACTTTAATGATAAATTAAATGAAAAACCAAATTTTCAACGCCCTTCACAATCTTTTTGTTTTTGTAAAAACCCACCCATGTCTAGGCGAGATGATTATCTTTCATGCAGAAAATAGTCCTAAAGAGCCAAGCATGCTAATCTCAAAGGGATCGGAACTCCGGGTGGGGAGGGTAAGAGCGACTCCCCCTCTATTTTCGCAGCTACACCCACTTGAAAACACACATCGAAATAACAAAAATAAAATTATGCAATGTATTAACAAAAATAAAAAAACATAATTAATGTAAATGTTATACATTTTGAGAAACCGTACAAAATATGAAATAATAATTTTTAAACATTAAGAAGATATTCACACATGGGATGAGTAATAAGAGGCACATGATAGGATTTTATCTTGGTCAAAATGAATAGAATTCTTACAATTGTGGGAGCGATGGGTGATTGTTGACCTAAATATGTGGGCGTGGATTTTAGGATGTTTAGCATATGTGAATTTTGATGCAGGTTTTTACTTATGTAAGTCTCTTCGTTAAATAGAAATTTTGTTATTCTCTCCACCGGGGTTCAATTCATGTCCACCATATTGACTTAACCACCAAAAAATTTTCCTAAGCTCGCAAGAAGTCTTCTAAAAATCTAGTGCTCTTTCCTGAATATCCCAAACAATTTATTTATTAATTCAATAAAAGTATTTGCACCATCAAATAATTCCCATTCTCGCTTCCATAGCCATTAAATCCAATAACCAATATTTCAATAAAAAACTATATGGGTGCTACAATCCTCTTCTTTTCCTTGAAAATGTATGTGATTATCAGGTAAAATAACATATCACACATTTAGTTATTGTTGAATTGGATTTAAACATAAATGAACTTTAGGCCTTATGGAAATATAATGAGTTACACATTTTCCCCAGTCACATTTATTCCATTTATTTTGTATGCGTAATGTAACATTCATATATCTAATCGATTCTTACTCATGACGCTATGCAGCAAAATCATACATGCATAAAACTTCTCTCTCATGTCTTAATGTGAAGCTCTCTCACCACTTCAGCTGGGTTTCCCTGTAATCCATAACCCCCATTCTGCATTTTCTTGTGCCGTTGACATTCACTTCACTCGAAATTCATACTTTCGGTTAGGGTGTATGAAGACAATACAATATTTGTATGGCGTTTTTGGATTGACTAAATTGGGGAAAACAATTTCTTTTGTTTTGTGTAGACCTTTTTTCTGAAAGATAATCTTATATGAAGCACTGAACTCAATATTTTTTAAATCGACAACATCATTATCTTAATTTGGGTTTTTCTATCGAGATTTATTTTTAAATTTTTATTGGAATTGCTGGTTCACCTCTTACGGATTTCTAGCTACAGGGATTAAATTATTTGGCAAGAGAGGGAGGCGTAAATTGTAGCCCCGAGGAACAACTGGAGGAAAAATATGCGTGAGGATTGGGAGTGCCCACAAAAAACAATGCCAATATTTTCTCCTTGTGGAAAGGATTGGACCTCACTCACTCTCTGAATAAAGAGAACAAAATTGTTGGGGATTCCTTGTTTTTTATAAGAATCTTCTCAAATGTACATTATTTCGACAAAAATTCCTCCACCAATCAAATACCAGCTGAAAAAATTTGAGCAATATTCCTTTTCTCATGTTCTGCATCACCTAAATAAGGCAACTGATGAAATGGAAAACCGTGGAGTGCTATTGGGAGCGGGGAGATACGATATCGATGGGAGAGATAGCGGCCACCTTTCTACTCCTTAATTTAGTAACGGGGAGGATGACAATAAATTTTCGCATGTCTATCGATGATAGAGGGATGACGCGAGTAGTGGAAGCTAGTGCACAAGAAGGCACCGTCCTAGTTAAGGACTCACCACCCTGTTTTGTGGTATATGTTGTTAAAGGTTTGGAGCGTCGAATTGATAACAATGCGAGTCGGAGGAATGCCGAATTAGATGTGCCATGAGGCCATGGTAGGAAACCTCCTAAAGAGGATATAGCGCGGAGAGAGAGGGCTGCCGAATTCCTGTTTAAGTTGATAATGGGGAGACTTGACCTCATCACACGCCGAGTAGAATTATTGGAGAAGGATCCTGCTGCCAAGGCTGAGAGAATTAATGCAATGTTTGAGACTCTGGAGGGGTATTTGGAGCACAAAATCATGAAGATGGAGACTGATTTACTCACTTCCAATTCAAAGTTGGTCAACGACAGCATATTTGTAGAGGTCAAGGATATTATTTCACGACTACCGGAGGAGGTCGTGGCTTAGCTGCAGAATAAGGGAGGAGACGACGACTGAGGTGCAGGTCTGAGCAGCCGAGGGAAGTATGTCAGCGAGGACGCTGGGAAGTCCAATCTCAAATAATTTCCACTTATGAATTGACATTACTTGGCTAGTAGGGGAAATAAAATAGTTTCATGGATGTAATGGGACTTGGAAGCACCTGCTAAGACTGATGCAAGTTTTTTTGTGAAGGCGTAAAACGTTTGTACCCAAGTAATCATGATTTTGAATATAAAGTATCCGTCCTTAAAACTATTTATCTTTTTATAATTTATAAAAATGAAGATGTATTAAATTTATATATATCATCTATACATATTTATTCCAAATTAAAATTTAAACCACATTTTCAACTCACATCAACACTATTATGGAGTTTGTTAACACAAATAGAATTGCATAATTAATGTACATGTTATACTTTTTGAAAAATCATTATTGAAATTGCCTCTTTTTTCTCTCCTCTTTTCTACATTATATCACTTCTTTGAAAGGGGAGTAACAACAACAACCTGTAATTCAAAAGGAGAGAAATTGTGAATCAAGTTGGGAGCAAGTTTGTATTTGCATTAATGCCATTAGTTACAATGCATACATAAATTATTCTTCATCCTTCAATGTGTCTCATTATCTTGATATTCTAAAGATAATTAATCAATTTTAGACATTAAGAAAAGTTCGGCCATATCCAACCATGATCAAACTAAATCAGTAATGGTTCACCATGGTCTTTCATGGTCAACACTATTAACCATAATAAACATGGTCCTCATATACACATATTACAGGTTGATAACCATGGAAAAACTACCTTTCCCAATATTACAGGTTGATAACCATGGACAAACTACCTTTCCCACCTATAAACACTACTGTAGTCACTTTTACTTCCACAATAACCAAACCTGCCACTATCACCTATTCTCGCACTCAATTTAATTGCCACCACCAAAACTACCTCTACCTCTCCCACCAGAATCTCTGTTAACATTGCCGTAGTAACTTTTACTTCCACTACCACCTATTCTTCGAGGGGCAACGTTTATTCTATAGTGATTATCGTTGCCACGACCTTGATTCCATCCATTAGCCGAAGAACTGTGATACCCAGATGTATCTGCGTTCTGATGGCCTAGAGTTGCAAAATTTCCTGCTCGACCTGTTTCCCATCCACGCCCACGGCCTCTGCCACCTCTACGCCCACGAACTTGATTCCATCCCGACGTATCCGTGTTCTGAGAGCTGAGAGTTGCAACATGTTCCGATGTCCACGTCCTCTGCCCCTGCCATTTTGTATAGAATCTTCTCCCTCACACTCATATTCATCACCTGGAAGTGGCTTTAGTTGATCAGCACGCAGAGTTGTGTCCTAGATAGCGTAATTGCTATCGTGGATACGTGTCTGGTCGTTTCCAAAGTCGATAGGCCTTCTTCCAGGGGTTCCCAAATAGTGTTTATATCAGCAGAACTTGTTTCTGTATTCTGATGGAGTTCAGGCAATCTCCTCTTTATCATCTCTGCAATTGTTACAGTCTTGCTTATTGCTCTTCCCATTCCCTTCAAGATAATGTCAGATGCACCTTTCTCTTCCAGTAATGCAATTGCATATCCAACGTACTTCCCCAGCGTCCCTGCTGTCGTGATACGAATCTCGTTTTCGCTTTTGGGAACAATGGGGCCAGAATTTTCCACTCTTCGATATTTATCCATCTCGATCCTAAAACCCTATTCCCTCCCTATGCAACTTAAATAAATTCGCAAAAGTCACTGATATCCCAACGGAAAACACACAGTTAAGTTAATGACACCACAGAAACTCCGACGTCCAGAAAGCTGAGGAATATTAGTTAAGGAAGTGTTTGTGTGTTTATAAATACAAAGAATAAACGAGCTTTTATATATATGGTCACAGAAGCGTGGACGACCGACTTCACTCCACCCGCATAAGAGGACGTATTTCGTTGGGGTTTTGAACCGAGTCAAGCACACCATACGGCGTTGATGTTGATGTCATATTTGTAATGCTAGAAATAGGGTTTGAATTGAGTCGAAAAGGAAATAGCGTTTGAATAGAGTCAATTGCAGTTTTGAGATTACATAAGTTACGAAAATTATAAAAACTAAATGTTAATATTGTTTAATTAAAATGTAGTATTAGAAATGATTAGAATAAGATTCATATTATTAAAAAATATAGAGATATCAAAATAAAAATAAAAATGTGATTATATCATAAAATAAATAATTATTTGTTTTTTGGAATGAGATTTTAGATGATTGGTATGATTAAAGAATATGAAAATTTGAAAAAATTATTAATTAAGGAAAATGATATGATACAATAAAGAGAAAAGTCAAAAAGAAGGAAGAAATAAAAATAAGATATAGTGTGGAATGAAAATGGAGGAGTAGGGGGATATAACAAATAGGAAGAGAATGGGTTTATAGAATATGTTGATGGATAGTGGGTTTTCAAGAATGACTCTGATTTATAGCCATTTATCAAAGGAATTAGGGTGTTTATTGATTTCAAGACCTTGGCCAATGGGAGGAGTAATAAGTTGCATATAATAGAATTTTGGCTTGGTCTAAATGAATAAAATATATAGCATTGTGGAACTGATGTGTGGTTGTCTACTTAAAATATGTGGCTATGCAATGTGTCACATAAGTGATTTTTAAGGAAGGTGGAATCCATTCAAGTATATAGGATAATGATGACAAGGAGTTCAGGTAACTCCTTGCTTATCATGTTCAATCAGAAATCCTCTTTAGTGAACCCGATGGTCCATCACAACACATCGCAACATCTAAACTGAAACAACTTTCCAATAATACATTATACAAATTTTCATTTCTCTCATTATTCTGCATTTTCTATTGACATTATGTAATATTGGTTGTTGCATTTTATTTTGCAAATTTAGAACATATATGTGGATTTCAACATCCATATAAGACATAAATACCACATTCTCAATGTTTTTAATTATCGTTCTTTCTTGGTGTGTGAATGCATAATAATGGTTTCATTATCTATTTAAGAGTCGCAATATCAATTAATATAAATTTACTTAAAATTTAATGTTAACTTAAAAATCCTTTAAATATAAATCTTCTCGTGTTAATGAAACCAATGCAATCAAGTCACCATTAAAATTAATTTTTATAACTTATATAATAGAAAACAATCAAAGATATTGTTGGCTTGAAAACTATTTCACCTTTTATAATTTATTAAAATCAAGATGGCTTAAATTTTTATATGTTTGTGTTATAGTTTTCGATAAATCTTAAGTGTTTATGTTATAGTTTTCGAGAAATAGTCATTGAAATTGAGTGTTTTTCCTTTCTTCTATTTTAACCATATATCATTGCTTTCCGTGTTCATGCTTATGCATCACATTTTCACGCTCATAAAAATATTGATTGAGATCAAATTTATTAGACATATAAATTAATTTCCAGAATGTATCTTATCCGGATACGAACATGTGTAAGCTTACCCACAACATAGATACCTCATTCACAATGTTTTCAAATTTCAGCTCATTTTCATTTCTGTGTTTACAAGATGATGTATAAATTAATATAAATTTATTTGAACTTTAATTTTAACGCAGTTTCCCATTAGATATCAATCTTACTGTATTACAAAACTAGTGCAAATAAGATGACCATTAAAATTGAATTTCAATATATTTTGTAATAAAAGAGAATGGGGAATCCATATACTGTAAGTGCTATTTTTAAAACTATTTAACCTTTTACTATGGATGAGATGGATTCCTAGGAGGTTGTGCCATCCTCCTCCCAAGTGTAATGCCTCATTTAAGTCACTCGAGGTGCTATGCTGTCGGCGAATGCAAAAATACAAGTGGAGTCCGTTCCAATAAATGACATTTATGTGTATGGTTTTGGAATATGAAGAGGTGAGTGCGAGTGGAGGTGAGGGTAGACCCTCGACCTCCATCCCCTGTTTTCCATTTTCTTTCTTGATGGACAATATTTTCTAGTTTGAAGAGGTGCTTTTGGTAAATAGTATTAACGTTGGTATCCGCATCAAGGGTTGCGACCTTTTAAGTCTTTTCACTGTACTCGAATGTGGATTTCATCTTTATAGAGTGTTGGTGATAGCGTTGTCACCTATTACATCTATTATTTTCCAATTTATGGTATTGCATCACTCGTTTAGTAGGTTTGTTCAATTTCTAGGCCTGTGTGTGATATCGTGGATAATTGTCCAATCCTTGGGGTTAGCTTATGTAGGTTCGATATCAAGGGATCCTAAATTTTTTGAGGTTTTGGGTTGCTTCGTGTTTTTTGGTATGTTTTCAAGCAAGCTTGTTCTCTTGCAATTTTTTCAAATATTTCAGTGCTTAGTGTTTGTTGACAATGGTCCGTGGTTAGGCCTTGATACATGCCTCTTTGTGTTATGCAACGCATAGGTCATTTTAATTGTTTGGAGGGGTATCGTGTAATATTGGGTGTCATGTTTTTGGGCTACAGTGAGATTGAGAAGTTGGTGTCGTTTCCACCATTGGTGCGGAAATTCGGTGATGATATAATTGATTTCAGGTTTTGGGTTCACGATTCTACGTTTATTCCTTCATCGTAGGAGGTTTTTCCATCCTCCTCCCAAGTGTAATGCCTCTTTTAAGTCACTGCAAGCGCTAGGCTGTCGGTGCATCTAAGAATACAAGTGGAGTCTCTTCCAAGAAATGAAATTTATGAGTATGGTTTTGGAATATGAAGAGGTGAGTGCGAGTGGAGATGAGGGTAAACTCTCGACCTCCATCCACTATTTCCCAATTTCTCTCTTGGTGGGTAATATTTTCTAGCTTGAAGATGTGCTTTTCGTAAATATAATTGAGGTTGGTATCTGCATCAAGGGTTGTGACCTTTTCAGTATTTTCACTGTACTAGAGTGTGAGATTACGATACGAGTAGTTGAGGCTAGAGTGAAATAAGGAACCGTCCTATTTAAGGACTCATCGCCCTCTTTTGTGGTATCCATCGTTAAAGGTTTGGATCGTCAAATTGGTAGCATTGTCAGTTGGAGGAATGCCGAATTGGATGTGCCGGGAAGCCATGGTAGGAAACCTCCTAAGGAGGATCTAGCGCACTAGAAGAGGGCCGCCAAATTGTTGTTTAAGTTGAGAATGGGGAGACATGACCTCCACACATGCATAGTGGAAATGTTGGAGAAAGATCATGTTGCCAAGGCCAAGAGAATTAATGCAACATTTGAGAATGTGGAGAGGTGTTTGGAGCACAAAATCACGAATATGGAGACTGATTTACTCACTTCCAATTCAGAGTTGGTCATCGACAACATATCTGCAGAGGTGGAGGATATTATTTGAGTACTACTGGAGGAGGTCGTGGCTTAGATGTAGAACAAGGGAGGAGATGACGATACAGGTCCGAGCAACAAAGGGAAGTATGTCAGGGAGGATGCGAGGAAGTCCAATCTCAAATAATGCCCGCTTCAGGGAAAATTTTAAGGATGGAAGTTTATCTTAAAGTTTATAAACCTTGGCGAATCTTACTAGTCCATAATATGCAAGGGGTAAAATTTTTGGTGATTTTTTTGGAGAAATATTTAGATTTCCAATGATTTTATATTAGTTGATATTATATTTTGGAAATTTTTAAGGTAAAATAACGATGTGCAACAAAATTTGGGCGAATCATTTTAGAAAAATGAAATCGCGAATATTTGTTTTTAAAATATGGAAAATTAGCCCTTGCAAATATTAGCGCCTAAATTTTTCCGTGGCCCACTTATGGCGTATCGAAGGTGGATATTTTTATGGCTCCGAGCACATTATAGAAACTTTCTGTTTATTGTGATGATCGCTAGCTCTATGGCTATCTGGTTTATGCTCCGAATTGCGAAAATATATGGTTATGGAGATACACTCCCCTTTGGTAGTTGATGCCATGTATTGCTTGCATTTTATACATCATTATGTTGCTTCTTGTGAATGGAGAAGGGTGATGCTTTCCGTGGCATATCGACACTATGTTTGAAACTTTGATTATTTATCTATGATGGAAATGACAGTATGCGGTGTTGTGTGTTGTTGAACTGAAGAGAGAAATACTTCTATGTGTCTTGGTTATATGGGGGTATTTTGGATCTTTCTCTTTCCTATGTATTTCTGGGTGGTATTAGAAAAGGATAACTTCATCACCCTTTTTCGTTAATGAAATCCAAGAGTTTCAATATAAAAACAATAAAAATAAAAACTATTTAACCTTTTATATTTTATAGAAATAAAGATGCATTATATAAATTATATACACAATCTCTAGACTTTAATGCTAAATTAAATGAAAACCAAATTTTCAACGCGCTTCACAATTTTTTTTTTGGTAAAAACCCACCCGTGTTTAGGCGAGCTGATTATCTTTCATCTAGAAATTACTCCCAAGGAGCATGCATGCCAATCTCGAAGGGAATAGAACCTAGGTGGGGAGGATAATAGTGAATCCTACCTACCACCAGAGCTACGCCCACTTGAAAACACACATCACAAATAACAAAAATAAAATTATGCAGTGTATTAGAAAAAATAAAATTACATAATTAATGTAAATGTTATGCATTTTGAGAAATTATGATTAATATTTCATCTTTTCCCTTTTAGTTTTCTAAACAATGTATCATCCCCTTGAAAGATGATTCACAATGATTATCTGTAATTCAAAAGGTGAGAGATCAGCAAAGTGTAGGGGAAATAAAAATAGTTTCAAAAAGGTGTGTGAATCACACTTAGGGGAAATAAAATAGTTCCATGGATGTAATGGGATTTGGAAGCACCTGCTAATACTGATGCAAGTTTTCCTGTGAAGATGTAAAACATTTGTACCCACATAATCATGATTTTGAATATAAAGTATTCGTCCTTAAAAATATTTATCTTTTTATAATTTATAAAAATGAAGATGCATTAAATTTCTATGTATCATCTATACCTATTTATTCCACATTAAAATTTAAACCACATTTTCAACTCACATCAAAACTATTATGGAGTTTGTTAACACAAATAAAATTGCATAATTAATGTATATGTTATACTTTTTGAAAAATAATTATTGAAATTGCCTCTTTTTTCTCTCCTCTTTTCTACATTATATCACTTCTTTAAAAGGGGACTAACAGTAACAACCTATTATTCGAAAGTAGAGAGATTGTGAATCAAGATGGGAGCAATATTTTATCTGCATTAATGCCATTAGTTTCAATGCATACATAAATTATTCTTCATTTTTCAATGTCTCTCATTATCTTGATGTTCTAAAGATAATTAATCAATTTTAGACATAAGAAAAGTTCAGCCATATCCAACCATGGTCAAACTAGATCAATAACATTTCACCATGATCATTCATGGTCAAGGATATTAACCATAGTAAACATGGTCCCCATATAAATAGGGTTTGAATAGAGTCAATTGCAGTTTTGAGATTACATAAGTTGCGAAAATTATAAAAACTAAATGTTAAAATTGTTTAATTAGAATGTAATATTAGAAATGATAAAATAAGATTCATATTATTAAAAACTATATAGATATCAAAATAGAAAATAGAAAATAAAAATAAAAATGGGATTATATCATCAAATAAATAATTATTTGTTTTTTGGAATGAGATTTTAGATGTTTGGTATGATTAAAGAATATGAAAATTTGAAAAAATTATTAATTAAGGAAAATGATATGATACAATAAAGAAAAAAGTAAAAAAGAAGGAATAAATAAAAATAATATATAGTGTGGAATGAAAATGGAGGCGTAGGGGTATATAACAAATATGAAGAGAATGAGTTTATAGAATATGTTGATGGATAGTGGGTTTTCAAGAATGACTCTGCTTTATAGCCATTTATCAAAAGGAATTAGGGTGTTTCTTGATTTCAAGACCTTGGCCAATGGGAGGAGTAATAAGTTGCATATAATATAATTTTGGCTTGGTATAAATGAATAAAATATATGGAATTGTGGCAGTGATGTGTGGTTGTCTACTTAAAATATGTGGCTATGCAATGTGTCACATAAGTGATTTTTAAGGAAGGTGGAATCCATTCAAGTATATAGGATAATGATGACAAGGAGTTCAGGAAACTCCTTGCTTATCATGTTCAATCACAAATCCTCTTTAGTGAACGCGATGGTCCATCACAACACATCGCAACATCTAAACCGAAACAACTGTCCAATAATACACTATACAAATTTTCATTTCTCTCATTATTTTGCATTTTCTATTGACATTATGTAATGGTTGTTGCATTTTATTTTTTAAATTTAGAACATATATGTGGATTTGAACATCCATATAGGACATAAATACCACATTCTCAATGTTTTTGATTATCATTCTTTCTTGGTGTGTGAATGCATAATAATGGTTTCATTATCTATTTAAGAGTTGCAATATCAATTAATATAAATTTAGTAAAAAGTTAATGTTAACTTAAAAATCCTTTAAATATAAATCTTCTCGTGTCACCATTAAAATTAATTTTTATAACTTTTATAATAGAAAACAATCAAATATATTGTTGGCTTGAAAACTGTGTCACCTTTTATAGTTTATTGAAATTGAGATGGCTTAAAGTTTTATATGTTTGCGCTATAGTTTTCGATAAATCTTAAGTGTTTATGTTATAGTTTTCGAGAAATAGTCATTGAAATTGAGTGTTTTTCCTTTCCTCTATTTTAACCATATGTCACTGCTTTCCGTATTCATTCTTATGCATCACATTTTCACACTCATAAAAAGATTGATTGAGATAAAATTTATTAGACATTTATTAATATATAAATTAATTTCCAGAATGTATCTTATCCCGATACGAACATGTGTAAGCTTACCCACAACGTAGATACCTCATTCACAATGTTTTCAAATTTCAGTTAATTTCCATTTATTTTGTGTTTACAAGATGATGTATAAATTAATATAAATTTATTTGAACTTTAATTTTAACACAGTTTCCCATTAAATATAAATCTTAATATGTTACAAAACTAGTGCAAATAAGATGACCATTAAAATTGAATTTCTATATATTTTGTAACAAAAGAGAATGGGGAATCCATATACTGTTAGTGCTACTATTAAAACTATTTAACCTTTTATTATGGACAAGATGGATTCCTAGGAGGTTGTGCCATCGTCCTCCCAAGTGTAATGCCTCATTTAAGTCACTCGAGGTGCCAGGCTGTCGGCGAATGCAAGAATACAAGTGGAGTCTCTTCTAATAAATGACATTTATGAGTATGTTTTGGAATATGAAGAGGTGAGTGTGAGTGGAGGTGAGGGTAGACCCTCGACCGCCATCCCCTGTTTTCCAATTTCTCTCTTGGTGGGTAACATTTTCTAGGTTGAAGAGGTGCTTGTGGTAAAGAGTATTAACGTTGGTATCCGCATCAAGGGTTGCGACCTTTTAAGTCTTTTCACTGTACTCAAGTGTGGATTCTGTCTTTATAGAGTGTTGGTGATAATGTTGTCACCTATTACATCTATTATTTTCCAATATATGGTATTGCATCACTGGTTTAGTAGGTATTTTCAATTTCTAGGCCTGTTTGTGATATCGTGGGTAATCGTCCAATCCTTGGGGGTAACTTATGTTGGTTCGATATCAAGGGATCCTAACTTTTTTGAGGTTTTGGGTTGCTTCGTGTTTTTTGGTATGATTTCAGGCAAGCTTGTCCTCTTGCAATTTTGTCAAATCTTTCAGTGCTTAGCATTTGTTGACGATGGTGCGCTGTTAGGACTTGATACATGCCTCATTGTGTTATGTCAATGCATAGGTAATTTTAATTTTTTGGAGGGGTATTGTGTAATATTGGGTGTCATGGTTTTGGGCTAAAGTTAGATTGAGAAGTTGGTGTCATTTGCACCATTGATGTGGAAATTCGTTGATGATATAATTGGTTTCAGGTTTTGGGTTCATGATTCTATATCTGTTCCTTAATAGTAGGAGGTTGTGCCATCCTCCTCCCAAGTGTAATGCCTCATTTAAGTCACTGTAAGCGCTAGGCTGTCGGTGCATCTAAGAATACAAGTGGAGTATCTTCCAATAAATGACATTTATGAGTATGGTTTTGGAATATGAAGAGGTGAGTGCGAGTGGAGGTGAGGGTGAACTCTCGACCTCCATTCACTGTTTCCCAATTTCTCTCTTGGTGGGCAATATTTTCTAGTTTGAATATGTGATTTTGGTAAATATAATTAAGGTTGGTATCTGTGTCAAGGGTTGTGACCTTTTTAGTCTTTTCACTGTACTGGAGTGTGAGATTACGACACGAGTAGTTGAGGCTAGAGTGAAATAAGGAACCGTCATGTTTAAGGACTCATCGCCCTCTTTTGTGGTATCCATCTTTAAAGGTTTGGATCGTCAAATTGATAGCATTGTGAGTTGGAGAAATGCCGAATTCGATGTGCTAGGAGGCCATGGTAGGAAACCTCCTAAGGAGGATCTAGCGCTAGAAGAGGGCCGCCAAATTCTTGTTTAAGTTGAGAATGGGGAGACTTGACCTCCGCACATGCCGAGTGGAATTATTGGAGAAGGATCATGTTGCCAAGGCCAAGAGAATTAATGCAACATTTGAGACTGTGGAGAGGTATTTGGAGCACAAAATCACGAACATGGAGACTGATTTACTCACTTCCAATTCAGAGTTGGTGAGCCACAACATATTTGCAGAGGTTGAGGAGATTATTTGAGGACTACCAGAGGAGCTGGTGGCTTAGATGTAGAACAGGGGAGGAGACGACGACACAAGTCCGAGCAACCGAGGGAAGTATGTTAGCGAGGATGCGGGGAAGTCCAACCTCAAATAATGCCCACTTCAGGGAAAATTTTAAGGATGGAAGTTTATCTTAAAGTCTATAAACCTTGGCGAATCTTACGAGTCCATAATATGCAAAGTGAAAAAATTTTGGTGATATTTTTGTAGAAATATTTAGATTTCCAATGATTTTATATTAGTTGATATTATATTTTGGCAATTTCTAAGGTAAAATAACACTTTAGAATAAAATTTGGGCGAATCATTTTAGAAAAGAAATGGAAATTGGAAAATATTTGTTTTGGAGATACACTCCCCTTTGATAGTTGATGCCATGTATTGCTTGCATTTTATACATCATTATGTTTCTTCTTGTCAGTGGAGAAGGGTGATACGTTCTGTGGCATATCGATACTATGTTTGAAACTTTGATTATTTATCTATTATGGAGCTGGATAGGTACGTGGTGTTGTGTGTTGTTAAACTGAAGAGAGAAATACTTCTATGTGTCTTTGTTATATGGGGGTATTTTGGATCTTTCTCTTTCCTATGTATTTCTGGGTGGGATTAGAAAGGGATAACTTCGCAACCCTTTTTTGTTAATGAAATCCAAGAGTTTCAACCTACAAACAATAAAAACAAAAACTATTTAACCTTTTATATTTTATAGAAATAAATATGCATTATATAAATTATATACACAATCTCTAGACTTTAATGATAAATTAAATGAAAACCAAATTATCAACGCCCTTCACAATTTTTTTTCTTTTGTAAAAACCCACCCGTGTCTAGGCGAGATGATTATCTTTCATGTAGAAATTAGTCCCAAAGAGCGAGCATGCCAATCTCAAAGGGACTGGAACCTGGGTGGGGAGGGTAAGAGCGACTCCTACCTACCACCAGAGCTACGCCCACTTGAAAACACACATCAGAAATAAAAAAAATAAAATTATGCAATGTATTAACAAAAATAAAAGAAACATAATTAATGTAAATGTTATACATTTTGAGAAATTATCATCATCTTTTCCCTTTTATTTTTCTTAACCATGTATCATCCCCTTGAAGGATGTTTCACAATGATTATTTGTAATTCAAAAGGTGAGAGATCAGAAAAGTGTTTGTTTTAATGTCTATTTAAATGATTTCCGTTATGTTCTCGATCATTCAATTCTCGAGTTAACATTGTCTAGTTTATTAATATTATTGTAAAACCCAACATACCTACATTACCTTAATATAGTTATATAATATATATATTTTTATATAATTTGAATATAGTATTATATTACAACTTTGATATTATTTTTTTCTTCGAAGGAAAAAAATCGTAATTTCATTTAAACTTTTGAAGAAAAAGAACAAAATTAAGTTTTTCTTATTCTAAAAGAATGCAATATGAGAAACCGTACAAAATATGAATAATAATTTTTAAACATTAAGAAGATATTCACACATGGGATGAGTAATAAGGGGCACATGATAGGATTTTATCTTGGTCAAAATGAATAGAATTTTTACAATTGTGGGAGCGATGGGTGATTCTTGACCTAAGTATGTGGGCGTGGATTTTAGGATGTTTAGCATATGTGAATTTTGATGCAGGCTTTTACTTATGTAAGTTTCTTCGTTAAATCATGTAGCTGGGATGGTTGATAGAAATTTTGTTATTCTCTCCACCGGGGTTCAATTCATGTCCACCATATTGACTTAACCACCAAAAAATTTTCCTAAGCTCGCAAGAAGTCTTCTAAAAATCTAGTGCTCTTTCCTGAATATCCCAAACAATTTATTTATTAATTCAATAAAAGTATTTCCACCATCAAATAATTCCCATTCCGGCTTCCATAGCCATTAAATCCAATAACCAATATTTCAATAAAAAATTATATGGGTGCTACAATCCTCTTCTTTTCCTTGAAAATGTATGTGATTATCAGGTAAAATAACATATCACACATTTAGTTATTGTTGAATGGGATTTAAACATAA